>CP106730.1:73051390-73184030 GCA_025506655.1 Gossypium rotundifolium | reverse complement strand
AAGAAAAAGGAAGAAGGAGGTTTAAATAGAGATGTAGCGTGTTTTGGGAAATTTTTGGTTGCGGCAGCCACGATGGTGTGTAATGATGTGATGCAAAAATCTACTCTCTTGGATTCGGTGCTAAAGAAGAAGAAGAAGAAAAGAAGAAGAAAAATAAAAATGTAAAAATAAATAGGGTTAAAAATGCCAAAAAGGTTACCTCCGAGAAGCGCTTCGTTAAAGTCTTAAGCTAGACTTTACACATTATTAAATATGGTCATGGTGGTTTGAGGAGGTGACAATCCTTTAGCATGCGATCAATTGATTATGGATATATAGTTTAAGTCGAGTAGTGTTTACCTCAAAGTGTTGAATTTAGGATTGCTTACCTTGGCTATTCAGGTATGGGATGATATTGCTACCTCAAAAGGATTCCTTGGTTGTATTTGGGTCGATGGGATTATTCAAGGATCTACTGTTCATCCATACCTTATCTCCTATTTTGAAGTGGCTTGATGTTCCTTGAGAGTTCTTACAGGGGCTCCTTGATTTTACTTGTGTGGTTCAGATTTTTCTTTAAAGTGTGTTTTCCACTCATCCGGTTTGTCGACCTTAGGCTTCGTTCATTATATAGTTCTTCTTTAATTACTGAGGTCTATGATCGCTCAGTCATGTGGCTTTTTGGTGGATCTGTGGTAAAAGGTGAACAAATTGGTCATCAACTAAATTTACTTTCTCACCTTCATCAATTGATGTCTTGGTTGAGTCAAGAACTTGTAGGCGATCGATTCGTCACCTACTGCGAAGGATGAGTTCTCTGTACCAACATCAATTTTAGTCTGGCGATTGCTAAAAGGTCTTCCTAAAATTAAAGGAATCGAATTATCCTCATCCATGTCTAAGACAACAAAATCTCTTGAGGAAAGCGAGATTTATCAATTTTACAAGAACATATTAGACAATACCCCAGGAATTCTAACGATTTTATCGATTAATTGTATACTCATCCTAGTTTGTTTAGGTTCCTAGACCTAGTTGTTTAAACATTTTATAAGGCATGACATTTATACTTGCCCTAAATCATTAAGGCATTATCAGCAGTTAGTACTTAATTAAATATGGAATTGTAAAACTCCACGGATCTTTTAGCTTCCAGTGGTAGTCTATTTTGTAGAATTCTTGAGCACATTGCATTTAGCTCCACATGCGACTCCTCGTCTAACTTACACTTGTTAAATCAAGAGTTGTTTTAAAAATTTCCTCTAATCGGCATCGTGTGTGAGCTTCAAGAAAGCGGTAAGTTAATATGTAATTTCTTTAAAAGTTTAAGAAACTTATCAGTATTTCCTCTGTATCGCTCTCTTGGCCAACTTGGGATAATGTATACGAGGTTGGTATTTTTGATTACGGTTTCGCTTTTCTTGTGTTGCCTCAACTTTACCTTCTTCTACCTCGCTTTCTTGTATTGAATTGGGTTCATCAACCCAAAATTTTCACGAGTTGTTATGGCTTGGATTTGCTCTTTTGGGTTAACCTCGGTGTTGCTTGGTAGACACTCTTCTTTGTCGTTCAAACATTAACTTTGCAAGTTGTCCAATGACTTTGTAACTTCCGGCGATTTGGTAAGTTCACGACTTGGTTCTTAATCCCTTCCATCGATGTTTGTTGGTTTTAAGCTGTTGCCTCGAGTGTCTTGGACCTGCGGTTTTTACTATGGTACGCCATGAAATTTGTCAACATCTCTTGAGGTTCGGCTTCTTTTCTTATGGATATGGCTGATTTTGGAAAATTTGAGGGAGGTTGTTGTCTTTGATTTCCTTGATTTCCTTGACCTCCCCAGAAAAAATTTGGGTGGTTCCTCCAACTGGATTATAGGTATTACTATAAGGGTTATTATTAGATCTAAAATTATTACCTATATAGTTCATCATTAGCTACGTACTTGATTGGTAGGGTGGGTACTTAGGATTCTGCTGCAGTTCCACTTGCGTCGCCTTTATTACTAGATGTACTGAAGAACACAAATATCAAGCTTTTTATTCATCATCTCTACGTGTTGATAGCATGGTTCTTTGCGTCGAGGCGAAAACTTCGAAATGATTTTGTTGGTTTTGTCCTTGTAACTTGCCAGCGATAGTTATTAGGTGACATCTCTTCAATAAACTCGTGAGGCTACTTGGGAGTTACATTGTTCGGGGTTCCACTAGCGGTGAATTAATTAGTTACCTCATTGAGGGGTTACACCATTATAGAAGTTTGGACTTGGAGCCACAAGGGTAAACCATGGTGCGGAACACCTTCTTAAGAGATCATTATATCTCTCCGTGCGTAAATATAGTGTCTACAAATCCATACGCACAAAGAAGAGATATCATTAAGTAATTTGGTCGTTTTGGTAGGTGGGAAATAATTTAATAAATTTTTTTGGTCATTTGGTCCCATGTAGTGATTGACCCTCATGGTATGAGTTTAACCTTTGCTTGGCTTTATTCCTTAATGAAAGGAAATAGCGAAGGCGTATGACATCATCGAAATGCCATTTATTTTGAAGGTATCACATAACTCTAAAAATTAGCTATATGAGTATTTGGGTCTTAGTCATAGTCGCAGCGAACACTATTTTACGCCACATCTTGTGGTGGTGGGTTATTCTCTTCTATCCCTTGGTAGGATTGGATCATCCTCTCGCCTCTTACATGTAATTTAGGGTTCGCTTTAATTTCTCTCGATTCACACCCAGCGGTAACTTCAATATCAACATCGTATACTAGTGGTCCTTCGGGTTCCTTCTAGTCATAAACTAGAGGTACCTATGTTTGAAAAAAGAAAGAAAAGAAAAATTAGCAAGGTTAAATATAAAATAAAAATAAATTGTAAAAAATAAAAATAATGGCTAAAGTAATAAAAATAGGGCTTTCTTAATATTTTAGTTCTGAAGCAATGGCGCCAAAAGCTTGATCGTTGTTTTATCGAGTTTTAAAATTTATAAAGAGAATGATCGAACACGAAACTAACTCGATAATGACTTAAGGCAAGTGCACCTATCGAAAAGTAGTATAGCTTAGGCAAGACCAAGATTAGCCGAATCCAAAGGAACTAAAGTACTAATACTAACCTTCTTTCTATTATTTAGCCTAAATTACGTGAAATTGTTTGTTTAATCTAAACTAACTACTAAGCTAAAGATGCAAAGACAAAAAGAATGAATTGGGGAAATCTTTGTTGGGAAAACTTCGGTTGACCAAGATGATACCCTTAGGAAGAATCCACCTAGACTTCACTTGTTATCTAACCTGAACGGGAAGATTTATTCACTTGACTTGATCCGTAGGATTCCTAATTTATATTAAACCCTTTCTCGAAGAATAACGTCTAACCTTAGGTTGATTAATTGAAATCTCTTTCTAATTAAAACTCCTAGAATCGCATTAACTTTCGATCTATGGACTCCCATATTAGGTTTCACCCTAATCAGGCAAAATCTCGTCACCACTATCTCTGGCAGTGATCAACTCCCGCAATTATGCTAGATCTACTCTTAGCGGGAACTTTTGCTCCACCACCTAAGCACATTCAACTTGAATCAATATCCGAATATATTAACACAAAAATTAAACACACATAATTAAGAACAAATAAAGTATTTATCATATAGTTGAGAAAACAATAACAAGATTCATCCGGGTTTCATCTCCTTGAGGTATCTGAAAGTTTAGTTCATAATGATAGAAAACATCTCGGAAGAAAAGATAAAACAAAACATAAGAAATCCTAAAACCCCTGAAGGAATTGAAGGAGAAATCTCACCGTCTTGAGTAGAATTAGACTTCTTGAGATGGATCAAGCGGCTATCTTGAGTGATTCCCACAAATCGACCTTTAAAGCTTGGCTCCTTGGCCTAGCTAAGCTGCAGCTCTAGCGAAGGTTTCTGTCGAACCCCCATTAAGTTGCCCCTAGGGTGTTTATATAGACTTTGAGATGCTTTACTTGGCCCCATATCCTAATTCATGTAGAATTCCTACTAGGGTGTTTGAATAGGCTTTGGAATGTGTTTCTTTGCTTCTAAGTACCCTATTAAGTAGAACTCCTCTTGGCAGCAGTGAGGGACACGCCCGTAGGCACACGCCCATGTGTTTAAATGGCAGGCCGTGTCTGAAACCTATTGATGAGAATACGGCCAAATGTGAATCATGGTCGACTTTGTGTTCAGACTTCTCTTAAGAGGCAGTAGTGTGGGCTTAAGTCGAGTGTGCCAATTTAAATGATATAGGCCCATTTGGTTCGTTTAGGCCGTTTCTCGTTCTTTTCATCATCCGGTGCTTTCACGAGTATAAAACATGAAAAGAAAGGATTAAAAGCATCTTTTACATAAATCAAGGATAAATCATCCAAAAGTATGCTAAATGTGACATTAAAATATGTTACTTTTACGGTTTATCACTAAGCTATAGTACTGCAGACGTGTCACACAGCGTGCCCTACGAACCAAGTCTAATTTTATTCAAAAAGACCACTTGTGGGCCAAGAAAGGTGTTCAAAGCCTATACAAACATCCTAGGGGAGGACCTAAAGAGACACGTAGAGTAGATCGAAGAAATTACTCGAAGAAAACCGTCGGAATCATCTCGAAAGCAGGATCTCATTCAAGATTGAAGATCTCCATCAAGTTCCTTATAAGTTTTTGGGATCTTTATGTCTTATTTTTCTTAATTCTATGATGTTTTCCTTTTCGTTATGAACTAAACTCCACTAAATACCTAGGAAGGATGAAACCTAGATGAATCTTATTATTTAATAAATCTGAATTACGTGATAAATACTTGTTATTGTTCTTAATTATGTGTTCTTAATCCTTGTTTTAATGTTTTCAGGAATATTAATTCAAGTATAATGTGCTTATTCGATGAGAGCAAAAGTCACATTTAAAGTAGATCCAACATAATTAAGCGGAGTTGATTGCAACCCTAGAAATAAGGCGATATAAATCTGCCGGATTAGAGTCAAATCTAATAAGGGAATCCATAGATCGAGTTAATGTGACGATATGGGTTTTAATTAGTAAGAGATTTCAATTAATCAATCGGGAGTCAGTTGTTATTAGTCTTAAAAGAGATATTAACATAATTTAGGGATTTCTACGGATCAAGACAAGTGAATAAATCATTTAATTGATCGAATAATAAGTGAAGTCTAGGTGGATTCTTCCTTGGGTATTGTCTTTATCATTGGTTTATTCAATTACTTCTTCACTCTCCGTCACATTCATAATCACTTAGTTAGTTAATTAGTTAGTTAAGTTTTAAATTAAAATAAATCTCTTAATTATTAGGCTAAATAATAAAAGATGGTTATTACTAGTAATTTTAGTCCTTGAGGATACGATATTAGGACTCACCACAACTATACTATTGTTTGATAGGTGCCCTTGGCTTTGACCAAATATTAGTTAGTTTGGGCTCCATCAAGTTTTTGGTGTAGTTCTTAGGGTACTAGAATATTAGGAAGCAGCTTAATTTTTATTACTTTAGCCATTTTTTATTTTATTACAATTTATTTTGTGTTTTATTTTTAATTTACTAACTTTTCTTTTATACATTTTTTGGCGGTATTTTTAGTTTATGACTAGAAGAAACCCGTCGGGACCATTGCTTTTTGATAGTGAGATAGAAAGTACGACTTGCGGAAACTATAAAGAAATAAAGCGAAGTTTACAATATATAGAGGAAGAAGCAAGAGGATGATACTAATACTATTGAAGAGATGGATGATAATAATCCGCTACCTCTGTGGTTGCCGCAAATCCGATGGATCAAAATCTTGCTCCTCGTACTATATGCGACTATACTAAGCCTAATTTAGCGGGGTTGAATCGAGTATTATTAGAACCTGCTATTCTTGCAAATAATTTTGAACTTAAACCTAACATTATTAAAATGATTCAACAGTTTGTTCGGTTTGATGGTTTGCGGGACAAAGACGAATACTCATTTAGCAAATTTTCTAGAATTACGTGATACTTCAAAATAAATGGCATTTACATTGATGCCATTACGGATTGTTTCCTTTTCATTAAGAAACAAAGCTAAGCGATGGTTGAACTTCGTTACCACGAGGTTCTATCACTACTTAGGAATAGATGATGAAAATTCTTATTGAAATATTTTTACTGCGTAAAAGCGACTAAGTTGAGGAATGATATCTCTTCTTTTGTGCGAATAGATTTAGAAACACTTTACGATGCATGGGAGAGATACAATGATCTCTTGAGAGATGCCCTCACCATGGGTTACCATTATGGCTATTGGTTCAAACCTTTTACAATGGTGTGAACCCCTCAACTAAACAATTGATTGATCCATTGCCGGTGGAATCCTAAATAACAAAACCCTTGAAGTGGCTTATGAGTTTATAGGAGATTTCTTTGAATAACTATCGTTGGCAAGTCATGAGAACAAAGGCGACAAAAGCGCGATGTTTTCAACCTCGACTCGATTACCATGTTATCAAACTAGGTAGAGCTTTTAAATAAAAGATTGATGGTTTGTGTGGTTCTTTGCGAGGAACATCTAGTGATGCGATTACTATCTGAATGGCATGGAGAATGAAAGCGGTGAATTATATGGGTAATAACTCTAAACCTCCAAATAATCCTTACATTAATACATATAATCCAGGATGGAAGAGCCACCCAAATTTCTCATGGGGTAATCAAGGGAATAAAAGACCGCAAACCCCTTCAGGTTTCCAATCACCCTACCAGCAAGAGAAAAAGCCGAACCTTGAAGATATGCTAGCAAAGTTTATTTCAGTGTTAGAGACTCATTTTGAATATCGAAACAACGTTGAAAAATCAGCAAACATCAATTCAAGGGCTTGAGAATCAAATTGCATAGTTGGCTAAGTTAGTTTTCAAAGGCAGCGTAATTTACCTAGTAACTTGAACCTAACCTAAAAAGAGCATATGAAGCGGGTTGCACTAAGGAATGGAAAGGTGTTGGTTGAAGCGAAAGAAGATGCCACAAGAAACTTATAAGGCTAAAAGGTGAGGAAGTAGCGAGAATGTAACACTGGTACTTAAAGTATAAACCACCGATCCCATATCCAACAAAGTTGAAGAAAGACCACATGGGCGCATAATTCGGTAAATTTCTTGAACTTTTTAAACAATTACATATTAACTTACCTTTTGTTGAAGCTATTTAGCGATGCCGATATCGTAAAATTCTTAAAAGAGATTTTGACAAATAAAAGGAAGTTTGAAGAGCTATCAGTGGAGCTCAACGAGGAATGTTCACTATTCTCAAAATAAGCTACCAACCAAATTGAAAGATCCAAAAAGTTTCACTATTCCTATTTAATTGGTAGTTTAAATATTAAGAAAGCATTAGCTGATTTTGGTGCGATATTAATTTAATGCCTTATAAAATGTTCAAGACTTGGTCTTGGGAACCAAAACCCACTAGGATGAGTATCCAATTAGCTAATAGATCTATTGAATATCCTAGGGAATTATTGAAGATGTTTTGGTAAAGTTGATAAATTCATATTCCTGTTGATTTTTTGGGCTTGACATGGATGAGGACATTGAGGTGCATTTAATTTTAGGGCCTTATTTTAGCTCTTTGCTAGGGTTGTCATTGATGTAGGTGATGGTAAACTTGTGCTCAAGGTAGGTGACGAGGAAATTATTTTCAAAATTTATGATGCTATGTGATACTCTAGAGAGCAAGATGATTCACATTATTTTACCGATGCTATTGATCATTCTATTGAAGATTCTTTTAGGGAGTTCATACATAAAGACACGTTGGGCATGTCTTGCCCAAAGGTGAGGAGGCAGATGACGATACCAATGAGATGGGGGAGATAAAAATTGAGTTAAATTCTAATACTTCTTCCCTAAGACAGAAAAAAAGTATGAGGGCATTGAAATAAATGGTGAACTAAAACAAAAGCCCTTTATTGAAGAGCCTCCCAAATTGGAATTGAAATAACTACCAAATCACTTAAAGTATGCATTCCTCGGAGATAATTCTATGCTACCAGTAATTGTTTCTTCAGAATTGGAACCCAATGAGAAAAATGAGTTACTACAGGTACTAAAGGAGCATAAAAGAGCCATAGCTTGGAAGATTTCTGACATTAAAGGGATAAGCCCATCATTTTACCCACAAAATTTTAATGGAAGATGAATATAAACCATGTGTGCAACCTCAAAGGCGATTAAATCCCAACATGAAGGAAGTTATTAAAAGTGAGGTAATTAAACTTCTAGATCTTTGGAGTTATTTATCCTATTTAAAGTACTTGGGTAAGTCTGTGCGGGTTGTTCCAAAGAAGAGAGGCATATTTGTTGTAGCCAATGAGAAGAATGGATTGATTCCAACAAGAATAGTCCTGGTTAGAGAGTTTGTATTGACTATTGGAAGTTGAACGATTCCACGAGAAAAGATCACTTTCCCTTACCTTTCATTGATCAGATGTTAGAAAGATTATCTGGGCATATGTACTATTGCTTCCTAGACGGACTCTCTGGCTACTTCCAAATTCCAATAGCTCTTGAGGATCAAGAAAAGACAACATTTACATGTCCATATGGTACGTTTTCTTATTGTAGAATACCTTTTGGATTATGTAATGCTCTTGCTACTTTTCAACGTTGCATGCTAGCTATCTTTGATGAACTTGTGGAAGATATTATGGAGGTATTTATAGACGAATTTTTGATATTTGGTAATTCTTTCCACCTTTGCCTTAAAATTTAAAACAAGTTCTAATGAGATGTGAGAAGCGAACCTTGTGCTAATTAGGAAAAGTGTCACTTTATGGTTCGAGAAGGATTGTGTTAGGTTACAAAATTTCTAGTAAAGGGATTGAGGTTGATAAAGAAAAATTGAAACCATAGAAAAATACCTCATCCTAGTTCGATTAAGGCTATTAGAAGCTTCTTAGGACATCTTTGGATTTTCTGAGAAGACTTATTAAGGATTTTTCTAAAATAGCTAAGCCTTTACTTGAAATTACTAGAAAAAGATGTGCCTTTCAATTTTAATCGGGAATGTTTAGATGCATTTAATACCCTCAAAAATAAATTAATAAATGCTCCAATTATAATTGCACTTGATTGGAATTTTCCCTTTGAACTAATGTATGATGCGAATGATTTTGCAGTAGGTGCGGTTTTGGGATAGCAAAGAGACAAGCATTTTCAGCCGATTTATTACGCTAGCAAGACATTGGCAGTTACGCTTGAAAATTACACCACAATAGAAAAAGAGTTGCTAGTGCATTATTTTGCATTTGATAAATTTAGGCGGTATGTTGATATTATCTAAAGTTATCGTTTACAACGACCATTCACTCTTCATTATCTTTTAACTAAATCGATGCAAAACCTCAACTCATAAGATGGATTTTACTCTTACGAATTTGATTTGGAAATTAGGGATAAGAAAGGAGTGAAAATCTTGCGGAGACCATCTTTCTAGGCTTGAAAATCCACATATCAAAGAACTCAGCGAGTGAGATAAATGACTCTTTTCTGAAGAACAACTCTTAGCTATATCAGACTACGAGGTACTTTGGTTTGCGAGATATTGCGAATTATCTAGGCTGCTAACATCCTACCAAAGGGTTGACACATCATCAAAAGAAGTGATTCTTTCTTTGATGTGAAAAACTATTTTGGAGGACCCTTCTATTTACGTATATGCGGATCAAGTAATTAGAGATGTGTTACAAAGCGATAAGCAAAATCCTAAAACATTGTCATTCGGGACCAACAAGAGGACATTACGATGGGACTAGGAACGACATAAAAGCGGTCGAATCGGGTTTTATTGGCCCTCTATTCAAGGGCGCTTCTTGAAGGTATGTTACTTGTGTGATAGGCGTCAAAGAACATGTAATATCTCTAAATGTGATGAAATGCCTCAAGCGTATATGCTATCATGTGAAATATTAGATGTATGGGGTATTGATTTTATGGGTCCATTCCCTAACTCATTTAGGAATAAATACATCTTAGTAGTGGTTGATTATATGTTAAAATGGGTGGAAGATCAAGCTTTACCTACTAATGATGCTAGAGTGGTAATGAGATTTCTTATGAAACTCTTCTCTCAATTTGGAACACCTAGAGCAATTATTAGTGATAGCGGTACCCATTTTGTAATACTCAATTTGATAAAATCTTAAAGAAATATAAGTGCTGCACCACACACACTACCCTTATCACCCTCAAACCGGTGGACAAGTTGAAGTAGCCAATCGAGAGCTTAAGCGTATTCTAGAAGCTAGTAGAATCAAGCAGGCCGGTTTGGGCATTAAAAGTGAACGATGCTTTATGGGCCCATAGGCTGCTTTAAAAACTCCATAGGAACATCCCATATAGACTTGTTTATGGGAAGAGTTGTCATCTACCATTTGAGTTAGAGCACAAAAATTTTGGCCTATAAAATTCTTAAACTATGATCTTAAACTTTTAGGTGAGAAAAGATTGATGAAGTTGAGCGAGCTTGATGAGTGGCGGCGAATGCCTATGAGAACTCACGTTTATACAAAGAAGCAACAAAGCGATGCCATGATGCTCTTTTAAAGCAACCTAAGCAATTTGAGTTGGAGATCTTGTTACGCTATACAATTCAAAGCTCAAATTGTTCCTGAAAATTGAAATCAAGATGGTCGGGTCCATTACGTAATCAAAATCATTTTTCCTATGGCACAATTGAGGTAACTCATCCAACTTATGGCACATTCAAGGTAAGCGATCAACGACTTAAACTATATAATGGTGAGGATTTTAGGGATATTAGAGAGGAGCTTGACTCAGTGAACCTTCATGAAAAGAAGAATACAAGGTAAGTCTAGCTTAGGGCGTTAAACAAGCACTTCTCGAGAGGCAACGAAACTAACCTCATTAATATCAATATTTTCAACTTTTAGCACATAACTAAAACTAACCAAATCATTAGGCATAGGTTTCCCTACCCACACGGCCTTCCACGGGCATGGTGGTGGCCGTGTGGACCTGAATGAAGTACATCGATTGTGGCGGAGGCAGTGTGGAAATAGGACAAAATTTCCCCAAAACACGAGGTGCGATAAATTGCCCACGGTGAGTGCGATGCGGTAAGTGGTGAAATTGACCAAAGACCACGGGATGGGAGAAATCCACTGGCGTGTATGCAATAAGACCATGGGAACCTTGAGTAAATGACACGGGCATCGACCGCCCATGCCCAAAGCGTGGTTGAAACTAAATAAATCACAGGCGTGCGACACGCGTGCCTATAAGCCGTAGTCGTCTTGATTAATTAACGGGCATATGAACCTCTGCGGGCATGGGAGAAGCAGATGAAGCATCACTGCGGCCGTGCGATTTGTGCCATGTGACCCAACTGCGCCCGAGAACGCGAGGCGTGGGCCAAGACTTCGGACATGCCTAAACTAACATTTCTGAAACATATGGTCTAAACATAGGGCTGCAGGCGTGGGCGCGTTGTGTGCCCCAATCCCTATTTAAACCCTGGTTCCTGTTCACTTTCTTGCCCAAATTCCCCCCAAAAAACCCTAGCCATCACTCCCCATTTTCCGTACCGCCCTCCTCGTCCACTTTCCTCCTTTCTCCCTTCTTCCCCAACCTGTGACGCTCTCTCCCTTTTCCTTTTTCTCTTCTTTTTTTTTCCTCTTTCGCCTTTCTTTCCCACATGCACCAGCCTCTACAGTACACACCCGTGTGCCACCACTACGTTCGTGTCCAGCCTTAACGCCTCCAGTCGGTTCACCCTTCTCCCCCATTTTTGCTTCTTTCTTTCATTTTATTTATTTATTTGATCTTATTTCTTTGTTCTTATTATTATTTTCACTTAAATTTCTATTTCTAATTAGTTTAGTTCTTTTGATTGTTTATTTAGTTTGATTTTATTACTAATTTTAATTATTATTTTGATACTACTTCTTAGTAATCTAACTTCCATATATGATTTTAGCATTACTTGATAATCTAATTCACTATTATAGGATTATACTATTATTTAGGACTACCGAGGATAGTACATTTTTGGCTGGCATTATTACTTGATCTTTAGCATTTTTTAGAGTGCGTAATGACTCTCTTCTGAGGAAAAAAATTGCGTCATCGCTCAAGCGAATGGACTCGGAGCTACCTCCTCGGGTACATTTGTGAAGTGTGCCATCCATTTCTCTGATTTCCCAGGGGACCCTAGGAGGAACTTTTTGAATGCTTGTGCCGACCCTCGGCGTGGGAAGATGTATTGATTAGGCCACCTAAGGCGAGTCCAACTAGGCGATGCAGTCCGGGCCCTCTTGACTACTGATCCATGAGGGCACTTTTTTTAGATTGTCGAGCCGACCTATTTAGAGCTTACTTTGGAGCTCTGTTCCACCTTCCATCTTGAGATAGTCATGACAAATTTGACGACCAGAGCCAGATCTAGTTTAGCCTTGGAGGCCTAGTCGTGAGTTGAGTGTCCCGAGTTGAGGGTCACTTTGGGACTTTATACCAAGGCATCGGCTCTAGCCCATCCTTGAGGTACTTACATGCCATCTGGCTCATACTTTGTGGTGGCGAGAAACCCAGTGGCATCGTCAACACTCCACGCCTACTTTTTATGGTGCATGGCGTGTGGGCACATGTTTGATTTAGCTTACTTCATCGCCCTTGCCATTACGGCATCGAGCCGAGGCGACATATGGAAGGGGTCATCTCCATTGGCCCATATGTGGCCTTGGCTCGATACTTTGGCCTCATCAACACGTAGCTCAATCCGTCCTCGCTCACGCTTATTGAGAGATGTCCCCACGAGGCATCGGACGATGCTTCATATGAGGATGATTTAACATCATCGTGGGTTTGATCCTCCTTAATCCCCGTCTCTCATGAGCCACAGATTAGGATGAACTAGAGGACATTCTTGATGATGTTCCTTTACATCATAAGGAGCCACCTTTTAGCATAACCACCGTCTCACAGTCCGGTTCATGTGGCTGCTTCATTGGTGACATCTCTGAGCACCTCACTCGTTTGAGCAAAGCGCACTCAATAATTTAATGACAACACTCAACGATTCAAAGGCATCGGTGAGTCTACAATAGATTTGTCGGCACTTCCACATATCACCACCACCCCACCTCATGATCCATCATTGATGAGGACCTTTGAGTCCATTTTTTTCTTTTATTTCAATTTTAAACTATTTCTCTTTATCTTTCTTGTCTTTGATTTTTATTAGTATATTTTGATTTCTTTTTATCTCTAGTTTATTTATTATCGAGTAACCATAATGAAGTCCATTAATGTAACACCCTATCCTGTTTTCGGCATGGGATTAGGGTTAAGAGTGTTACCTGACAGATCGAAAACTTTATCAGACAATTCATCAAGTATCTCATGAATTACAATCATAGTGTCCCCTTTTGTAGGTCATCGAGACCTAAAACATGCTTAGAAATAGGGTCGGGACTAAACGAACACATCTGAAATTCTCAAATATTTAAAACTTTTCTAAGTTTGAGGGGTTACCCTTGAGTGTTAGCGAATATGTGCCTCCACGGTTGCTAGACACACCGTCGTCCTCCCCATGGTTGAACCTAACTTAAATCCATGGTTACTAAGCACCTCAGTGTGCTAAGTCAGTGTACTTCTAGGCCATATCTTGACTTCTTCACGGCTATTAGACACGCTGTGTATCTTGGCCGTGTGCTCCTAAGCTAGCTCTTGACTTAGCCCTACGGTCATTAGGCATGCTGTGTGCCTGGCAGTAGTGTGACATTATAGGCCATTTGCAAGGCCAAAATGCCACCCACTTAAGGTCAAACCTACAAGCCAATCATCAATACAATCTATGCACAATAACAACCATGAGCATGCCAAAATATCCATTCAATCTATACCTTCAAAACCAATATCATTCATTTCAAATTCACAAGACTAAAACTTATATCATCACAAAGCATAACTCATTCAAAAACTTACTCAAAAACTTGATCATTTCCAAAGTCATCTAACGACACCAAGGCATACATCACATATCATATTCATCAAGGCAAAATATCAACTTATACTTAGCCATCTCATGGCCAAATTCATACAACAAACTTATACCATAAACTAGCCTATACATGCCATATCTAGTTATATACATTTCCAAAATGTACCAAAACAAGTTGAGTAGTGTGATGGCGATCCTCGGCGGTCCCAGAGCCTTGGTAGCTTTGACGATCTATAAAATAGAAAAACACACACATAGAGTAAGCTTTCAAAAAGCTTAGTAAGTCATATACAAATAAACTTATCATGTAAAGCATATAAGCATATAGAAACATTGGCACAATTCATATTTATAGTAAATTCATCACATGTATGCTTGGTCCATTTTCTTAGCCATATTTGCCATTCATCAATTCATAAATCTTATATACACATAGTTCTTTCATTCATACTTTCACATATCATATTATTATTCCAATATACATAATCAACTTAGTAAGATCATATAGATACTTACCTTGTATACACTTAGTGTATAAATCAGCGATACACAAGCGGATTTACAATTCCTTAGCCATTCATATCACGGACTTGCCGTTGAACAGATAGGAACCTAATAGGATACTCGAGCTTGGAATAGTTGTACAATGCCAGCGTCCCGGACAAGGTCTTACATGCATTGAGATATCGATGCCCTTGTCCGAGACGGTCTTACGAATCAATCACGATCTGATGTCCCATACATGGTCTTACGTAAAGATAATATCGATGCCAATGTTCTAGATGTGGTCTTACGAAATCTCAAATCAGCATAGCGCCCAGGGCGTGGTCTTACATGATAAAGCGAGCGAGATACCTATGTCATGACATAGCTAATCCTATCTATTCCTAGGTTCATACGAGACTTCTCGAACATCGACACTAAGTCAACCTTATCTCGAATTCATATACGGATCATCTCATAAGCATTCATAGTTAACAATAGTCGAGGATGAACATACAGATTCAATACAAATCGTTTATTTGCATAATGACTTACCTCAGTTGATTTATGAAATAAGCGGCTACTCGGTTAGTTTTGCTTTCCCGCGATCTAAGTCTGTATTCCTCGATTCTTGATCTATACATATTCAAAATTAACCCTTTTATTCACTAACTCATTCAATTCAATCCAAGGACACATATTTAGGGTTATTTGCAATTTAACCCTCATATTTGCACAATTTATCAATTTAGTCCATTTTTCTCAAAACATCAAATTCACAAAATCATCATTTAACCATGCCTAGCCACATGTTCATACATCTCATACAAGTCCACATTTTTCATCAAATTTTCAATTTAGTCCCTCAAATTGTTATTTCTCAATTTAGCCCTAAATAGCTAAATTCATCAAAATTTCAAGAACAAAGCATGTTCATCAAATATATATATTTCATTTAACATCATAAAACATCGTAAAACTTACCATTTCATCAATGGAACAATTCACAAATATCATCAATACACAAAATTGAGACATGGGCTTGATAGTAGACTAAGCAACAATATCAAAAACATAAAAATTATCAAAATCCAAATCAAAATGATACCTTAATTCAAGCTTACAATGGCCGAATAACCTAACTACTTTCTCCTTTCTTTTCTTTGGTATTTTCGGCACTAATGGTATGAACATCATCGCCATTTTTCATGTTTTATTTCATTAACTATCATATTGTTTTAACTTTTACTAAAATAACCTTAATGAAATATTAATAATGAAACATTCAATTATGGGCATAATGGTCCATCCACCATCCACTATCCTCTATTTTGGCCAAATTGCATCATATATCCTTCTATTTAAGAAGACACAACAATTTAGCCATTCAATCAAATAGGAAACTACTTTTACCTTTTACTCGATTTAGTCTTTTTGTCAAATTAAGCACGCAGACGGACGGATTAACTTACGAAACTTTAGCACATGCATAATCACTTATTAGAGGCACAAAAAATAATATTAAGACATATTCTTGACTCAGTTGTGGTCTTGAAACCTTTATTTCGACTAAGGTATAAACCGGTATTACAATTAATAAAACTCCTTAAAACTTTCTTGATGGCTCTACAGGTTTCAAAAGGCTCAAGGTGTTACTGAGGAACGAACAAACTACTGGAGTATTCTCCTCCACCTTCACCTTTTCCTAGGTCATCATGCTCCTCATTGGACCTATTTCTACAATTTTCACTTTCTAAGGATTTTATCCATAATCCAGGAAGTTTCACCTCCTTCCCTCTCTTATGATTTTCTACTTACATTGCTATTATCTATCTTTGTACATTGAGAAAAATGTACATCTTAAGTGTGGGGAGGTTATTTAATTGATTATTAGAAAATCCCTGGATTATATCTTATTCTTAAGTAATTTTCTCACATTGCCATTAGAATGAAACTTCATTGACTTATGATTTTCATTGATATGTTTTGGATTAAGTCATAAGTAATTATGCATTGATCGTTTATACTTTAAGAAATTAGAGAATCAAGCATGATAAGTGTAACATCTGAAATTGGGCCTAGTAAGATTGAGCCCAATGGGCCTTAAGCGTAGTAGCGTTTAAAAATTTTGGAGAAACATGAGATCGGCTTAAGTGCAAGTTGGACCTTTTAGATAAGTGATTTTGGAAGGTTAGAGGGCTATGAAGTCTTGGGATCAAATATTGGCTTTGGGAAATTTTGGTTTTAGGTGAAAAAACCACGGAAGTTGGCGGTAGGCCTTAAGAATAAAATATGGAGAAAAATGACCAAGTGCGATGTGTGGTGTAGTGTCAAAGTGACGCCACTTAAGGACAAGGAATGGCATACAAGGAAGGAAGGAGGTCCAGGTTCTAGTTGTAGCGTTTGCATTCCTTTTAGATTATTTTTATTAAATGAATTTAGACCTTGGCCATAGGGTTATATTTAGTTGCGCATGGTTTAAGACACAAGGAGCTAGTTGGTAAAGTGGCAAGTGGCGTGAATTGGTGATGGGAGAGCTTGGGTTGAATCTCATGAGGAAGCGAGGAGTATTTTTTTGGGTTAGATGGTAAGAGTTTTAGTTGAATTTAAACTCTCTTGACAAAGGATCCCATCGGAAAGATACAAGGAATGAAGGTGAAGAGCTAGCTATATAAAAGAGCATGCGGGAGGAGGTTAACATACCTTGGTGGGCGTTGGGCACAGGAATGGTCATGGTGGCATTTAGCACCGAGTCTATCGGATGTGTAACTCTCTACTCTAGTTGTAGAGTGGCAAATCTTTGAAGTCTTTGTCATAGCAATAGTAGCCACCGAGCGTGCAAGCGCGCGTGTAGGGCTTTAACGCGATAGTTGAGGCCATCGGTAGTATTCTTGTGGGTTGAAATTTGCTTGGGCCACGATGGGCGAAGTATGGGCCCAATTGGAATAAATTGTATGATGATATAGTATATAGTGAACTAGACTAGGTGGAACCTATATCGTGGCTAGATTTGTGTTAGGTGGGCCACACAAGCATGTGGGCAGAATGGTAGAAATCGAGTTTAGGCCCATAATCATGTAAAGGCAGAAAATGGTGAGCCAGTCGCTCGAGGCAACTTTGGGGCTTCAAAAGGCCATTCGGGTGCAAAATTACGAAAATACCCTTGGTAGGTAAATTACGAAAATACCCTTAGTGGGTAAATTCGGAAATACCCTTGGTGGGTAAATTCTGAAAATACCCTTGGTGGGTAAATTACAAAAATACCTTTGGTAGGTAAATTATGAAAATACCCTTGGTGGGTAAATTACAAAAATACCCTTGGTGCGTAAATTACGAAAATACCTTTGGTAGGTAAAATTACTATTATACCACTTAGAGGTTGGTTAGATTGATTATGTTGTATATTATTATTACGATTATGATGGTAATTAGTTTCATCGTTATTTGATATATGATTGCATACATGTCATCTGCATACAATTGTAATATTATGTATGTTGCATGGGCATATGGGTGATTATGTTAAAGGGAAGTGATCGGTGGTTTCTACCACATTATCAGTGACTTATGTCACAAATTATGAATCTGGTGACTCTGTCACATTATTTGATAGCTATGCCACAATTATAAGAGCGATGTGCGATTGACTCTGTTGCCCTTGATGGTGTGTAGCGGATGGAGGTCGATTTAGTAATCCCACGGTGTGATTGGCGAATGCGGTGGTGTGTAGAGGTTGGATATCTAGGTGGGTTTGCATTGCATACATGCTTAATGTGTTGTATTTGTATGGGTTGATACATGTTCTTACTATTGGGGTTGTACACTTTGAGTTTTAAATAAACTCACCCCTCTTTTTAAATGTTTGGGTAATCCTAGTTTGAGGACTTGGGCAGGTAGACTACTGTGGTGGCCATACCTTTGTTTTGTAAGTAAACTTTCGTTTCTATTTAAAATTACTTTCTAATTTTGGGATTTTGCAATGTAATATGGCCTTGGTATTTTATTTGGTTTTAGCTTTTAATTTGGCTCTTGCTTGTTATTAAATGTTTATCTGAGATTTTCCTAAAATGTTAATAAATCGTATCTTATTCAAAATTACTTACACTCGATTTTTCACAACAAATATAATGAACACGAACTTTTTAACAAACACATAGTTTTTAGACATTCCTTTCATGTGACATGCGGATCCGATTACGTAACATTTAAGTAGGGTTTGGGATATTACAATTTTAATATCGAGCGTTTCCCTAATTTCAAAATTACTTCAAGTTTGTGGGTTTGGATTCAAAATGTTTTCAAGGATGGTTTAGAAAATATATATATCTTTCTCACTAAGTATGAGCAATTTGAGTCTCGGCACCAAATCCATAAGTTTCCTTTTTGACTATATTTTTTAACCCACTTACGCTAAAAAGCCTACCTTCATAATGAACCCCTAGTGAACCCTTTGATATTAATTTTGATCATTAAAATTTTTCCTATTGTATTAACCTTTTTTTCTGAGATTTGATTTGATCGGGTTGCCTAAGCTGCGTTCTATATTTGGTTGTAAAATTCTTTCTTATTATTATGCGTGATAAAAAAAGTTGGAAATACATTCATTAATTTATTTGAGCTTAAACGGTTCATTTCACATTTTGAGAAAGAAGCTCATGTTATTAGTGATAAGTTTTCAATTGATGTAATTATTTAGTATTAGTTCATTTTTCTACTTAGATAAATTGTTAATTCAATCTCTATCCTAACCCTCTAATTCATCGTTTATCCACACCTTTAACCCCAGCCCCATTACAAACCTTTTTAAGACCTTTTTATTTGTATATCATCTCATTTTATAGTGGTGGAGATTTGATTTTCATGCAAGCCTATAGTAATAACTTTTCATGTTTGACTTTTGAGTGCTGTCCAGAACCTTAAACACGTTGAGTGATTTGAGTGAATCTTTAGTGAGGATGTCAATTCTTGTCTATTTTGAATTAAAGGTGATTATTTAGGTAAAGGAAACACCTATGTTTTGTCTATATAAAATTTGTGACTTAAATTGTTTGAATCTTTAGGACTCTTTTAGTAAAATTATCAATGTATGAATTATCATGAATTATGATAAGACATTATTGTTGAGAATTATGAATTGAGGAAGTTAATTTTAATTTTGAGTTGAGGATTTTGCTTGAGGGCAAGCAAATGCTTAAGTGTGAGGATATTTGATAAACCATAATTTATACATATTTTGGCCTATACTTGGCTTATTTTTGGATGAATTTTCATTAGATTTGATGAATTCGATTCTCCTAATCCTTTAATTTGATGTTTTACACTCAAGAGAGCTTAGGGAGTCAAAAAGAATGAGAAATGGGCCAAAAAGGGACAAAATGGGCCTACCTTAGAAATCAACATGACCTGGACTATCACACGGTTCAGGACCACACATTGTGTGTGGCAGTAGAAATCGAACACGGCCTAAGCTATCGTACACGGACGTGTCCCTATCAAACCCAAGTCTAATTTTATTCGGAAAAGACCACTTGTGGGCCAAGAAAGGTGTTCCAAAGCCTATATAAACACCCTAGGGGAGGACCTAAAGGGACACGTAGAGTAGATCGAAGAAATTACTCGAAGAAAGCAGTCGAAATCATCTCGGAAGCAGGATCTCATTCAAGATTGAAGATCTCCATCAAGTTCCTTAGAAGTTTTTGATATCTTTATGTCTTATTGTTTTCTTAATTCTATGATGTTTTCCTTTTACATTATGAACTAAACTCCCTAAATACCTAGGGAGGATGAAACCTAGATGAATCTTATTATTTAATAAATCTAAATTACTTGATAAATACTTGTTCTTGTTCTTAATTATGTGTTCATAATCCTTGTTTTAATGTTTTCGAGAATATTAATTCAAGTATAATGTGCTTATTCGATGGGAAAAATTCACATTTGAGTAGATCCAACATAATTGGCGGAGTTGATTGCAACCCAAGAAATAGGCGACATAAATCATCGATTAGAGTCAAATCTAATAAGGAATCCATAGATCAAGTTAATACGATGTTAGGGGTTTTAATTAGAAAGAGATTTCAATTAATCAACACAGGTCGAGTTGTTTTAGTCTTGAAAGAGTTATTAACATAATTTAGGGATTTCTCGGATCAAGTCAAGTGAATAAACCATTTAATTTAGAGTCGAATAATAATAAGTGAAGTCTAGGTGAATTCTTCCTTAGTACTTATCTTTATCATTGGTTTATTAGATTACTTCTTCACTCTACATAGCATTCATAATCACTTAGTTAGTTAATTACTTAGTTAAATTTTAGATTAAAATAAATCTCTTAATTATTAGGCTAGATAATAAAAGATAGTTATTACTAGTAATTTTAGTCCTTGAGGATCGATATTCGGACTCACCACAACTATACTACTATTCGAGTGCGCTTGCCTTTATCGAAATATTAGTTAGTTTGAGTTCCATCGGTTTGCGTCATGGCATCATCGTCGTTCTTGTAGCCTCTACCACCATTAGTGGTGGAGTTCTCAATGGACTCCTCAAAAAGCTGGGTTTTTGCCTTGAGCGATCGGCAACTATACAGGTGTAGCCTTACGCTACCTACCCCTACCACGTCTATCTTGAGTGTTCATAGTGTTTGTGGAAGTCTAAGAAGTTTAGAGTATATCTATAGTTTTCATGCAAAAATTCAAGCATTAGCTAAAGTAGATCCACAATCTAAAATTTTAGTTCATCCAAAATCTCAAAAGTAATATTAACTTCTGATGGGAATGAGCATTGGAGTCTCGATTTTAATTTCTTGAAAATAAAATTTTCAAAAGAATTATGTTCCATGGTTTATTTCAAAATACCCTTTAATGCATGCATGTAAATTTATAAAAAAATTTACAATCGAGTTTAGAAAACTTGACTATGATACTACAAATGTAACCTCCTCAACTTAGCTTGGACATTAGACCCAAATTCATGTTTATTAATTTAATGTAAATATATGTTATATTTAATCAATTTAATGTAAATATCTACGGTACTTATCATGAATCATTATTATAATTTATGCATTTGGTTTTACCTTTTTTTTATTTTAAGTTAAGTATTTGTAATTTAATTTTAATATAGTTATAAATTTCTATATTATTTTCAAATTTTTATTTTATAAAATATTTTTACTTTAAATGTTACTTACACTAAATATGTTATATATTATTTATTTTTATTTATAAAAAATATGTAATAGACCAATTTTGACACAGGCCCGAATAAATAAACCCCAAACAAATAAATAAAAAGTCTAAAGATTTTTTTTAGTCCATGACCCAATCAAGACCCATTCGAGGCCCGAATGGCCTAAAACCTAAAACAAAGCAGAAAAGGAAAACCTAGATCATTACTAGCCCGTCGTCAAATCGCTCACTGTCGTACCTCCCGTCAACCACCAAGCGGCCTCCATACACGTAAAAAAAGAAGGACAAACAGACAACAGAAAATACAAAAAAAAAAAAAAAACATTGTAACCATTCGGCTATAAAAAGCCACCAAAAATGCATGTAAATTTTTACACACGAATCTGAAAGCAATCGAAACAAAATTTCCAAAAGGTGGTTCCTTTTCTTTCGATTATTTCTGTTATTTTTCAAAAGGTGGTTCCTTTTCTTTCGTTTATTTGCTTTTATTTTATCTATTTATTTTAAAAACAAAATAAAAGAAAGGAGGCCAAGATCTCACCTTTCTAAGCGTTTGAGCCATAGTGGGTGGTGAGGTGACCATCTCAGGAATGATGGTGCGAAAATGGGGTCGAAAGTCAAAAAGCTTAGATGGAAATTTTTTGATTTTTGAATACTTGAAGTGAGCAATGGTGTAAATGCGCGTGACCGTGACCACCAAGTGAACAGGCTGTATTTGGAGTTCATTGGAGTGGCAAGAGAGTGAGAGAGTTCTCCACAAATTTTTTTAAGAATGGTGTAGAATAATTTTTGAATTGTTTTGGCTTTTATACGTTTAAAAGCAGCGTCGTTTTAGGCCACTAATCCAGTGCCAAAGCAGCGTCGTTTAAACTCATATTCAATCCGGCCGAATAAGCCTCGGGATTCACGTGTTTTTATTTTGTGATCTATTTGTGCGGATAGCCCATACGCATTTTGTTACATTTTGATTTAGTCCTTTTGTGTACTCTTTTTTATTTTAAATCGGACCACGAAATTTGCTTAGGTTTTCAAATCGGTCCAGTTCGTAGATCCTCTGCAGGGAAGGGATCGTGTCGAGGAATGGATTTATTATGACTGGCCCTCGTCTCTTTCGCCCCTTTCATGTTGGTCTTTCTTTGTTTATTTTATTATAGTTTTTACCTTTAATTTCATTTTTGTCTGATTTAATCCCTAATCCTTGATTTTAACCTTTAAATTTGTAATTTATTTATTCTTTTATTTTTTATACATTATTTATTTTTTAACGACTTTATATTTTATTTATTTTAAATTTTTATATATTATTTATATTAAACTATTTTATATTATTTGTTTTAAATTGTTTGAGATATTATTTATTTTAAATTGTTTCATATATTATTTATTTTGAATTGCTTTATATATTATATTATTTTAAGCGCTTTATATGTATATTATTTATTTTAGATTTTTTTTCACATATTATTTATTTTAAAAGCTGTTTTATGTTTTGTTTATTTTAAATTGCTTTAAATTATTTATTTCAAACTGTTTTATATTTTGTTTTTATGTTAAATATTTTTTCATATATTATTTATTTTAAACCTTTTTATATTATTTAATTTAAATTGTTTTTGTATATTATTTTATTTAATTTGTTTTGATTATTAAGCGGTATTAAAAATGATGTACATTGTGTGATTATTGCCATCATAGTACTATAATTTGTTTATTCGTGTTTTCATATTATTGTCATTCATTAATGCAACATTTTATTCATAAATCATTATTCCTTGTTCTATATTATCATTCCATCTCATTTCATCACTTCAAAATCATGATTAAATTTTTTATATCCATAATAAATCGTATTATTTTATCCTAATAAAATAAATGCACATCGTTTAAGTATTGTACTTGCTATTATTCAAAAAGGAAAAATTTTAAAATATGGCAATATTTACGCGTTTTGGAGATTAGAAATCATACCCTAACTACGGGGTTTCAATTTTTCGTTAAACCTAAATAGAAAAATATCCTTTTAAATTTCAAAATACGAAATTTCAATAAAAAATTAACAGTAAGCTTATTCTCGAGGGTTCCAAGTGTGCGTGTCCTAATTTACGGGATGTGACATTTTGTTACCTCGAGGCGAAGATCCTTTAACATTCTTTTCGATTTATTCAAGCGTTTTTAAAATGAACATTAATAAAAAGGGATCGTATTTTAAAATCTTTTCAAAATTTCAACTTTCAAAATTAGGTCATTAATTAATCAATTAGGTACCAATTTTGGTAGTGGCGGTGCTAATCCATCCTCACTTGCGTAATCGACTCTCGAGCCGTTTTCTCGAATTTTGTAGACCAAAATCATTGTTTTAATAAATCAAAATATTTTATTAAAGCGATCAAATTCTGAGGTGATCCGATCACACCTTGTAAAAAGATTGGTGGAGACTCCGTTTTTCATTTTGTTTTTAAATAAAAATCGACCCATTTTCAAAAAAAAAGGTTTTAAGACGGTTTAGCGACTCCACTAGGGACGAATAAGAAATTCGAGCCATAAATTGATTAATTTTTGTCTTTTTGACAAAAATCAAAAATCTTTTAAATTTATGATTGCTCCATTTTATCCGTCATTTTCATGGTTTTCATCACAAGATGTTTGCCTTGTTGGTTTAAATTTGTTAATGTGTCTCAGCATTTTTGCGTTGCATAAGTCGATCAAGTTTACCCCTCTTAAGTGGGAGCGAGAAGCTATTCCTTCATGAGGTCTTCACCACCGTATAGGATAGTGGATCGCTTTCGGGATACATTCGTACCTATGTCTTCGTGAGATTTTCATCTCCGTATAGCCATAGGGAAATGTATTCCCCTGAACTGAACTCCATCCGCATGAGCCTATAATGGGTGAGGATCGGGGAATCTGTCGGTTCAGGTACCATTACTCTAGAATCAAACCCCATATAGTGAGCCTTAAGAACCCACCTTAGGTAGAGCCGCTCCAAACCCTAGTGGTCACCCGAATAGGTGCTCTACTTATTAGTTGCTTACTTTAAACTATGTATGAAGTACTGACTTGCTTTGTTTTTGCTTTGTTTGTAATTGCATGACATTTTCATCACAAAAAGGTGTTGATTCACGTTCGGTTCCTAAATAGATAACTTATCATGAAAAGGGGTTTCTTAATAAGCGGGATAATATCTGAATTTGTTGAATTTGGGCGGCGACCTTTGTAAGAAAAGGGTGATAGTCATTGAAGGATACATATCATAGTTGTGGGATTTCACCCGTCGGCGTACGTGACTTCGAAATAATCTTCAAGAATTAAAGGAGATATGAGATCGGTGGAATGCTAAGATCAAGCGGCTATTTTCCTATAACTATGAAATTTACCTTATTTGCTTTCGGCGTGAAAGTGGACAAGCACTTATTTGAGCCCTGCTAATTCTAGAATCTAACCTCGGTTGCTTCACTTTTGGGAAAGTTGATTTGGTAACTACTAGTGGAGGAGTATATGGCCTTACTTTGTTGCTGAAGATTCAAATCGACAAAGCATATTCAAAACCGCTAATGTCCCAACCTTTTGAAGAAATTGATAAGCATCGAGGGATGAAGCGACGCGATGAGTTACGACTCGAACCAAGAAAAAGGAGATAATAAGTGCATCCATTGGAAAAATTGAGGGATCTGATTCTACCATACCTAGATATGAAGAAAAAGGTTGATGTATTAAGCTTTGAGTATCTACGGTTTGGTCGTCTTCCCAAAGGCATTAGGAGTGCGTAGATGAGGCGATCTCGGATCTCTTTGATCGACTTGACAAAAGGTCACGTTAGTTCTTGTAATTTTAATTTGAAACTTTCGGATCCTTGAATGCTGCGAAGGCGGCGAGGGAAGATTATAGGATGCGTGCAACTTTTGTTTGCAAGGTTCCACATCCAATTTTGGAAAGTGGAAACGGTCTCCTATCGAATCTTCTCTGAAAGCTATTATCCCCTGAAAGAGATAGTAGCTCTGTTGAGGCGAGATGATATTCTGACGGAAAAGTGGATGATGATTCTCCAAAGTCTGCAAGAAGAAGACATCGAGTGGAGAGCCTCTTGGATGGTCCCCAACAAGATCTTGTATTAATGTGGAGATTTAGATTGGGTTCCCCTGCTTGGGATATGGGGGGTTGTCGAGTATGCTCCCCTACTCGTGTTAAGGTAATACTAGTCAAGATAGTTCATGCCAGCAACACAAGGGTTAGCTCAGTGCGAGTTTGTATACAAGGAGATAACTACAAAAAAAAGTTTGTGAGATATCGAATGCCTAGAACCAAACTCGTAAAATGAAAAAGATTTACTGACTAATCCAATGACTACCCTTGAGTATGACTAGTGGTGGGGTCAGGGAGAATCAATAACAACATCCTACGTCAAATCAAGAAAACATCCTATCAATAAAAGAACACTTGCGGTGGTTCCAACTAAACTAGAGATCATCAAACAAGATTTTGAGAAGAAAAGTTTGAAACTAGGAAAAATGATCGAGCAATTAGAGGAGGAGAACATGCGGTGGGGCTGAATGTCAATGTCCAAAACTAGAAGCCAGAAATTAAGGAAGGAAAGAATAAAGGTGAAGAGGATTTGGACGACGAAAATGGATTACAAGAAGCTGCGTATGTCAATAAGAACGGTTTGGTTTGGGTAAAACGTCGAGAGCAATGGCGATAAAGTCCAAGAAGAAAAGACTAGAGTGATCGATGTGAGAAGAAGTTCCATGATACTCGAGTCGGTGGGACACTTTAAAAAGAGTTTCTTAGAGAGCCAAAATGAAAAGGAAGCTAAAAGCTCGAGTGGCGGAGTTAGAAAAGTCACTATACCCGGCACCATAGTCGCAACTCAAGTAATCAATTAAGGGCCAACCTAAGTAAGATTGAGCAACTAAAAGGAAGATAGAAGAACTTGAAGCTATGATTGCCAAAGCTGTGAACTACAGGGTTGAACTCTGGAAGCAAATAATGGCGGTGGAAAGATCAACTTCATCGATCGAAGACCAGTCGGAGTTAAGATTACGCCATGGGTGAAGCTTTAGCTTAAGTGTGAGAGGTGGCTAATCATTTACAAACCTTGGCGGTCGGTGATGTCTTGAGTTTGAAATATGAGTCGAGTCAAATCGAAGTAGAGAGTTAAGCTTCTTAAACAAGTCAAGACCTTAAGCATTAGGGAAAACCATATATGTAATCCATTTTATGTAAAGAAATTTATTTTCTAGAAAGGTTATTCTAATGAAATTGAATTAGAATCAATACCTTTTCTTTTGCATTCATGCATCGACATTACATTGCATCCCATGCACTAAAACTCACAAAGAGACTCTAAAATCGTGGCAATTACCTTGGAATATCATTCACGGTATCTGAAGAAAGTCTAAAGCCATAGACCAAAGGCTAGAAAGATTGGAACAAATGCAAAGAAAGATGCGAGGATCAATGCAAAATCTGAGATGCAAACGAGTTGGCCAAAATCTAACGAGGATATGAGGATCAAATGTTAGAATCGAGGAGAAACATGATGAGCGATTAGCATAATTCTTTGGTTGGGGGCTAGAAAAGGAAGAGCCCTATGATCAATATTGGAGCGACAACGAGGGCCTTGCTTATCCTCCGGGCTTCACCCTAACAAACACCCAAGCACAACAACAAAGGGTGTACATCAACATCAAACCCAATATCGAGTTGGTACTTGACATCGATAAACTTCCGATGGGTTCGGGCTCCAACCAAGAGACAATCTAGTAAATCTCGTTGTCCCAGACCTTTATGATATACTAGAAATGGGAAAGGAAGAGTGGAGCTCCTAAAGCAAGCTGGAAGACAAATGCAAAAGGCTAGGAGAAATTCAAAGGCGTTGGAAGCTGATTACCATTGTGGAATTGGCGCTAAAAAATTGAAATTTGGTCACAAATCTAGTACTCCTCAAAGTTCAAAATGCTAAAATTTGAAAAAATATATGGCCGATTACTACTGGGGCTTACATTACAATGTTACATCGGAGGATAATAGGATATATCGATGCGATCGATTATTGATTCACTTTGTTTCAAAAGCTTACTTGAAACGCAACCAAATGGTATAATCAACTAAATTGTGCCCAAATTAGTTAAGTGAAAGGACCCGAGACACGAGCCTTCATGAAACAATATGGCCATGTGATAGATATGGCGCTTTGTGAGAATCACACTCTGAGAATATGGAGAAAAAGCCAAACAAAAGTTTCATGGAATATGCTCAAAGATGGAGGGAAGTCACCACACAAGTCTAGCGCCATTGCTAGAAAAGGAAACTACCATGCTCTTCATTAATACCACAGAAGGCACCTTTTATCAATAACATGATGGGAAACGCAGCTAAGGTTTCTCAAACATAGTGATGTCGGTGAAATGATAGAAAATGCAATAAGGTGCGAAAAATAGAGACCGGGAAAAGCACAAAGAGAATTTGACCAGAAAAGAAAATGAAATGAATAATGCGAATACGTATATACGGAGGGTTATTCAAAACCAATCACTATGAACCACTCAAGAACAGTAACCACTGGCCATCAATGCCCACCAAGACAAGAGTCCAACACAAGGCAAAATACGAAAAAATTCTAGTTTACGCCTATTCCAATGACGTATAGGAGTTGTACCAAAGTTTATTCGATCGCATGTTGTATCCCTTTTCTACCTAAAACCAATACAACCTCCATACACGAAATAGTGCGATGCAAATGGCCAATCACGAATAACATACGATAATTACGGGACACTCGTGAAAAGCGCATCACTTTCAAAAGAAGTTAGTAGAAAGGCTCATCAAAATGAGTATTGTAAAATTCAATGATCCATCTAGTCGAGAAAATCATTGCCCAACCATCTTGATAAGGGATAAATTCGATAGTCGAGAATGCGGAGAAGAAAATCAAAGGTGAATATTGCAAGAGTGAAAACCGTTGAAAGAAGAAGAAAATAGTGGAAATGGGGTTAATCACACAAGACTCGAGGAACATGTCTGAGAAGAAAGGAACTATTGTGAGTTCCATGATGAAGAAGATCATGAGATTGAAATCACGGTGAATTTAGGGCCTTAATGCAGGATCAATGGACAACAAGGAGCTTGAGTTCTTTGGGTATCTTGAAGGAGAAAGAGGTGTGTGCCTCGGAGGGAGAATTGACGGAGAAAGGTCTATAGGGCCAACCATCAGTGGTAATAATTTCATGACCAAGAATCAATGAAAATTTGGAACAAGAATTGTATGAAGAGTTGTAATCTAGAAACCGTTGCTTTTCCTTATAAAAATAGCAAAAAGGTACCTTGGAACTATAGTACAATGTGACAATCCCATAAGAGGGTAAGCCGGTCGACGCTTTGGAGAAAGGTCAATATGTGGGTTTCTATACATAGAGAAAGACATTATGATGCCCCAAATACAAAAGCGAACACATAAAAGGAAATCCTTGGTGATCGAACAAAGGAAAGAAGCGAACTACTTGTTAATGAGCGATAAATGAGAAAGAAGATAAGGAGTTCTTGAAATTCCTAAAACACAGTGAGTATAGTGTCGTGGAACAACTACACAAGTGGCCATTTCGCATATTAGTGCGGCTTTACTCTTAACTCAAAGACACACATAGCAGCTAATGAAGGTGTTAAACAAAACCTCGTCGTGATGATATTTCCATAAACAAACTAGGCCGTCTTGTCAACAACATAAGCGTCGATAATTTTATCTTTTAATGACGATGAAGGGCATGGGATCCACTAAAGCTCTGCATCACCACCCTTACAAAGGGTATACATTCAAGAATCTTGATTGACAATGGATCGACCTTTGATGTATTGCCCTATCCACAATAAGCAGGTTGCTGTGGGCGACTCTCACATGAAGACATGCCAAAACATGGTGAGGTATTCAACGACCTTAGAAGAAAGGTAATGGGAAGGATTGAGATACCTCTCTTGATCGGTCCAAACATATATGAGGTAGATTTCTTAGTGATGGACATCAAGTCTTCTTACAATTGCCTATTGGGAGGCCTTAGATTCATTCGATGGGGTGGTACCATCATCACTACTTCAAAAGCTAAAGTTGAGCGGATAGGCGATTGATAGCGATAAGCGATGGAAGACATTATTAATCTACTACTAATAATGCACCATACATAGAGGCGATGGTGAAGCGATAGAATGTTCTTTTGATGATCTAGAATTTGTGAGCATACCTTCATTGTCGAGGGAAGAAAAATCCCAATGCCCAAAATATCCAAAGCCATGAGGATGAGCTTACATGACGATGGGAAAAGAGCATTGCCGGAAGGGACTGGGAAATACCTCTATGGGCCGAATTGAAGTACCAATCTTGGTGACAAATGAGATTACTTTGGCTTAGGGTATAAGCCGGAGACGAAACAAGTTGAAGAAAGAGTTGGAGAAGAAGCGGGAAGAGAGAGAGATTAAGCGGGGGAGAGGTCAAATGGGAACCAATAACCTTCCCCGTATATCCAAAACATTACGTTTGGGAGGAATTATTCACCTAAATTGAAGATGAGAAGGAAAGAAATTGTTGAAGATATGATGGGAAATTTGAGCATCAACGTCATATCTGAGGGAATGGTGAAGAAAACTTATCGGACATACATACTTATGAGCACAGGAAGTGTTCTAAACAACTAGACCATGGAAGAGATTCCTATAGTTTTAGAGCTAATTCAGAGTAATGTTCAAAACAAACATGTTGCTTTAAGCCTAAAAGCAATAAGAATCCATTTATGAAATAGGCTCATGCCTAACATCTTTATTTCATTAAATGTATTTTTTTGTATCACTCACGAGTAAATATTCTTTTATTCTTTCATTTCATTCATAATCACACCATACAAATAGATATTCTTAGATTCATTTATTCTTTGGATACTCATTTGTGCCTACAAGAATATCTAGATATCAACGACATGACGATCTTTCTCTTGACCCGAATCTCCTTTTGAGCGAGAAATATGTCTAGAGGATCTCGAGGATTTTGAAGATGATAGAAGCGTAACTTATCTCGAATTTATTAAGGATGGTAGAACAAGAAGAAAGCAGTTCTACCTCACAAAGGCGGTAGAGATTGTGATCTTGGAAGAAGAAAAAAGTGAAAATTGAAACTTGTATGGCCGAAGAAACAAAAGCGAGACCTTATTGAGTTACTTGAAGAATTCAAAGATGTCTTGGCATTAGTGTCGTACCAAGATATGCTTGGGTTGAACAACGATATTGTGGTACAGCCTCCCCATAAAAGAAGAATGCAAGCAGGTTTAGTAGAAGCTCAGGGATGAAGAAATGTTTTGATAAAAATAAAAGAAGAGGTCAAGAAGCAATTCGATCTTTGAGTTCTTACAAGTGGTCAAATACTTAGAATGGGTAGCCAATATAGTCCTCGTCCTAAAAAGATGGAAAGGTAAGGATGTGTGTAGATTACAGGAGACCTAAACAAGGCCCAAAGACAATTTCTCATTGCCTCGCATTGACACTTTAATGGATAATATGGCGGGGCTACTCATTTCTTCTCCTTAATGGATGGCTTCTCCGGATACAATAAGATAAAGATGCATCACGAAGGCGTGGAAAGACCACATTCATAACCTATGGGAACATCTTGCTATAAAGTGATGCCATTTGGATTAAAAATGTGGGAGAACAATGTACCAAAAACCATGGTAACCTGTTCCATGATATCATGCACAAAAGAAATTAAAGTTTATGTCGATGATATGATTGCAAAGTCTCGAGCGGAGAAGGAGCATGTGCAATTCTTGAGGTTGAGAAAGTTTTAGCTAAAGCTCAATCCACAAAATGTACTTTTGGGGCTAGGTCAAGAAAAATGCTAGGTTTCATAGTCGGTGAAAAGGAATTGAGATCGACCAGGACAAAGTTAAGGCCATACAAAATTGCCTCATTGAGCACTCAAAAGGAAGTTCGAGGTTTCTTAGGAAGACTAAATTACATTGCCAGTTCATTTCACAACTAAGCGAAATGTGACCCCAAATTTTATCTTGAAAACACAATCGAGTATATGGGATGATGAATGTCGAAAACTTTTGACAAGGTAAAATAGTACTGTCCAATACCCATCTTTGTTACCACCAAGTCTAGGCAGACCATTTATATTGTATTTGATAGTATTTGACAATTCTATGGGATGTGTGCTTAGCCAACACGATGAGGCGGGAAAAAAGAAAGGAAATATACTACCTCGATGAAAATTCATAGAGTGTGGAATGAGATATTAGCCAATTGAAATTATGTTGCGACTTGATTTGGATAACTTCGGAGATTGAGGCTGACACATGTTGTATCCACCACTTGGCTCATCTCAAAATTGGACCCTCTGAAGTATATGATAGAGTTGACTACTTTGAATAGAATGATGGCGGATGGAAAATTCTCCTTTCCAATTTAACTGGTCTATGTGAACTAGAAATTTGTGAAAAAGAAGCGCAATAGCTTGATTTTCTAGCAGTTGAGAGCTCTAGAAGATTACAAGCCTTTGAACTTTGATTTCTCTAATGAAGATCTAATGTATGTAGCAACTCTTTGAAGAAGATACTTGAGAAGATCGTCCTTTGAAAGCGAACTTGACCAGACATCAAATGCTATTGGTAATAAAATTGGAAGATCTGATATCCCTAAATGGAGATCATTATCCATTTACTTGCAAAATGGATTTGACTACACAAATAATAAGGTAGAGTCTGAAGCATGTATCATGGTAATCCAGTGTGGCCATAGAATTGAGAATAGAAGTGCTAGAGGTGTATGGGGATTACTGCACTAGTGATCTATTAGCTCAAGGTGAATGGGAAACAAGAGACCCCAAATTGATTAATTATCGAAAGTTAGTTTTGGAATTAATTGAGGAGTTCGACGATATCACCTTACATTACCTCCCACAAGATTAAAACCGGATGGTGATGCCTTGGCTACATTAAGCTTCTATGGTGGGAGTAAATAAACAAGAGGATGTGAAGCCTATCCAAATGAGTATTTATGAGGCCTCGGCTCATTCTACAACATCGATGAAGAAAAAAAAGATAATCATCCTTGGAACCACTACATATTGTAATATGTGAAGAATCGTGAATACCACGATCAAACAGCGAGAATGATAAAGAACATTAAGAAGACTAACGGTGATTACATCTTAGATGGGGAGATCTTATACAAAAGAAGAAAGGATCGGGTGATATTAAAATGTGTGGATGTTATTGAGGCTAAGAAAATCTGGAAGAAGTCCATGAGGGTGTCTCTGGAACACATGCTAATTGTTTCACGATGGCGAGAAAATCATGAGATTCGGGTATTGGTCTACCATGGAAGGGATTGCATCAAGTATGCCAAAAGTGCCATAAGTGCCAAATTTATGGGGACAAGATTCATGTGCCTCATTTACCTCTTCATGTTATGACTTTTCCATAGCCTTTCTCTATGTGGGGCATGGATGTCATTGGGCCAATCTCATCAAAAGCCTCACAATGGGCATCGATTCATCTTTGTGGTCATCGACTACTTCACCAAGTGGGTAGAGGCTGCTTCATATGCCAATGTCACCAAGTCGGTAGTTAACAAGTTCTTAAAGAGGGAGATTATATGCCGGTATGGAATGCCAGAAAGGATCATATCAGACAATGCATTGAACCTGAACAACAGCACGATATCAGAGGTCTGGAATCAATTCAAAATTAAACACCACAACTCATCACCATATCACCCAAAAATGAATAGTGCGATTAGAAATGACTAAGAAAAATATCAAAAGATTATGGGAAAAATGATTGAGACTTATAAAGATTGGCATGAGAAGTTACCATTTGCTCTTTATGCTTATCAAGCGTCGGCCGGGACCTTCATGGGGCAACTCCTTTCTCATTGGTTTATGGAATGGAGCGGTGTTGTAACATCAAAAGTGGGACTAGTACAATTGGGCCCAATGGGCCTTGGGCGTAACAGCATTTAAAATTTTTGAGAATAAGAGAATGGCTTAAGTGCAAGTTAGACCTATTAGGTGGGTGATTGTGGAAGGTTGGGGGCTTATGAAGTCCGGGATCAAACTTGGGCTTAGGAAAAATTTTGGTTTTAGGTGAATAAAACATTGGGAGTTAGTAGGTAGGCTTTAAGAATAAAATGTGGAGAAAATGAAACAAGTGGAGTGTGTGGAATAGTGGTAAAGTGGCGCCATTTAGGGAGCAAGGGAGTGGCGCCAGGGAGGTAAGAGATCAAGGTTCAAGGCGTGGCACTTGCATTTCTTTTTGGTTATTTTTGAAATAGATTTAGACCTTCGCCATAGACTTATCTTTAGTTGCATGGTTTTAGACACAAGAGGAGTGGTGGCTCGGTGGAAAGTGGTGTGAATTAGGCGATGGGAGAGCTTAGGTTTGAATCCCATGACAAGCAAGGGAGTATTTTTTTCTGGATTGGACGGCAAGAGTTTGAGTTTGATTTAAATTCTCTTGTGGAGGATCCCACATCGTAAAGATACAAAGAAGGAAGGTGAGAAGCTAGTTATATATAGAAACATCTAGGAGAGTAAGCATACAGTTGGCGTTAGAATGTGGTAATTTGCTGGTAGGCTGATTAGCGACTTTAGATTCCTGTCGGTGTGTACTTCTATCTACTCTAGGCTAGGCGGCAAATCTTTGAAATCGGTCCTACGGTGATAGTAATACTGAGCGTCTTGACGTCGTGTGGAAGCTTGACGTGATAGTCGAAGCCACCATTAATATTCTTGTGGGTGTGGGGTTTTGTTGGGCTCTGATGGCGAAAGGGGCCAAATGGGCCCAATGGGCGAGAGGCCCTATAAGTAAGTGTATGATTGAGTAGTAGATAGTGAACTAGACTATGTGAATCTCATATATGTGGCTAGGTTTGATTTGAATGGGCCCACTGCGAGTGTGTGGGCCCTTGGAGCGAGAATGGGCCTTAGGCCCATTCGCATCATTATCTCTGTTTAGAATACTTGAGGCGTTGGCGATAGTGGACCTTTGTTGGGTCGTTAATACTACGATTTGCAAAATTACCAAAATACCCATAGTTTGTGAAATTGCAAGAATTACCCCTAGTTTGCAAAATTATCGATTACCCGGTTTTATGAAATTGTCGAATTACCTCGGTTTACAAAATCTGAATTACCCTTGGTTTGTGAAATTACGAATTACCCCACGGTTTGAAATTATCGAATTACCCTTGGTTTGCAAAATTATTGAATTACCACAGTTTACAAAATTATCGAATTACCTAGTTTGTAAAATTACCACATTACCTAGTTTGTAAAATTCTTGAATTACCCCAGTTTGCAAAATTATTGAGTTAACCTTAGTTTGAAATTGTCGAAATACCAATTTGCAAAATTATCGAATTACCCTTGGTAGGTAAATTCTTGAAATACCTCGTTAAGGTAAAATTACGTTATATCCTTAGGGTTGATTAAGCGTGATTGTGTATGTAAACTTAATTATTTGTTTGTTTGTACTATTTACTTTGTTTGGAATTTGAAAAGCCGAATAGTGAGAAGCGTTCGTAATACCCTGTGGATAGAAATGGGAATACGGGTATGTGATCCATTAATCTCTTGATCGGTATGGAATAAGCATTGTAATATGTATGTGCATTCATATGATTGTAAGTTACGCATGGGTTGGGAAATGGCGTAAAAGGAAATGTGGGGTATCACGGTGGTTGTTACCACGGTGGGTTAGCCGCGGATACATATATGATAATAGTGACCATGTCTACGGTGGCTTGGTGCCACAGTGGTTTAATGCCACGATTATATATGACTAGTGACTTCGTCGGTGGTTGTTACCACGATTAGGTTGTGCGTATATTCATCGAGGATTATCCACGGTGGTTGTTACCACGATGGGTTATTACGCATATTAATAGTGACTTTGTCACGGTGGTCTAGAACCACGGTGGCTTGGTGCCACATATGAGGTGTGTAGCGGATGGAGGGTTGATTGTAGAAATCCCTACGGTGTGATGGGCTAATGCAGGCGGTGTGTAGAGGACGAAAAAATTAGGTTGAAATTTGGGTTTGCATCGAATTGCATACATTATCTGCTATGACATGATATGAGTTAAGGCTCAGCAAAGGCTATTTTGGGCTAAGGCCCAATTGCCACCATTCTTGTAATGGGCTTTGGCTCAGTTGTTGTGATGCATGTTCTTCTGGTGAGGGTTGTGCACTAAGTTTTATAAACTTACCCCCTCTTTTTATTAAATGTTTTAGGTAATTCCCAATTTGTTGAGGATTGAATGGCCGTGGAGGACTCGGGGTGGCTATACATCGAGATACTACATGAACTTTAGTAATTTTGATTTTTACCTTATTTTAAGATTATTTATTTTGGGTTAATATTTTGTAACAAGGCCATTGGTTTATTTTCTAAGTTTTCATTTATAATTATTAAACTTATAAATCGGAGATTTTCTTAAAACATTAGCAATCGTTTTCTAAAATATCATGTTTATGCAACGATGCAAGTTCAACTTTCATAACAAAACAATTTTTCAAAATAATAACAACTTTTAAATGATCGTTTAGCAAATCGCATTTTCTTAAACAAACAACGAACTCGGAGTTCAAAAATCGTTAAAACTTTTCTAAACAATTGCTTAGCTTTTCACCTTCCTTCAATGTGACACGCTTGAGTTAGACCTAACTTCTAAATTTGGGTTTGGGGTGTTACAATTATAATATCGAGCCTAGGTTGCAAAACCCATTGTGGAATAGGTTTGAAAATGTTTTCAAAAGTTATTTGAAATTTAATTTTAAAAAAGTATCTTTATTGGAAGTATGGCTTTTGGTCTCGACACCATCCATAAGTCCTTTACTTATTATTATATGCTATAATGGTGTATTTATTCTTTGTATGTTTTGGATGTGATGTTTGAATGGAAAATTTTATGTATGAGTGTTAAATATCATTTTATACGTATTAGATATTTGGTTGTGTGAAGAGGTTCCAAGCTTAAGTTAGAAAGTGTATTATTGTTTTAGAATCAGTCTTGTCGTGAGTGTAGTGTTGTATGTTAGGATGTCTTATTTGTTCCTATAGCTAAAAATTTCAAGAATGAAATTTCTTTAAGGGGTGAATTTCTAACATCCGAAATTGGCCTAGTAAATTAGCCCCAATGGGCCTTGAAAGTAATAGCGTTTAAAATTTTTGAGAACAAAAGAATGGCTTAAGTGCAAGTTGGACCTATTAGGTGGTGATTTTGGAAGGTTAAGCGGGCTTCTATGAAGTCTAGGGATCAAACTTGGACTTAGGAAAATTTTGGTTTAGGTGAATAAAACCTTTGGGAGTTAGTAGGTAGGCTTTAAGAATAAAATGTGGAGAAAATAACACAAGTGGAGTGTGTGGAGTAGTGGCAAAGTGGCGCCACTTAGGGAGAAAGGAGTGACACCACGGGGAGTTAAGGAGATCCAATGTTCAAGGCATGGCACTTGCATTTCTTTTTGGTTATTTTGAAAATGGATTTAGACCTTGCATCATAGGCGTATCTTTAGTTGCACATGGTTTTAGACACAAAAGGAGTTGGTGGCTTAGTGGCAAGTGGCATGAATTGGCTGATGGGAGAGCTTGGGTTGAATCTCATGACAATCAAGGAGTATTTTTTTTTTTGCGGATTGGATGGCAAGAGTTTGAGTTTGATTTAAACTCTCTTGTGGAGGATCCCATCGGAAAGATACAAAGAAGGAAGGTGAGAAGCTAGCTATATATAGCTATCTGGGAGGAGAGTAAGCATACTGGTTGGCGTTGAATGAGAAGCGCTCTGAAGCTTGGATTTAGCGACTTTAGATTCCTATCGGTGTGTACTTTTCTCTACTCTGCGTAGGCGGCAAATGCGAAATCTTGGTCACCTATGATGGTAGCAGTGATGAGGAAGCTTGACGCAATATTTAAGGCCACCATTAGTATTCTTGTGGGTGTGGAAATTCGACTACGATGGCCCCAAAAGAGGCCAAGTGGGCCCAATGGGCCTAGGGGCCCATATGAGTAAATTGTATGATTGAGTAGTAGATAGTGAGCTAGACTATGTGAATCTCATATATTTGGCTGAGTTTAAATTTGAATGGGCCCTGCAGGTGTGTGCCCACTTGAGTAGAGAATGGGCCTTAGGCCCATTCGCATCATTATCTCTATTTAGAATACTTAAGTGGTTAGAGCGATAGTGGACCTTCTATTGGGTCGTAATATCCTAATTTGTAAAATTACCAAAATACCCTGGTTTGTGAAATTATCGAATTACCTCTGGTTTGCAAAATTGTCGAATTACCCAGTTTTGAAATTACGAATTACCTAGTTTGCAAAGTTTAGAATTACCCTTGGTTTGCGAAATTATCAGATTACCCATAGTTTGTGAAATTATCAAATTACCCACAATTTGTAAAATTCTTGAATTACCCACAGTTTACAAAATTATCGAATTACCCTAGTTTGTAAAATTATCGAATTACCCCTAGTTTGTAAAATTACGAGTTAACCTTGGTTTCAAAATTACTAAAATACTCCTAGTTTGCAAAATTATCAAATTACCCTTGGTAGGTAAATTACTAAAATACTCTCGATGGGTAAAATTACCGTTATACCCTTAGGGGTTGATTAGCGTGATTGTGTGTAAACTTCACTTCTTAATTATGTGTTTGTTTGTACTATTTCTTTGTTTTGGTGAAAAGCGGAATGGTGAGAAGCGGTCGTAATACCCTTATGGATAGAAATGAGGAATTCCGGTATGTGATTCTATTAATCTCTTGATGGGTATGGAATAAGCATTGTAATATGTATGTGCGTTCATATGATTGTAAGTTACTGCATGGGTTGGGAAATGATGTGAAAGGGGAAGTATTTGAGGCATCACGATGGTTATTACCACGGTGGGTTATCCTCACGGATACATATATGATAATAGTGACCATGTCTCGGTGGCTTGGTGCCATGGTGGTTTAATACCGATTATATATGACTAGTGACTTGTCCTAGTGATTGTTACCAGTGGGTTGGCCTCACGTATATTCATCGAGGATTGTCCGCGGTGGTTGTTACCACGGTGGGTTATTACAGTATATATTAATAGTGACTTTGTCCGCGGTGATCTAATATCCGCATTGGTGCAGAACCACGAGTGGCTTAGTGCCACATATTTAATTATCATTGGTTTATTCGATTACTTCTTCACTGTCGCATTCATAATCACTTAGTTAGTTAATTACTTAGTTAAATTTTAGATTAAAATAAATCTCTTAATTATTAGGCTAGATAATAAAAGATAGTTATTACTAGTAATTTTAGTCCTTGAGGATACGATATTCGGACTCACCACAACTATACTACTATTCGACAAAGCGCTTGCCTTTATCGAAATATTAGTTAGTTTCGAGTTCCATCTGGCCATGCCATGGCATCATCGTCGTTTGTAGCCTCTACCACCATTAGTGGTGGAGTTCTCAATGGACTCTCAAAAGCTGGTTTTTGCCTTGAACGATCGGCAAGAATTATAGGTGTGTAGCCTTACGCTACCTACCCTACCACGCTCATCTTGAGTGTTCATAGTGTTTGTGGAAGTCTAAGAAGTTTAGAGTATATCTATAGTTTTCATGCAAAAATTCAAGCATTAGCTAAAGTAGATCCACAATCTAAGAATTTTAGTTCATCCAAAATCTCAAAAGTAATATTAACTCACAGAGGACTGACATTGGAGTCTCGATTTTAATTTCTTGCGAAAATAAAATTTTCAAAAGAATTATGTTCCATGGTTTATTTCAAAATACCCTTTAATGCATGCATGTAAATTTATAAAAAAATTTACAACTGAAGTTTAGAAAACTTGACTATGATACTACCAAATGTAACCTCCTCAACTTAGCTTGGACATTAGACCCAAATTCATGTTTATTAATTTAATGTAAATATATGTTATATTTAATCAATTTAATGTAAATATCTCGGTACTTATCATGAATCATTATTATAATTTATGCATTTGGTTTTACCTTTTTTATTTTAAGTTCGTGGTTGTAATTTAATTTTTAATATAGTTATAAATTTCTATATTATTTTCAAATTTTTATTTTATAAAATATTTTTACTTTAAATGTTACTTACACTAAATATGTTATATATTATTTATTTTTTATTTATAAAAAATATGTAATAGACCAATTTTGACTGGGCCCGTAATAAATAAACCCCAAACAAATAAATAAAAAGTCTAAAGATTTTTTTTACGTCCATGACCCAATCCAAGACCCAGATTTACGAGGCCCAGAATGGCCTAAAACCTAAAACAAAACAGAAAAGGAAAACCCTAGGTCACCTAGCTCGTCAGCTTTGTCGCCTCCCCGTCAGACTCTCCACGTCAACCACCAACCTGCCTCCATACTTGTAAAAAAGAAGGACAAATGACAATGTAAAATAATACAAAAAAAAAAAACATTGTAACCATTCTACTATAAAAAGCCACCAAAAAATGCATGTAAATTTTTTACACACGAATACAGAAAGCAATCAGAAACAAAATTTCCAAAAGGTGGTTCCTTTTTCTTTCGATTATTTGCTGTTATTTTTCAAAAGGTGGTTCCTTTTTCTTTCGTTTATTTGCTTTTATTTTTATCTATTTATTTTTAAAAACAAAATAAAAGAAAGGAGGCCAAGATCTCACCTTTCTCGCTTTGAGCCGTGGTGGTCGAGGTGACCATCTCCAGGAATGATGGTGCGAAAATGGGGTCGAGTCAAAAAGCTTAGATGGAAATTTTTGATTTTCGCCACCAGATTCATGCTAAGGTCGTCGCCAATGACCATGGCCACTCACCGTGGACCCAGGATCGGAGTTCAATCGAGTGGCAAGAGAGTGAGAGAGTTCTCCACAAATTTTTTTAAGAATGGTGTAGAATAATTTTTGAATTGTTTTTGGCTTTTATACATCGTTTAAAACGCTGCTTTTAGGCCCTAATCCAGTGCCAAACGACGTTTAGGCCATGACTCAATCCCACCCAATAAGCCCTCGTGGATTCACGTGTTTTATTTTGATTGGCCTATTTGCTGCGATAGCCCTTCTCGCATTTTTGTTCTGCTTTTGATTTAGTCCTTTGTGTACTCTTTTTTTATTTTAAATCGGACCACGAATTTGCTTAGGTTTTCAAATCACACCTCGGTTCGCCGATCCTCCGGGGAAGGGATGCGTGTCCAGGGAATGGATTTATTGCCCATTTGGCCCTCTGTCTTTTCGCCCCCTTTCATGTTGGTCTTTCTTTGTTTATTTTATTATAGTTTTTACCTTTAATTTCATTTTTGTCCTGATTTAATCCCTAATCGCTTGATTTTAACCTTTAAATTTGTAATTTATTTATTCTTTTTTATTTTTTATACATTATTTATTTTAACAGCTTTATATTTTATTTATTTTAAATTTTTATATATTATTTATATTAAACTATTTTATATTATTTGTTTTAAATTGTTTCGTATATTATTTATTTTAAATTGTTTCATATATTATTTATTTTGAATTGCTTTATATATTATATTATTTTAAACCGCTTTATATGTATATTATTTATTTTAGATTTTTTTTCACATATTATTTATTTTAAAAAGCTGTTTATGTTTTGTTTATTTTAAATTGCTTTTAAATTATTTATTTCAAACTGTTTTATATTTTGTTTATGTTAAATATTTTTTCATATATTATTTATTTTAAACCTTTTATATTATTTAATTTAAATTGTTTTTGTATATTATTTTATTTAATTTGTTTTGATTATTAATCGGTATTAAAAATGATGTACATTGTGTGATTATTGCCATCATGAGTACTATAATTTGTTTATTCGTGTTTTCATATTATTGTCATTCATTAATGCAACATTTTATTCATAAATCATTATTCCTTGTTCTATATTATCATTCCATCTCATTTCATCACTTCAAAAGTCGCAGCTTAAATTTTTTTATATCCATAATAAATCGTATTATTTTATCCCTAATAAAATAAATGCACATCGCTTAAGTATTGTACTTGCTATTATTCAAAAAAGGAAAAATTTTAAAATATGGCAATATTTCGCTTTGGAGATTCGAGAAATCATACCCTAACTTACGGGTTTCAATTTTTCGTTAAACCTAAATAGAAAATATCCTTTTAAATTTCAAAATACACGTAAATTTCAATAAAAATTAACTCAGAGCTTATTCTCGAGGGTTCCAAGTGTCGTGGTCCTAATTTACGGATGTGACATTTTGTTACCTCGAGACGAGAGGTCCTTTAACATTCTTTTCGATTTATTCAAGCGCTTTTAAAATGAACATTAATAAAAAGGGATCGATTTTAAAATCTTTTCAAAATTTCAACTTTCAAAATTAGGTCATTAATTAATCAATTAGGTACCAATTTTGGCCGTGACGAGGGTGCTAATCCATCCTCGCACGTAATCGACTCTCGAGCCTGCTTTTCTAATTTTGTAGACCAAAATCATTGTTTTAATAAATCAAAATATTTTATTAAAACGATCAAATTACGAGGTGATCCGATCACACCTTGTAAAAAGATTGGTGGAGACTCCTGCTTTTCATTTTGTTTTTAAATAAAAGTCAACCCCATTTTTCAAAAAAAAGGTTTTCGAGGCTTAGCGACTCCACTAGGGACCGAATAAGAGAGTCGAGCCATAAATTGATTAATTTTTGTCTTTTGACAAAAAATCAAAAATCTTTTAAATTTATGATTGCTCCATTTTATCCGCTATTTTCATGGTTTTCATCACAAGATGTTTGCCTTGTTGGTTTAAATTTGTTAATGTGTCTCAAAGATTTTTTGCTGTATAAGTCGATCAAGTTTACCCTCTTAAGTGGGAGCGAGAAGCTATTCCTTCATGAGGTCTTCACCACCAGATAGATAGTGGATCGCCGGATACATTCGTATTTATGTCTTCGTGAGATTTTCATCTCCAGATAGCCATAGGGAAATGTATTCCCTCGAATCGAACTCCATCCGCATGAGCCTATAATGGGTGAGGATCGGGAATCATTGTTCAAGTACCATTACTCTAGAATCAAACCCCATATAGTGAGCCTTAGAACCCACCTTAGGTAGAGCCGCCCAAACCCTAGTGGTCACCCGAATAGGTGCTCTACTTATTAGTTGCTTACTTTAAACTATGTATGAAGTAATTTGACTTGCTTTGTTTTTGCTTTGTTTGTAATTGCATGACATTTTCATCACAAAAGGTGTTGATTCACGTTCGTTCCTAAATAGATAACTTATCATGAAAAAGGGGTTTCTTAATAAACCGGATAATAATACGGCTGTTCGAATTTGGGGCGAGGCAGCACTGTAAGAAAAGGGTGATAGTCTGACTGAAGGATACATATCATAGTTGTGGGATTTCACCCACGTCAGCGTGACTCAGAATAATCTTCAAGAATTAAAGGAGATATGAGATCAGTGGAATGCTAAGATCAAGCAGCTATTTTCCTATAACTATGGAAATTTACCTTATTTGCTCGACGTGAAAGTGGACAAGCACTTATTTCGAGCCCTCGCCCAATTCTAGAATCTAACCTACAGTTGCTTCACTTTTGGGAAAGTTGATTTGGTAACTACCGTGGAGGAGTATATGGCCTTACTTTGTTGCCTGAAGATTCAAGTCGACAAAGCATATTCAAGAGCCGCTAATGTCCCAACCTTTTTGAAGAAATTGATAAGCATCACAGGGATGAGCGAGCAGTGAGTTGCAGCTCGAACCAAGAAAAAAGGAGATAGTAAGTGCATCCATTGGAAAAATTGAGGGATCTGATTCTACCATACCTAGATATGAAGAAAAAGGTTGATGTATTCGCTTTGAGTATCTACGGTTTGGTCGCCTTCCCAAGGCATTGGGGTGAGAGATGAGGCGCTTCTGGATCTCTTTGATCGACTTGACAAAGGGTCACGTTAGTTCTTGTAATTTTGGTGAAACTTTCAGATCCTTGAATGCCCGCCAAGAGCGGCGAGGGAAGATTTATAGGATGCGTGGTAACTTTTGTTTGCAAGGTTCCACATCCAATTTTGAAAGTGGAAACGGCTCTCATCGAATCTTCTCCAAAGCTATTATCCTCGAAGAGAGATAGTACATACCCGAGACGAGATGATATTACGACGAAAAGTGGATGATGATTCTCCAAAGTCTGCAAGAAGAAGACATCGAGTGGAGAGCCTCTGGATGGTCCCCAACAAGATCTTGTATTAATGTGGAGATTTAGATTGGGTCCCCGCTGGATATGGGGTTGTCGAGTATGCCCTCTACCGTGTTAAGGTAATACTAGTCAAGATAGTTCATGCCAGCAACACAAGGGTTAGCTCAGTGCGAGTTTGTATACAAGGGAGATAACTACAAAAAGAAAGTTTGTGAGATATCGAATGCCTAGAACCAAACTCGTAAAATGAAAAGATTTGCAGCTAATCCAATGACTACCCTTGAGTATGACTAGTGGTGGGGTCAGAGAATCAATAACAACATCCCTACGTCAAATCAAGAAAACATCCTATCAATAAAAGAACACTTGCAGGTGGTTCCAACTAAACTAGAGATCATCAAACAAGATTTTGAGAAGAAAAGTTTGAAACTAGGAAAAATGATCGAGCAATTAGAGGAGGAGAACATGCAGCTGGGGCTAGATGTCAATGTCCAAAAACTAGAAGCCGAGAAATTAAGGAAGGGAAAGAATAAGGCTGAAGAGGATTTGGACAGCTTGAAAATGGATTACAAGAAGCTGCGTATGTCAATAAGAACAGCTGGTTTGGGTAAAACGTCTGAGCAATGGCGATAAGAAGTCCAAGAAGAAAAGACTAGAGCTGATCAGTGTGAGAAGAAGTTCCATGATACTCGAGTACGGTAGGACACTTTAAAAAAGAGTTTCTTAGAGAGCCAAAATGAAAAGGAGAAGCTAAAAGCTCGAGTGGCGGAGTTAGAAAAGTCACTATACCAGCACCATAGTCGCAACTCCGTAATCGAATTAAGGGCCAACCTAAGTAAGATTGAGCAACTAAAAGGGAAGATAGAAGAACTTGAAACTGCGCTGCAAAACTGTGAACTCTGGGTTGAACTACTGGAAGCAAATAATGAGCGGTGGAAAGATCAACTTCATCGATCCAAGACCAGTCAGTGAGGTTAGGATTACGCCATGGGTGAAGCTTTAGCTTAAGTGAGAGGTGGCTAATCATTTACAAACCTTGGCGTCCAGTCGATGTAATCGAGTTTGAAATATGAGTCGAGTCAAATCGAGGCCGAGAGTTAGCTTGGCTTCTAAACAAGTCAAGACCTTAAGCATTAGGGAAAACCATATATGTAATCCATTTTATGTAAAGAAATTTATTTTCTAGAAAGGTTATTCTAATGAAATTGAATTAGAATCAATACCTTTTTCTTTTTGCATTCATGCATCAGCATTACATTGCATCTGTGCACTAAAACTCACAAAGAGACTCTAAAATCGTGGCAATTACCTTGGAATATCATTACGGTATACGAAGAAAGTCTAAAGCCATAGACCAAAGGCTAGAAAGATTGGAACAAATGCAAAGAAAGATGCAGGATCAACTGCAAATACAGATGCAAGAACAGTTGGCCAAAATCTAACAGGATATGAGGGATCAAATGTTAGAATCCCAGAGAAACATGATGAGCCAGTTAACGCAATTGCTGGTTGGGGGGCTAGAAAAAGGAAAGAGCCCTATGATCAATATTGAGACGATAACGAGGGCCTTGCTTATCCTCCAAAGCCACCCTAACAAACACCCAAGCACAACAACAAAGGGTGTCTCACAACATCAAACCCCAATATCAGATTGGTACTTCAGCATCGATAAACTTCCCGATGGGTTCAGGCTCCAACCCCGAGACAATCTAGTAAATCTCGTTGTCCCCGACCTTTATGATATACTAGAAATGGGAAAGGAAAGAGGAGCTCCTAAAGCAACCGGAAGACAAATGCAAAAGGCTGAGGAGAAATTCACATGCTGAAAGTACCGATTACCATTGTGGAATTGACGCTAAAGAATTGAGTGGTCACAAATCTAGTACTCCCTCCAAAGTTCAAAATGCTAAAATTTGAAAAATATAACGGGGCCAGCTACACTGAGGCTTACATTACAATGTTCTGTCGGAGGATGACCGGATATGTCAAGAATTATCGCTTATTGATTCACTCGCTTCCAAGAACTTTGATCTGGGTCAGCAACCAAATGGTATAATCAACTAAATTGTGCCCAAATTAGTTCGTGAAAGGACCGAGCACAGGCCTTCATGAAACAATATGGCCATGTGATAGATATGGCGCCTGATGTAATCACACTCTGCAATATGGAGAAAAAGCCAAACAAAAGTTTCATGGAATATGCTCAAAGATGGAGGAAGTCACCACACAAGTCTAACTGCCATTGCTAGAAAAGGAAACTACCATGCTCTTCATTAATACCTCAAGGCACCTTTTATCAATAACATGATGGGAAACAGAGCTAAGAGTTTCTCAAACATAGTGATGTCGGTGAAATGATAGAAAATGCAATAAGGTAAAAAATAGAGACCAGAAAAGCACAAAGAGGTCGAATTCCGAGAAAAGAGAAATGAAATGAATAATGCGAGCACGATAACAAGGGTTATTCAAAACCAATCACGGAACCACTCAAGAAAAAGAACCACCGGCCATCAATGCCCACCAAGACAAGAGTCCAACACAAGGCAAAATACGAAAAAATTCTAGTTTACGCCTATTCCAATGACGTATAGGGAGTTGTACCAAAGTTTATTCGATGCGCATGTTGTATCCCTTTTCTACCTAAAACCAATACAACCTCCATACCCGAAATGGTACGATGCAAATGGCCAATGCGAATAACATACGATAATTACGGGACACTCGTAGAAAACTGCATCACTTTCAAAAAGTTAGTAGAAAGGCTCATCAAAATGAGTATTGTAAAATTCAATGATCCATCTAGTGCAGAAAATCTGTTACCCAACCATACTGATAAGGGGATAAATTCGATAGTCGAGAATGCGGAGAAGAAAATCAAGGTGAATATTGCAAGAGTGAAAACCCCGTTGAAAGAAGTAGAAGAAAATAGTGGAAATGGGGTTAATCACACAAGACTCGAGGAACATGTACCGAGAAGAAAGGAACTATTGTGAGTTCCATGATGAAGAAGATCATGAGATTCAGAAATGCAGTGAATTTAGGGCCTTAGTACAGGATCAATGGACAACAAGGAGCTTGAGTTCTTTGGGTATACTGAAGGAGAAGAGGTGTGTGCCTCAGAGGGAGGGTCGACAGAGAAGGTCTATGAGGCCAACCATCTGGTGGTAATAATTTCATGACCAAGAATCAATGAAGCTGGAACAAGAATTGTATGAAGAGTTGTAATCTAGAAACCCGTTGCTTTTCCTTATAAAAATAGCAAAAGGGTACCTTGGAACTATGACTGCAATGTGACAATCCCATAAGAGGTAAGCCCGGTCAGCACGCCAGAGGAAGGTCAATATGTGGGTTTCTATACACATAGAGAAAGACATTATGATGCCCCAAATACAAAAGCCGAACCTGTAAAAAGGAAATCCTTGGTGATCGAACAAAGGAAAGAGAAGCCAGAACTACTTGTTAATGAGCCGATAAATGAGAAAGAAGATAAGGAGTTCTTGAAATTCCTAAAACACAGCGAGTATAGTGTCGTGGAACAACTACACAAGTGGCCACCGCATATTGGTACCGGCTTTACTCTTAACTCAAAGACACAATCAGAACGCCGCTAATGAAGGTGTTAACAAAAACCCACGCCGATGATATTTCCATAAACAAACTAGACCGTCTTGTCAACAACATAAGCGTCGATAATTTTATCTTTTTAATGACGATGAAGGGCATGGGATCCACTAAAGCTCTGCACATCACCACCCACTACAAGGGGTATACATTACCGGGAGTACTGATTGACAATGGATCGACACTGAATGTATTGCCCCTATCCACATTAAACAAAGTTGCTCAGGATGCCTCTCACATGAAGACATGCCAAAACATAGTGAGAGTATTCAACGACACCGAAAGAAAGGTAATGGGAAGGATTGAGATACCTCTCTTGATCGGTCCAAACATATATGAGGTAGATTTCTTAGTGATGGACATCAAGTCTTCTTACAATTGCCTATTGGGGAGGCCTTAGATTCATTCAGTAGGGGTGGTACCATCATCACTACTTCAAAAGCTAAAGTTGGTAATTGAGGGTCAATCGATAATCGATAAACGTGGAAGAAGACATTATTACGTCTACTACTAATAATGCACCATACATAGAGGCTGATGGTGAAGCGATAGAATGTTCTTTTTGATCGCTAGAATTTGTGAACGCTACCTTCATTGTCGAGGGAAGAAAATCCCAATGCCCAAAATATCCAAAGCCATGAGGATGAGCTTACACCCGACAAGGGAAAAGAGCATTGTCTGAAGGGACTCGGAAATACCTCTATGGACGGGTCAAGTACCAATCTTGGTGACAAATGAGATTACTTTGGCTTAGGGTATAAGCCAGACACGAAACAAAGGAAGAAAGAGTTGGAGAAGAAGCAGGAGGGAAGAGAGAGATTAAGCAGGGTAGAGGTCAAATGGGAACCAATAACCTTCCCCATATATCCAAAACATTCGCTTCGGGAGGAATTATTCACCCTAAATTGAAGATGAGAAGGAAAGAAATTGTTGAAGATATGATGGGAAATTTGAGCATCAACGCTATATCTCAAGAGGGAATGGTAGAAGAAAACTTATCGACATCTCCCTTATGAGCCTGGAAGTGTTCTAAACAACTAGACCGCTAAGAGATTCCTATAGTTTTAGAGCTAATTCGTGAGTAATGTTCAAAACACGCTTGTTGCTTTAAGCCCAAAAGCAATAAGAATCCATTTGTGAAATAGGCTCATGCCTAACATCTTTATTTCATTAAAATGTATTTTTTTGTATCACCGAGTAAATATTCTTTATTCTTTCATTTCATTCATAATCACACCATACAAATAGATATTCTTAGATTCATTTATTCTTTGGATACTCATTTGTGCCTACAATAGGTATCTAGATATCAACGACATGAGCGATGTCCATCGACCGTAATCTCCTTTTGAGCGAGAAATATGTCTAGAGGGATCTCAGGATTTTGAAGATGATAGAAACTGTAACTTATCTCCGAATTTGTTAAGGATGGTAGAACAAGAAGAGAAATGATTCTACCTCACAAAGAGACTACGGTAGAGATTGTGATCTTGGAAGAAGAAAAAAGTGAAAATTGAAACTTGTATAGTCAAGAAACAAAGCGAGACCTTATTGAGTTACTTCAAGAATTCAAAGATGTCTTCATGGTCGTATTTCAAGATATGCTTGGGTTAGACAATCGATATTGTGGTACACCGCCTCCCCATAAAAAAAGAAGAATGCAAGCCGCTTTAGTAGAAGTTCAAGGATGAAGCCCGATGTTTTGATAAAATAAAAGAAGAGGTCAAGAAGCAATTATCGTCGGGTTCTTACAAGTGGTCAAATACTTAGAATGGGTAGCCAATATCGCCCTCGCCCCTAAAAAGATGGAAAGGTAAGGATGTGTAGATTACAGACCTAAACAAGGCCAAATTTAAAAGACAATTTCTCATTGCCTCGCATTGACACTTTAATGGATAATATATGTGCTACTCAACGTTCTCCTTAATGGATGGCTTCTCCAGATACAATAAGATAAAGATGCATCCTCAAGACGTGAAAAGACCACATTCATAACCTATGGGAACATCTTGCTATAAAGTGATGCCATTTGGATTAAAAATGTGGGAGCAATGTACCAAAGAGCCATGGTAACCTGCTCCATGATATCATGCACAAAGAAATTAAAGTTTATGTCGATGATATGATTGCAAAGTCTCGAACGGAGAAGGAGCATGTGCAATTCTTGAGGTTGAGAAAGTTTTAGCTAAAGCTCAATCCAAAAAATGTACTTTTGGGGCTAGTCAAGAAAAATGCTAGGTTTCATAGTCAGTGAAAAGGGAATTGAGATCGACCCAGACAAAGTTAAGGCCATACAAGAATTGCCTCCGCTGAGCACTCAAAAGGAAGTTCGAGGTTTCTTAGGAAGACTAAATTACATTGCCCAGTTCATTTCACAACTAACTGAGAAATGTGACCCCAAATTTTATCTTCTTAAGAAAACACAATCCAAAGTATGGGATGATGAATGTCGAAAACTTTTGACAAGGTAAAATAGTACCATCCAATACCCCAAGTCAAGTACCACCAAGTCTAGATGCACCATTTATATTGTATTTGATAGTATTTGACAATTCTATGGGATGTGTGCTTGGCCAACACGATGAGACAGGAAAAAAAGAAAGGGAAATATACTACCTCAGTAAGAAATTCACCGAGTGTGGAATGAGATATTCGCCAATTGAGAAATTATGTTGACTTGATTTGGATAACTCGAGATTGAGGCAAGACATGTTGTATCACACCACTTGGCTCATCTCAAATTGGACCCTCAAGTATATGATAGAGTTGACTACTTTGAATAGAATGATGGCCGATGGAAAATTCTCCTTCCAAATTTAACATACTATGTGAACTAGAAGGTCAGGAAAAAGAGCTAATAGCGATTTTCTAGCCAAGAGAGCTCTAGAAGATTACAAGCCTTTGAACTTTGATTTCTCTAATGAAGATCTAATGTATGTAGCAACCATCAAGAAGATACTCGTAAGATCGCCCTTGAAATCGAACTCTCATTTTAGCATCAAATGCTATTGGTAATAAAATTGGGGCCCCGATATCCCTAAATGGAGATCATTATCCATTTACTTGCAAAATGGATTTTGACTACACAAATAATAAGGTAGAGTACGAAGCATGTATCATGGTAATCCGTGTGGCCATAGAATTGAGAATAGAAGTGCTAGAGGTGTATGGGGATTCTGCACTAGTGATCTATTAGCTCAAAGGTGAATGGGAAACAAGAGACCCCAAATTGATTAATTATCGAAAGTTAGTTTTGGAATTAATTGAGGAGTTCGACGATATCACCTTCTGTTACCTCCCACAAGATTAAAACCAGATGGCTGATGCCTTGGCTACATTAGCTTCTATGGTCAGAGTAAATAAACAAGAGGATGTGAAGCCTATCCAAATGAGTATTTATGAGGCCTCGGCTCATTGCTACAACATCGATGAAGAAAAAAAAAGATAATCATCCTTGGAACCACTACATATTGTAATATGTGAAGAATCGTGAATACCCTGATCAAGCAACTGAGAATGATAAAAGAACATTAAGAAGACTAACCAGTGATTACATCTTAGATGGGGAGATCTTATACAAAAGAAGAAAGGATCAGGTGATATTAAAATGTGTGGATGTTATTGAGGCTAAGAAAATCCTGGAAGAAGTCCATGAGGGTGTCTACGGAACACATGCTAATTGTTTCACAGTGGCCAGGAAAATCATGAGATTCGGGTATTATTGGTCTACCATGGAAGGGGATTGCATCAAGTATGCCAAAAAGTGCCATAAGTGCCAAATTTATGGGGACAAGATTCATGTGCCTCATTTACCTCTTCATGTTATGACTTTTCCATAGCCTTTCTCTATGTGGGGCATGGATGTCATTGGGCCAATCTCATCAAAAGCCTCTAATGGGCATCGATTCATCTTTGTGGTCATCGATTACTTCACCAAGTGGGTAGAGGTCGCTCATATGCCAATGTCACCAAGTCAGAGTTAACAAGTTCTTAAAGAGGAGATTATATGCCAGATGGAATGCCGTAAAGGATCATATCGCATAATGCATTGAACCCGAACAACAAAGACGATATCGAGGTCCGAATCAATTCAAAATTAAACACCACAACTCATCACCATATCACCCAAAAATGAATGGTGCAGCTTGAGGCGACTAAGAAAATATCAAAAGATTATGGGAAAAATGATTGAGACTTATAAAGATTGGCATGAGAAGTTACCATTTGCTCTTTATGCTTATCAAACGTCAGCCAGGACCTTCACCGGGGCAACTCCTTTCTCATTGGTTTATGGAATGGAGGCAGTGTTGTAACATCCCGAAATTAGGACTAGTACAATTGGGCCCAATGGGCCTTGGGCGTAGCAGCATTTAAAATTTTTTGAGAATAAGAGAATGGCTTAAGTGCAAGTTAGACCTATTAGGTGGGTGATTGTGGAAGGTTGGGGGGCTTCTATGAAGTCCCAGGATCAAACTTGGGCTTAGGAAAAATTTTGGTTTTAGGTGAATAAAACATTGGGAGTTAGTAGGTAGGCTTTAAGAATAAAATGTGGAGAAAATGAAACAAGTGGAGTGTGTGGAATAGTGGTAAAGTGACGCCATTTAGGGAGCAAGGGAGTGACGCCACAAGGAGGTAAGGAGATCCAAGGTTCAAGGCGTGGCACTTGCATTTCTTTTTGGTTATTTTTCGAAATAGATTTAGACCTTCGCCATAGACTTATCTTTAGTTGCGCATGGTTTTAGACACAAGAGGAGCTGGTGGCTCAGTGGAAAGTGGTGTGAATTAGCTGATGGGAGAGCTTAGGTTTGAATCCCATGACAAGCAAGGGAGTATTTTTTATGATTGACTCGGCAAGAGTTTGAGTTTGATTTAAATTTAACGACGAGGGATCCCACATCGTAAAAGATACAAAGAAGGAAGGTGAGAAGCTAGTTATATATAGAGTCATGTTAGGAGGAGAGTAAGCATACCGTTGGCGTTGATCGAGGGATCGCCAGGCGCAGCTTTAGCAGCTTTAGATTCCTATCAGGTGTGTACTTCTATCTACTCTAGCTGTAGAGCGGCAAATGCTGAAATGCCGGTCACACAGTGATGGTAGCCACACGAAGTCTTGAAGTGAAGATGTGTGGAAGCTTCGACGTGATAGTCGAAGCCACCATTAGTATTCTTGTGGGTGTGGTCATTGGGCTACGATGGTCTGAAAGGGCCAAATGGCCCAAATGGGCCGGGGCCCATATAAGTAAATTGTATGATTGAGTAGTAGATAGTGAACTAGACTATGTGAATCTCATATATGTGGCTAGGTTTAATGAATGGGCCACACGAGTAAAAGGGCCCACTTGGGCCGAGAATGGGCCTTAGGCCCATTCGCATCATTATCTCTGCTTAGAATACTTGAGACGCTCGAGGCGATAGTGGACCTTTTGTTGGGTCGTTAATACCCTGATTTGCAAAATTACCAAAATACCCATAGTTTGTGAAATTACCGAATTACCCCTAGTTTGCAAAATTATCGAATTACCCCAGGTTTATGAAATTATCGAATTACCCTCAGTTTACAAAAGTACAGAATTACCCTTGGTTTGTGAAATTACCGAATTACCCCTGGTTTGCGAAATTATCGAATTACCCTTGGTTTGCAAAATTATTGAATTACCCCTAGTTTACAAAATTATCGAATTACCCCTAGTTTGTAAAATTACCACATTACCCCTAGTTTGTAAAATTACTGAATTACCCCTAGTTTGCAAAATTATTGAGTTAACCTTAGTTTGCGAAATTATCGAAATACCCCTAATTTGCAAAATTATCGAATTACCCTTGGTAGGTAAATTACTGAAATACCCTCAGTGGGTAAAATTACCGTTATATCCTTAGGGGTTGATTAGCGTGATTGTGTGTAAACTTCACACTTCTTAATTATTTGTTTGTTTGTACTATTTACTGTTTAATGAAAAGCCTTAATGACCGAGAAGCTAATGTAATACCCTTGTGGATAGAAATGGGAATACCAGGTATGTGATCCTATTAATCTCTTGATCGGTATGGAATAAGCATTGTAATATGTATGTGCATTCATATGATTGTAAGTTCTGCATGGGTTGGGAAATGACGTAAAGGGAAGTATTTGAGACCATCACGGTGGTTGTTACCACTTGGGGTTAGCCCCACTGATACATATATGATAATAGTGACCATGTCTCGGTGGCTTGGTGCCACGTTGGTTTAATGCCACGATTATATATGACTAGTGACTCGTCCAGGTGGTTGTTACCACGTGGGTTGGCCCCACGATATTCATCGTGGATTGTCACGGTGGTTGTTACCACGATGGGTTGGCCCCATTACGATATTAATAGTGACTTTGTCACGGTGGTCAGAACCACGAGTGGCTTGGTGCCACATATGAGGTGTGTAGCGGATGGAGGGTTGATTGTAGAAATCCTACGGTGTGATGGGCTAGTACGGGCGGTGTGTAGAGGACGAAAAATTAGGTTGGGCTGGGTTTGCATCGAATTGCATACATTATCTGCTATGACATGATATGAGTTAAGGCTCAACCGAGGCTATTTTGGGCTAAGGCCCAATTGCCACCATTACTGTAATGGGCTTTGGCTCAGATTGTTGTGATGCATGTTCTTACCGGTGAGGGTTGTGCACACTAAGTTTTCGTAAACTTACCCCCTCTTTTTATTAAATGTTTTAGGTAATTCCCAACGACTGAGGATTGGACGCCGTGGAGGACTCGGGGGTGGCTATACATCTGAGATACTACCTGTGAACTTTAGTAATTTTGATTTTTACCTTATTTTAAGATTATTTATTTTGGGTTAATATTTTGTAACAAGGCCATTGGTTTATTTTTCTAAGTTTTCATTTATAACTGTTAAACTTATAAATACGGGATTTTCTTAAAACATTAGCAATCGTTTTCTAAAATATCATGTTTATGCAACGATGCAAGTTCAACTTTCATAACAAAACAATTTTTCAAAATAATAACAACTTTTAAATGATCGTTTAGCAAATCGCATTTTTCTTAAACAAACAACGAACTCGGAGTTCAAAAATCCGTTAAAACTTTTCTAAACAATTGCTTAGCTTTTCACCTTCCTTCAATGTGACACGCCAGGTTCGGGCCTAACTTCTAGGCTGGGTTTGGGGTGTTACAATTATGGTATCAGAGCCTAGGTTGCAAAACCCGACTGTGGAATAGGTTTGAAAATGTTTTTCAAAGTTATTTGAAATTTAATTTTAAAAAAAAGTATCTTTATTGGAAGTATGGCACCCGAGTCTCCAGCACCACATCCATAAGTCCCCTTACTTATTATTATATGCTATAATGACTGTATTTATTCTTTGTATGTTTTGGATGTGATGTTTGAATGGAAAATTTTTATGTATGAGTGTTAAATATCTGTTTGCTTCTGTATTAGATATTTGGTTGTGTGAAGAGGTTCCAAGCTTAAGTTAGAAAGTGTATTATTGTTTTAGAATCAGAGTGCGCATCGTGAGTGTAGTGTTGTATGTTAGGATGTGCGACTGTTCCTATAGCTAAAAATTTCAAGGACGAAATTTCTTTAAGGGGGTAGATTTCTAACATCCCGAAATTCGGCCTAGTAGAATTGGGCCCAATGGGCCTTGGGCGTAGTAGCGTTTAAAATTTTTTGAGAACAAAAGAATGGCTTAAGTGCAAGTTGGACCTATTAGGTGGTGATTTTGGAAGGTTAGCGGGCTTCTATGAAGTCTAGGGATCAAACTTGGACTTAGGAAAAATTTTGGTTTTAGGTGAATAAAACACTGGGAGTTAGTAGGTAGGCTTTAAGAATAAAATGTGGAGAAAATAACACAAGTGGAGTGTGTGGAGTAGTGGCAAAGTGACGCCACTTAGGGAGAAAGGGAGTGACACCACAGGGAGTTAAGGAGATCCAATGTTCAAGGCATGGCACTTGCATTTCTTTTTGGTTATTTTTGAAAATGGATTTAGACCTTCGCCATAGACGTATCTTTAGTTGCACATGGTTTTAGACACAAAAGGAGTTGGTGGCTTAGTGGCAAGTGGCATGAATTGGTGATGGGAGAGCTTGGGTTTGAATCTCATGACAATCAAGGAGTATTTTTTTTTTATGATTGGATGGCAAGAGTTTGAGTTTGATTTAAACTCACTTGACGGAGGATCCCACATCGAAAGATACAAAGAAGGAAGGTGAAGCTAGCTATATATAGCTATCTCTGGAGGAGAGTAAGCATACCGGTTGGCGTTGGACGAAGATCGCTGCTCGAGTAGCTTTTAGCAGCTTTAGATTCCTATCAGGTGTGTACTTTTCTCTACTCTAGCTGTAGAGCGGCAAATGCCGAAATGCCGGTCACACAACGATGGTAGCCAGGCAGTGAGGAAGCTTCGACGCAATATTTAAGGCCACCATTAGTATTCTTGTGGGTGTGGGCTGTTCGACTACGATGGCCCAAAAGAGGCCAAGTGGGCCCAATGGGCCTAGGGGCCCATATGAGTAAATTGTATGATTGAGTAGTAGATAGTGAGCTAGACTATGTGAATCTCATATATTTGGCTAGGTTTAGGCTGAATGGGCCACACGAGTGTGTCGGCCCACTTGGGCCGAGAATGGGCCTTAGGCCCATTCGCATCATTATCTCTATTTAGAATACTTAAGTCGTTCGAGGCGATAGTGGACCTTCTATTGGGTCGTAATATCCTAATTTGTAAAATTACCAAAATACCCCTGGTTTGTGAAATTATCGAATTACCTCTAGTTTGCAAAATTATCGAATTACCCCAGGTTTACGAAATTACCGAATTACCCCTAGTTTGCAAAGTTACCGAATTACCCTTGGTTTGCGAAATTATCGAATTACCCATAGTTTGTGAAATTATCAAATTACCCCTAATTTGTAAAATTACTGAATTACCCCTGGTTTACAAAATTATCGAATTACCCCTAGTTTGTAAAATTATCGAATTACCCCTAGTTTGTAAAATTACAGAGTTAACCTTGGTTTCCAAAATTACTAAAATACTCCTAGTTTGCAAAATTATCAAATTACCCTTGGTAGGTAAATTACTAAAATACTCTCAGTGGGTAAAATTACCGTTATACCCTTAGGGGTTGATTAGCGTGATTGTGTGTAAACTTCACACTTCTTAATTATGTGTTTGTTTGTACTATTTACTGTTTGGGCTGAAAAGCCAGAATGACTGAGAAGCAGTCGTAATACCCTTGTGGATAGAAATGGGAATTCCAGGTATGTGATTCTATTAATCTCTTGATGGGTATGGAATAAGCATTGTAATATGTATGTGCATTCATATGATTGTAAGTTCTGCATGGGTTGGGAAATGATGTGAAAGGGGAAGTATTTGAGACTGTCACGATGGTTGTTACCACGGTGGGTTATCCTCACGGATACATATATGATAATAGTGACCATGTCTCGGTGGCTTGGTGCCATGGTGGTTTAATACCACGATTATATATGACTAGTGACTTGTCCTAGTGATTGTTACCACAGTGGGTTGGCCTCACGTATATTCATCAGGGATTGTCACAGTGGTTGTTACCACGGTGGGTTGGCCCCACGTATATTAATAGTGACTTTGTCACGGTGATCTAGTATCACGGTGGTCTAGAACCACGAGTGGCTTGGTGCCACATATGAGGTGTGTAGCGGATAGAGGGTTGATTATAGAAATCCCCACGATGTGATGGGCTGGTACGGGTGGTGTGTAAAGGATGAAAAATTAGGTTAGGCTGAGTTTGCATCGCATTGCATACATTATCTCTTGTGACATATGATATGAGTTAAGGCTCAACCGAGGCTATTTTGGGCTAAGGCCCAATTGCCATCAAGCATCGTAATGGGTTTCATTCCGGATTGTTGTGATGCATGTTCTTACCGATGAGGGTTGTGCACACGAGTTTTAATAAACTCACCCCTCTTTTATTAAATGTTTCGTAATTCCATGATAGAGGATTGGGAGTCGTCGAGGACTCGGGGTAGCTATACATCAAGATACTACCCGTGAACTTTACTAGTTTCAATTTTTACCTTATTTTAAGATTATTTATTTTGGGTTAATATTTTTAACAAGGCCATTGGTTTATTTTTCTAAGTTTTCATTTATAACTGTTAAACTTATAAATACGGGGTTTTCTTAAAACATTAGCAATCGTTTTCTAAAATATCGTGTTTATGCAATGATGCAAGTTCAACTTTCATAACAAAGCAGTTTTTCAAAATAATAACAACTTTTAAACGGTCATTTAGAGAATCGCATTTTTCTCAAACAAAAAATGAACTCGGAGTTCAAAAATTTGATAAAACTTTTCTAAACAATTTGCTTAGCTTTTCAACTTCCTTCAATGTGACACGCCAGATTCAGGCCTAACTTCTAGGCCGGGTTTGGGGTGTTACAAGTGTTACCCATCAAAGTTGAAATTCCTTCCCTTCGAGTCTTGTCAGATCTAAAATTAGATGAAGTAGAATGGATCTAATCTCGATATGTCCAAATGAACCTAATTGAAGAGAAAAGGTTACAAGTTATCCGACATGGTCAAATGTACCAAAAATGAATGATGCAAGCTTACAACAAAAAGTCAGCCCCAGAGAATTCCATGAGGGGGACTTGGTATTGAAAAAGATCCTACCCCTACAAAAAGACTTCAGAGGAAAATGGATGCCAAACTGGAAAGGACCTTATGTGGTAAAGAAGGCTTTTTCTGGAGGAGCATTGATATTAACTAAAATATATGGCAAGACTTTGCCTAATATAGTGAATTTAGACTCAGTCAAGAAGTACTTCGGAAAAAAAAGGGAGAGGACAAGACGAAAACCCACAAAGGGCGCTTTGAGACCAAAAGGGTTTTCAATTGAAAACCCGTGAAAGGGCAATTCAAATTTTGATTGAAGGTGGGGCATGCAGTAGTCTTGCTATGCCTGAATTAAAGAAAAAGAGGTATGCTACATCTTGGGGCATCGACAAAGTACTCTAGTTCTCCTAAACTCATTGAGCTCAAAATGGTCCTCAAGAAGTTCGTACAGAGAAGCTCAAGCTGCGATATCTAGGGCACTTATTTGTCCCCTCACCTATCTTGTATTATAGCAATATTTGCTTTCTTTAATTAATCCATTCATTTCAAATTTTGTTCCTAATAAATTTTAGTTTTTTCCATCATTATGATCCTTTACAAGCATTTTGCATTGAAATAACGATTAATGGACTAATACTATGTAACGAACCGAAGTTGGGCCTAGTAGGATTGGGCCCATTGGGCCTTGGGTATGGGAGCGTTTAAAATTTTTGAGAACAAAAGAATGGCCCTAATGCAAGTTAGACCTATTAGGTGAGTGATTTTGGAAGGTTAGGGGGCTTCTATGAAGTCCCGGATCAAACTTGGGCTTTAGGAAAATTTTGGTTTTCGGTGAATAAAACCCTGAGAGTTAGTAGGTAGGCTTTAAGAATAAAATGTGGAGAAAAATGACACAAAAGAGCTTGTGGTGTAGTGGCAAAGTGACGCCATATAAGAGACAAGGAGGTGACGCCACAAGGAAGCAAGGGGTCTAAGGTTCAAGCCTTAGCGCTGGCATTTCATTTTGATTTATTTTTAAGTGAACTTGGACTTTGGCCCATAGATTTATATTTAGTTGCATGATGTTAGACACAAGGAAGTGAGTGGTCTAGTGGCAAGGCGTAATTAAGGGTGCAAGGAGCACAGGTTCAATCTCATGACAAGCGTGGGAGTATTTATTTTGCATTGACTACGAGTTTGTGTTGGATTTTAACTCTCAAGAAGGGATCCCACATCAAAAAGCTAGCAAGAGGGAAGGTGAGAAACTGGCTATATATGGAGTCAGCATGAGGAGAGGAAGCATACCTTGGTGGGCGTTTGGGCATAGGAGCATTCGGAGCGTCGGATTAGCTTCAGACCCCTATCAGGTAATCCCTAGCCTTAGAGGATTTGGAGCTGTGGAGGACTCGGAGGTGGCTATACGCGGAGTTGTTAATAAACTGAACTTAGTAATTTTGGTTTGAAATTATTTTAGATTATTCTATTTTGGGTTACTAATTTATGTAATATGGCCTTTAAGATTTTCTTTTACTTTTATTGGTAATTCTTTTAGTTATGAACTACTAAATAATATAACATGGGTATCTAAAAACGATAACTGTCATTTTCAAATATCACGTTTTCGCAACTTTTACAGTCAATCTTCTACTACAAACAATGTTTTGAAAATAATATTATGTTTGCAAGGAAAAATAACTTTAAGCAAATTTTATTTGTTAAGCGAAAAAACTCGAGGTTTTTCATTGAGAGAAAGTTTTTAAATTGAGGAAAGGTTTTTAAAGATCGTAAGGTTTATACAACCTTTTGATGTGACATGCCAGATTCAGGCCTAACTTCTAGGTCGGGTTTAGGGTGTTACATTTTATAGTATTAGAGCCCGGTTGTAAAACTTGGCTGTGGAATGGGTTTGAAAGTTTTTTTCCAAATCTGTTTAAATTGTGGTTTAGAAAAAGTGGTAGAGTTATTGGAAGTATGGCACACCGAGTCTCCGGCACCAAATTCGTAAGTTTTCTGACCTTATACTCTGTTATGTGCTGTAATGACTGTATTTTTTGTATTTATTTTGTATATGTTTTGTTTGGATGTGATGTTTGAATATAGAAATTGTATGTATGTATCATAAATATCGGTCTGCTTCTGTGGTTAGATGTTTGGTTGTGTGTAAGAGGTTTCAAGATTAAGTTAAAAGTGTATTAGTGTTATTAAGATCAGAGTGCGTAGCTTGAGTGTAGTGTGGTAGTTAGGGGGTGCGACTGTTCCTATAAGTTGGAAACTTTGAGGATGAAATTTCTTTAAGTGGGGTAGATTTGTAACGACCCGAAGTTGGGCCTAGTAGGATTGGGCCCATTGGGCCTTAGTGTGGGAGCGTTTAAAATTTTTGAGAACAAGAGAACGGCCTTAATGCAAGTTAGACCTATTAGGTGAGTGATTTTGGAAGGTTTGGGGGCTTCTATGAAGTCTTGGGATCAAACTTGGGCTTTAGAAAGATTTTGGTTTTAGGTGAATAAAACCCTAGGAGTTAGTAGGTAGGCTTTAAGAATAAAATATGGAGAAAAATAATATAAAAAGAGCTTGTGGTGTAGTGGCAAAGTGACGCCACATAAGAGACAAGGAGGTGACGCCACAAGGAAGCAAGGGGTCCAAGGTTCAATCCTTGGCACTGGCATTTCATTTTGATTTATTTTTAAGTGAACTTGGACTTTGGCCCATAGATTTATATTTAGTTGTGCATGATGTTAGACACAAGGAAGTGAGTGGTCTAGTGGCAAGGCTTAATTAAGGGTGCAAGGGAGCCTGGGTTCGAATCTCATGACAAGCAGGGGAGTATTTATTTTGCAGATTGGACGGCCAGAGTTTGTGTTGGATTTAACTCATCAAGAAGGATCCCACATCGTAAAGCTAGCAAGAGGGAAGGAGAGAACCGGCTATATATGGAGTCATATGAGGAGAGGAAGCATACCTTGGTGGGTGTTTGGGCATAGGAGCATTCGGAGCGTCGGATTAGCTTGAGACTCTATCAAGTAATCCCTAGCCTTAGAGGATTTGGAGTCATGGAGGACTTTGAGGTGGCTATACGTGAGTTGTTAATAAACCAAACTTAGTAATTTTGGTTTGAAATTATTTTAGATTATTCTATTTTGGGTTATTAATTTATGTAATATGGCCTTTAAGATTTTCTTTTACTTTCATTGGTAATTCTTTTAGTTATGAACTGCTAAATAATATAACATGGGTATCTAAAAATGATAACTGTCATTTTCAAATATCACGTTTTTGCAACTTTTAAAGTCAATCTTCTACTACAAACAATGTTTTGAAAACAACATTATGTTTGCAAGGAAAAATAACTTTAAGCAAATTTTATTTGTTAGCTTATTTAAACTCGAGGTTTTTCATTGAGAGAAAGTTTGTAAATTGAGGAAAGGTTTTTAAAGATCGTAAGGTTTATACAACCTTTTGATGTGACATGCAGATTCGGGCCTAACTTCTAGGCCGGGTTTAGGGTGTTACATTTTATGGTATTAGAGCCCGATGTAAAACTTGGTGTGGAATGGGTTTGAAAGTTTTTTCAAATCTGCTTAAACTGTGGTTTAGAAAAGTGGTAGTGTTATTGGAAGTATGGCACACCTAGTCTCCGGCACCAAATTCGTAAGTTTCCTGACCTTATACTCTGTTATGTGCTGTAATGACTGTATTTTTTGTATTTATTTTGTATGTGTTTTGTTTGGATGTGATGTTTGAATATAGAAATTATATGTATGTGTCATAAATATCGGTTTGCTTCTTTGGTTAGATGTTTGGTTGTGTGTAAGAGGTTTCAAGATTAAGTTAAAAGTGTATTAGTGTTATTAAGATCAGAGTGCGCAGCTTGAGTGTAGTGTGGTAGTTAGGAGGTGCGACTGTTCCTATAAGTTGGAAACTTCAAGGATGAAATTTCTTTAAGTAGGGTAGATTTGTAACGACCCGAAGTTGGGCCTAGTAGGATTGGGCCCATTGGGCCTTGGTGTGGGAGCGTTTAAAATTTTTGAGAACAAGAGAACGGCCCTAATGCAAGTTGGACCTATTAGGTGAGTGATTTTGGAAGGTTAGGGGGCTTCTATAAAGTCTCAGGATCAAACTTGGGCTTTAAGAAAATTTTGGTTTTAGGTGAATAAAATGCTAGGAGTTAGTAGGTAGGCTTTAAGAATAAAATATGGAGAAAAATAATATAAAAAGAGCTTGTGGTGTAGTGGCAAAGTGACGCCACATAAGAGACAAGGAGGTGACGCCACAAGGAAGCAAGGGGTCCAAGGTTCAATCCTTGGCACTGGCATTTCATTTTGATTTATTTTTAAGTGAACTTGGACTTTGGCCCATAGATTTATATTTAGTTGCGCATGATGTTAGACATAAGGAAGTAAGTGGTCTAGTGGCAAGGCGTCATTAAGGGTGCAAGTGAGCCTGGGTTCAAATCTCATGACAAGTAAGGGAGTATTTATTTTGTAGATTGGATGGCCAGAGTTTGTGTTGGATTTAAACTCTACTGAAGAAGGGATCCCACATCGGAAAGCTAGCAAGAGGGAAGGTGAGAAGCAGGCTATATATGGAGCTGTCTATAAGGAGAGGAAGCATACCTTGGTGAGCGTTTGGGCATAGGAGCATTCGGTGCGTGGATTAGCTTCTGCACTCTATCGTGTAATCCCCACCTTAGAGGATTTGGAGCTACGGAGGACTCGAGAGGTGGTGTATGCGGAGTTATAAATAAACAAACTTAGTAATTTTGGTTTGAAACTATTTTAGATTATTCTATTTTGGGTTATTAATTTATGTAATATGACCTTTGGGATTTTCTTTTAACTTTCATTGGAAATTCTTTTAGTTATGAATCGCTAATCAATATAACATGGGTATTTAAAAAGCGATAACTGTAATTTTCAAATATCACGTTTTCGCAACTTTTAAAGTCAATCTTCTACTACAAACAATGTTTTGAAAACAATATTATGTTTGCAAGGAAAAATAACTTTAAGCAAATTTTATTTGTTAATGACAAACTCGAGGTTTTCATTGAGAGAAAGTTTTAAATTGAGGAAAAGTTTTAAAGATCGTAAGGTTTATACAACCTTTTGATGTGACATGCCAGATTCGGGCCTAACTTCTAGGCCGGGTTTGGGGTGTTACATAATAGTTTTACAAAAGGAGTTTTGAATATTACTCTGGAAGCTTCTAAATAGTACAAGAACCTGAAACAGGACTATTATTTAGAACTCACCAAGCCTAAGGGTTGGAAATATTTGAGAAAGAAGAGTCTAAATTGTGATTATTTCTTCAGATTTTCTGTCAAAAATATCGACTGAACAAGAAGACAAGATATTATGTCATGATACAACCTTGAGGAACAACGAGCAATGACAACCCAGACATTAAAAAGGGATCATTCTCATGTCATTCTACCTTCATGAAAATATCATTCATAACACATCTAGTTAGGAGCATGTGATTCATTCTGATCATGGCATCCTAATCATTTGGCATAAGAATAGGCCCATGAAATCAATTTTACAGGTCATGTCCCCTAGAGGACAATGTAGCAACATCAGTGAATCGACAAATCTCATCTCCCTGAAGTAGTAGTGGAGCAGATTGAAGTCGTAGATCTTATCTCCTTGAAGTTGCAATGGAGTAGATCAAAGCCACCACCTTATCTCCACAAGTTATTGTGGAGCGGTCAAGACAAGAAATCTTATTTCCACAGAATTCTGATGGAATAGATTTAAGCTACAAGTTACAAATCCCATAACCACGAAGTGTAGTGGGACGAATTGAAGTTATTATGGCAAGACTTATCTCCCTGAAGTTGCAGTGAAACAGGTCAAAAAATAACAAACCTTATCTCCTTGAAGTTGTAGTGGAGTAGATTGAAGTTACAAATCTCATACCCCTGAAGTTGCAGAGGAGCATATTACCACAAATCTTATCTCCCTAAAGTTGTAGTGGAGCAGGATAAAAATACACAATCCTTATCTCCCTGAAGTAGCAGTGGAGCAGGTTGAAATTGCTAATCCTTATCTCCCTAAAGTTGCAGTGGAGTAGGTTGAAATTACCAGTTCTTATCTCCTTGAAGTTCCAGTGGAGTAGATCGAAGCTACAAATTTCTTCTACCTAAAATCACATCGGAGCAGATCGAAGCCACAATCCTTATCTCTTTAAAGTTGCAGTGAAGCAGGATAAGAATACACAAACCTTATCTCCTTGAAGTCGCAGTGGAGCGGGTTGAAATTACCAATTCTTATCTCCTTGAAGTTGCAGCGGAGTAGATCGGAACTACAAGTCTCTTCTCTATTACATTACATTGGAGCGGATCGAAGCACCAAATCTTATACCCCTGAAGATGCAGTGGGAGGGAGTGAGGCTACTTGAAAGAAAGAAGCACCAAAAAGTCAAGATTCGGCAAGACCAGGCAAAATTGGCCCTTTTAAAGTCTTTGCTCCATTCTCGTTATACGAAAATGAGCAAAGAGGGGCAGCTGTAATAGGCCAATTTTGGCCTGGGCCCAAAATAAATAAAACCCAAATAAATAAATAAAAAGTCTAAAGATTTTTTTTATAGTTCATGACCCAATCCAAGACCCAAATTTACGAGGCCCAGAATGGCCCAAAACCTAAAACAAAATAGAAAAGGAAAACCCTAGGTCAGCTCTAGCTGTCGCCGCTGCTGCCGTCATACCTCCACGTCAACCATCAGCTGGCCTCCGTACTTGTAAAAAAAAGAAGGACAAATAGACAGCAGAAAATACAAAAGCAAATACAAAAAAAAAATGTCATCATTCGACTATAAAAAGCCACCAAAAAATGCATGTAAATTTTTTACACACGAATACAGAGAGAAATCAGAAACAAAATTTCCAAAAGGTGGTTCCTTTTTCTTTCATTTATTTGCTGTTATTTTTATCTATTTATTTAAAAAATGAAATAAAGGAGGCCAAGATCTCACCTTTCTAGCGTTAGAGCTGCCGTGGGTGGCTGAGGTGACCATCTCCAAGGAAAGATGGTGCCAAAATGGGTTCGGGAGTCAAAAACCCTAAAATGGTAATTTTTTTGATTTTCGTCCACTGTGGACGACAACGCCTCGTCGGTGTTGGCGGCCACAGGTGGTCCCAAGCAACTAGAGTTCGGCCAGATTGGGGAGAGAGTGAGAGAGTTGAGAGAGCTCTCCACAAATTTTTTTTAAGAATGGTGTAGAATGATTTTTTTGAAAACTTTTTGGCTTTTATACATGTTTAAAACGGCACTGCTTTGGGCCATAATCCAGTGCCAAAACAATGTCGTTTAGCCCATGACCCGAAATCCAACCCAGATAAGCCTCAGGATCCTTGTGTTTTTATTTTGATGGTCTATTTGCGCGAAAAGCCCTTCCACATTTTTGAACTGTTTTAATTTAGTCCTTTTCTGTACTTTTTTTATTTTAAATCGGACCACAAAATTTGTTTAGCTTTTCAAATCAGTCCCTGGTCGCCGATCCTCTGGGGAAGGGACGCGTGTGTAGGGAATGGATTTATTGCCCATTTGGTCCTCTGCCCTTTCACACCCTTTCATTTTGGTCCTTCTTTGTTTATTTTATTATAGTTTTTACCTTTAATTTTATTTTTGTCCTGATTTAATCCCTGATTTGCTTGATTTTAACGTTTAAATTTGTAATTTATTTATTCTTTTTAATTTTTTATACATTATTTATTTTAACGGTTTTATATTTTTATATTTTAAATTTTCTATATATTATTTATATTAAACTATTTTATATTATTTGTTTTAAATTGTTTGAGATATTATTTATTTTAAATTGTTTCATATATTATATATTTTGAATTACTTTATATATTATATTATTTTAAACTACTTTATATGTATATTATTTATTTTAGATTTTTTTCACATATTATTTCTTTTAAAACTGTTTTATGTATTGTTTATTTTAAAGTGCTTTAAATTATTTATTTCAAAATGTTTTATATTTTATTTATGTTAATTTTTTCATATATTATTTATTTTAAACCTTTTATATTATTTACTTTAAATTGTTTTTGTATATTATTTTATTTCATTTGTCTTTGATTCTTATTTGGTATTAAAATGATGTACATTGTGTGATTATTGCCATCATGAGAACTATAATTTGTTTATTCATGTTTTCATATTATTGTCATTCATTAATGTAACATTTTATTCATAAATCGTTATTCCATGTTCTATATTATCATTCCATCTTATTTCATCACTTCAAAAGTTGCATTTAATTTTTTATATCCATAATAAACCATTTTATTTTATCCCTAATAAAATAAATGCACACCGTTTAAGTATTGTACTTGCCATTATTCAAAAAAATGAAAAATTTTAAAATAAGGCAATATTTCACGTTTTGGAGATTCGAGAATCATACCCTAACTTACGGGATTTCAATTTTCTAGTTAAATCTAAATAGCAAAATATCCTTTTAAATTTCAAAATACACGGAATTTCAATAAAAAATTAAAGGCAAGCTTATTCTCGAGGGTTCCAAGTGTTGTGTCCTAACTTACGGGATGTGACATTTCGTTATCTCGAGACGAGAGGGCCTTTAACATTCTTTATGATTTATTCAAGCATTTTTAAAATGAACATTAATAAAAAAAAAAGGGGATCGTATTTTAAAATCTTTTCAAAATTTCAACTTTCGACATTAGGACATTAATTAATCAATTAGGTACCAATTTTGGGCGTGACGAGGGTGCTAATCCTTACTCGCACGTAATCGACTCCCGAGCACATTTTCTAGAATTTCATAAACCAAAATCATTATTTTAATAAATCAAAATATTTTATTAAAACGATTAAATTATGAGGTGATCCAATCACACCTCATAAAAAATATTGGTGGCGACTCCCCTTTTTCATTTTCGTTTTTAAATAAAAGTCGACCCTGTTTTTCAAAAAAAAAAAAAAGGTTTTCGACAAAATAAATGTATTTATTCACTTGAAACACATGTGAGAAAAAAATCTAATAAAAATACTATAAGAAATAATAATATGTAAAATTTAAAAATATGTAAAAATAAATATTAAAAATATAATAATTAATTTAAATATTAATATTAATATTAAATAAATATGATTATATTAATATTAAATAAAATAAAAGTCCTCTCCCCCACTACTATCCTCATCCCCATCCCCCACCCTCACCGCCACCATCTTCCTTTCCCAAACAGGGTAAGATGTTTTTTCTACTTTAATTACTATTGCTGATCCCTCAAAAATGTCAAATTCATTTTTTTCGAAAGTGTCATATATGATTTTTTTTAGGAGAGCTCAATAAGGAAAAAAAATAAAATCTAAATCAACATAATTATGAAAGAATTTATGTATATCCTTTACAATAGAGGAGTTATAGTATATATAACCTACAACACGTGAAGCTTTACAAGGAAAGAGTTAAAGAATCCCTATAATCAAGGATTGACTCAATCCTAAAGAAAGAAAGAAATAAAATCTCATCAAATTTGTCTCAATCAACTCATTGATTTCTATCACTCCCCCTCAAGTTGGTGCATGGATATCACACATGCCTAACTTGCATAAAGCTTTATCAGAAGTTTTGCTAGAAACAGTCTTGGTAAGTATGTCAACGAGTTTATCTTCAGACTTTACAAAAGGCAATGAAATGGTTCCAACTTCAAGTTTTTCTTTTATAAAGTATCTATCAACTTCTATGTGCTTTGTACGATCATGTTGAACTAGGTTGCGAGTAATCTCAATGTAGCATCCCGAATTTGGGCCTAGTAGATTTGGGCCTATTGGGTTGTAACGCCCCAAAAAATCCTGAAACTTTTAATTTCTGTTCATGGGAGTTAAATGTATGTGTAGCACTTAGAATAATAATATTAAGGTATTATCGGGATTATTTGAAGCCTTAGAGTTAGGGAGACCATAGGAAAATTTATTTTTCTTACTTAGTGGACCCTAGTCTTAGGCATGAGGCCTCATAATGATTAAGATAAAGAGGACACAAATGGGCTTGTAGTCCGATGGAAAGTGGCGTCATATAGGGGCTATGAGGTGGTGTGTTAGCGATTAAGGAGGTCCAGGTTGAGGCCTAGGAAGGAAAATTAAGGAGTTTTATTTTGTGTCCGGACAGAAGGAGTTGGCGTTGGAGGGGACTCTAAAAGGGAGTGTTCAGGGGAGAAATTTAAGGTGCAGATAAGGGAGAAAAGATAGGGATTGGGAGGTGGATATAGTGGTGCCTAATTGGACACTGAGGGAAGGGAAGTTCGGCTAGGGGCTATACATATGAGTGCCGAATTAAGTTCCTATGTTAATGATAAATTTTTGCTTCCCTTCTAGCCGAATTTCATCACTTGTGAGAGGCAGACGTTTTTCAAAGTGTGTCAAAGCCGAATCCTTCATATCCTCCCTTTTCAAATTCCCTTTTTGATTCACCACTCGGTTCTAGCCAAATTACTTTTATTTCTTTTCCCCCTAGTGTTGCCGAATTGCCTCTGTCACCTTGCTAGTCTCAAAAGTCAAACTTAAGTCGTAGGATCAAAGGAAGATTTCGGTAAGAGCTTAGTTGAATTTTTAATGTGTTTTATTAAAAGTCGAAGGGCTATCGACCCCTCTTTGCCGTTACCATGTACTAACAAGGGTGAGGCTCAGCGATCGCAAGCGCGGTAGGAAAGAATTATGATAAGGCAGTAAGTATTGTCGATTCAGTTAGAGTTTTAATAAGTGACCGAATCTATTGTGGCTCATAGGGGTGACTTATGATCAATATGGGTCACTTAGTTTTGATGATATAGGTGTTTGGGTGCAGATCTAAAGGATAATTGCCAATAGTAGCAAAGGAAGGGCTACTAGAACGTAAGGCACACGGTAAGGTTACGGTGAGGTTTCAGTTTCCGATAAGTGTTTATTAAGTTATGATTAATCGTTAGGTGATGTCGATTGTAGGTTTGTGACTAAGGGGTTTGTAGCGCGCGTGGTTACCAGGTGTGTACAAACACTACACACACGATATCGATAATGCCGAAAAGTTGAAAAGCTGAAAGTGGCTAAATGGGCCCGGTGGGCCCTGAGGCTAAGAATCGATGAAATGGTTTGGTTGGTTCTACGAATTGAATTAGTCATGCATGATACATGAATTGGATTTGTTTTGGGCTTAATAGGCCATATGATGAGATTTGGGCCTAATGGGCCGTAAGGGAGTGATTTGGGCTTGATGGGCTTATGGGGACGTAGACATGTATGCTAGGGTTTATGGTTTGAACAACTCTTAAATTCCATAAGACTTAATTTCTCTAATTAAACATGCCTGTGAATAAGTCGCTGGTTAGAGTGTGGCAATGGGCATACGCATGTCTAGGATTGGATCCAGGGAGAGCTTGATACTTAAGCGGCCCTAGTGGCCCACCTCCTCTTCTCTAGAATCCTACCTGGTGCGTAGTGCCTGTTCACTTTAGCCGCGAGGACTTGTTGATGGGCCAAAGTTCATAGCTAAAACCCGAAAGGGACAAAATACCCCTGATTTGCAAAATCACCTAAAATACCCTCGATTTGTGAAATTACTAAAATACCCCTAATTTGTAAAATTACCAAAATACCCCTAGTTTATGAAATTACTAAAATACCCCCAATTTGTGAAATTACCAAAATACCCTTGTAGGGTAGAATTATCAAAATACCCTTGTAGGGTAGAATTACGAAAATACCCCTGGGTAGTAAAATGACGAAAATAACCCTATGTGACGAATATGAGTTTGTGGATGTTACTTTTATGTTTGATGCATTCATATGATATTCTGCTTAGGATGCATATGGGTAGGAATTATGGTACGGAGGAAGATTTGAGGATTGCATGGCCGTATGGTATGGATCCACCGCAGGCTTTTAGCCACCGAGCAGCCATGCTGCACCGATAATGTTACCGAGGGCTGTGTACCATTAATATGGGCTTCGTGCCGTAATTATGGGCTTTGTGCTGTTATTATGGCTTTGTGCCAATCATATTTACCTTAGCTATGTGCCTAACATATAAATATTGATGACTCTGTGTCAATATTTGAGGATCGCATGGCCGTATGGTATAGATCCAAAGGAGGCTTTAAGCCCAATATTTGATTAGCGACTTTCTTTTAACGTTCGATAATCTTTTAATCGGGCTACCCTTGGTGTGTAGCGGAGGGGTGGGTCGAGCTAGAATTCCCCACAGGAGTCATAAGGTTGGAAGGGAAATGATGTGTGTAGCGGATGGATTTTTAGGGTGGGTTTTGCATTATTTGTTTATGAATGATACAATATGATATGATATGAGGTCATTGTGGGATACGGCCCAAGACCACCGATTTTGATAGGGCTTATGCCCAATGTGGATATTTGTAAGTGATTTGATTGACAAAGGTTGTGCACACTGAGTTTTGAAACTCACACCCTTTAATTTAATGTTTCAGGTAATCCCGAATAGACGACTCGACGTGGGAGAGGACTCAGAGATGGCCACACTATAAGGGGCTTGAACTTTCATTTATTTGTTTCAAAATACATGTTTTAGTTACTTAATTTTCAGTGGACGTAATAAGACCTTGTACTCCGTTTTGACTTCAGATTTAATTTGGGTTTTGAGATTAAATGTTTATCTAATTATTAAACCTAAGTAAGCTCTTATGTTCAAACTTGGTTTACTAAATGCTTAAAATAATAAAATGGGTTTTTTTTTATCTTTAATTAATAAGCCTATTAGATTTTAGGCTTTTGGGCCTTAATTTCTTAATTAGCAAAATTGTTTTGAATTGTGCCTTAAATGTGACATTTCGGATTCGGGCCTAACTTCTAGGCCAGGTTTGGGGTGTTACACTCAATCACTGAAGTATTATCACAATATAAGTTCATTTAACATTGAGGATCAATGTGAGATTGAGTCTGCCTTTTGGCACGATTTTCTCTCACTACACCAAAATAGACTTTTAGCGGCATTTTTAGTGGCGTTTTAAAGAAAAACGCCGCAAATATTACACATTAGCGGCGTTTCAAGGAAAACGCCGCAAAAAAAAAAGAGCAATAGCGGCGTTTATTTCCAAAACGCCGCTAAAAAGGATAAATAGCGGCATTTTTCCTAAAACGCCGCTATAAATCAGAGCATTAGCGGCGCTTTTGAAAAAACGCCGCTAAAGTTATGAGCATTAGTGGTGCTTTTGAGAAAACACCGCTAAAGGTATGAGCATTAGTGGCGCTTTTAAGAAAACGCTAAATGTATGAGCATTAGCGGCGCTTTTAAAAAAAATGCCACTAAAGGTATGGCGTTTTCTCAAAAGCGTAGCTAATCTTCGATATACTAGCGGCGTTTTCTCAAAAACGCCATGAAGGTCGAGCGAAGAGCTCTTCTAAAAAAATGCCGCTAAAGGTCAGAGCATTAGCGGTTTTGCGAAGAAATGCCGCTAAAAGTTTTTAATTTTTTTTTTCTTATTCTTACTTTGAATTATATTTTATTTTGATAAATTCACTTCTAAGCAATGAGAAAGTTTCATTTTAGTTACTTAATTATGAAAAGTAACAAATTGCTAACTAAACAATTTAGAAGTTTTCATTTAAGTTACAAATTAAGCTATTAAAATTGATTTAGGGTTTAATGTTTAGTATGTCAATTTCATGGTTTAGGGTTTGTTATTTTGGTGTATGGGTTTAGTGTTTTAAAGTTTGTTGTTTGGGTTGTATATGGTTTAATATCTTAGTGTTTACCGGTATTAAGGTTTAAGTGTTAGTGGTCAGGGGTTAAGGTTTAGGGTTAAGGATTTAGGGGGAAATGGTTAATGGGTGTAACATCCTAAAAATGGGGGTTATTCGTATTTGCATTATTTTGCTTGAGTTGAATTGCTGAGATAATATTCATGGAATGATAAGATTTAATTAAGGGCCTTGAGTTGGCTCGGAATAGTAGGAAATATTATTTATAAGCTTTAAAGGTGGATAGCCTTAGTAAATAGGGGTTATAAGGATAAATGAAGGAACATTTGACATAGAATAGGCCTTGGAAAAGTGGCAATAGTGCGGCCACTTAAGTGCTGCAAGTGGCGCCATCAAAGAACAAGATGAGCCTTGGTTCGAGTCACGAAGATTCCTTTTTGCATTATGTTTGGACGGCACAAGTGGGAGAGTCTTCCTCCGTTTAAACTCTTTTATTATTATTATTAAAAGATAATATGAGCTTTTAAAAGGATTTTTTATTCTAAGGATAATAGGAGATAAATGAGGATATTACATGGATTATTAAGAGATTATTACTTATTATTAGGAATTAATTCAAATTAGTTTGAATTAAATTAAATGGGTGGCTAAGAGAAACCAAGGAGATTGTCAAAATTGAACTCCTTGTTGGAGTGGAGTGGACTGCATGAAGTCTTTAATGAAGAGGAATGCCAATTCTTCTTAGCCATTTACTTGACAATTTAGCTAGCATTCTTCCCATTTACCATTTCTTTTCCTTTTCTTCTTCCGCATCAAACACCCTCCCTCTCATTCTTCTTTTATTTTCTTTCTTCATAAAACTCTTTTGTAAAACTCCCCACTCCTCCCTTCTCCTTATTCTTCCTTCTACTCTTACCCACATTAGTAGAATCATCTACTCCTTTTACCTTTCTTCTTCTTTTTCTCACTAAAAGTCCAGCCTTGTTTAATTATAAAATCAATCATAGCCGAATTTAATCCCTAGCAAAGTGTCAAATCCTTTTCTTTATATTAAACTCTACTTGGCGAATATTGTGCAAGAGAAGATGGCTTTCCTTTAGTCGATTTCGGAAGGTAAGGGTCTTAGGCTGAATGTTTATATTTTTCTCATTATGTCGACTTTGGTAAAGGTAGGTGTGGGTTTCGGCAACTGTTAATTAAGGGTACTAATCACAGATTAAACCAAATTCGTTGTAGGATCTTCGGGATTTGGAAATAAGCAAGTGAGTTCGCCAACGTTCGTCAATCAATTTTCGGTAAGGATCTACATATGTATTTGGTGTTCATTTAAAAGCCAAAGGCTATGGTTATTAATATTGACCGATTGTAGTTTGTGAACCAGTTAAATGATTCGTCTTTGAAGCTAGTATTCAAAGTGATTAGGTAAGGATTCGGGTACAAAAGGTTACCCCTTTAACTTATGTGGGTTGGTCGAGTAGGCCATAGTACTAATCCTATGGTTGGCCGAATATAGGTACAGAGAGATCTAGTGTGGCCGACCTGTCTTTTCGGGATTTAGAGCATCCAAGGGTGATAGGTGTGTACATACACACTTATAGCAATTAATAACTGTGCTAGATATATGTCGTATGTAAATTTGCTTGATGTAGATACGGATATAGTACCTTAATGGTACAAGCGAGGATTCCGGTAAGTCTCAGTTAATATGAGATTATTATGCTTTTGGGAAGCATGGCTTATATGATACATGTGATAAATGTATGAGATCTGATCATGATTACTTGACTTTTGTGGGTTAAATGAGCGGAGGGGGCAGTGATATTGTGCCGACGGGCACCAGTGTTTTGGTAACACACTGTGACTACGGTCACCAGAGGTTTGGTACCTCCGCAGGTTTGGTACCTCATTGCGTCTCGTCCCAAAGGGCTTAGCACCACGGTGGGTTGGCCCACATAATATATATAAGGGATTGACGCGGTGATTTGGCATCACACGATGGGTTGGCCCCATCAATCAATTGTGTCTATGGACACCGAGGTTTGGCACCTCCAGTGATTTGGCATCACATCTGTGACTATATGTCACCAAAGGGTTTGGCACCACCGGTGGTTTGGTACCACAACGGGTAGATTGAGGCGTTTGGTTGGCTAGGTTGGGTACATTATCTCGTACATATTAATTGTTATAATTTGTGTATGAAATTGGTTTAAGCAGGGAAGGGTTACATCTTGAGTCTTGGTGACTCACCTTCTCCTTTATTTTTTTTCGGTGATACATAGACCATGGATATGGAGCCGGAGGGACTCGAGGTGGCCATGCGGTGGACTTGAATTAAATGAACTTTAAACTTAGTTATTTTATTTTATTATTGGTTTATTTTTATTTTGGATGTAATAAGGCCTCCATATACTTTACTTTTGTTATTTCTCATATGTTGGATACTTTGTTTTAAGCTATATTATTAAAATTAAATTAAAATCACATGTTTTCCCAAATTAACACGAAAATGTTTTATCGTGCGGTAAGCACATTTGAAATTTGTATAATAACTTGACTTAATTAAATTTCGAATTTAATCTAAGTATGATTTCAAGAAGATAACCAAAACGAAGTTTTCAACAAAACTTAAATTGGTTTTAAAATGGGTTTCAAAAGTTTTTCTCGTAACAAACCATATTCGGTCCTAATGTTTGGGCGGGTTTGGGGTGTTACAAATTGGTATCGAGCCGTGTTCAAAACTTCATTTGTGGGCCCAAGGCCCAAAAATGTTTTGGTAGGCCTTTTTGAAGTATTTTTGGGTTTTTGAACAGCATGGCACTGAGTCTCCGGCATCTATCCGCCTAGGTAAGTGTTCCTAACTTCTGTATGACTTATTTCCTGTAGAAGGGTAGGAAGCATGGAACGTAGAATAGACTTATAGGAATTTGAACCCTAGGATTAGACAACTCAAACATAAGCAGAGCATAAGACTTAATGAACTCAACCAACCTATGACCAAGTCATTTGAGCTAGGGTGTGGTAACCCCAGATGCATGTCTAGGATTGGATCCAGGAAGAGCTCAGTATTTAAGCGGTCGAGTGACTCACCACCTCTTCACGGTATCCTCCACAGTGCGTAGCTTCGGTTCACCCTAACTCAGAGGGCTCAGTGGTGTGGCAACCTCTGTGCGCATGTCTAGAAAGGTTCGGTGGGAGCTTGGTACTTAAGCAGTCCGCGTGACTCACCTCCTCTCTACACGAATCTTGCCTTGTGCGTAGCTTTGGTTCACCCTGACCAAGAAGGCTCGGTCATAGGCTAAACGTAACGACTAAAACCTGAAAGGGAACTAGCCTTGTTTTTCGAGAAAGAATGAAACAACAAAACCCTAATTTCTTCAAAAAAAAATTTTCACTCTTTCAAATATGAGAACAACCATTTTTACAATGTTTTTCTTGAAAAGTTGATTTGTGAAAATTATAGAAATGCCCTTAGGGGTGAAATTACTAAAATACCCTTGACTCATAAAATATTAATTCAATGGTTTGCCCAAAAATTGTATTATTTGAGAAGTATCCAAACACTATACTTTGCAAATCATCAATGAAATACTTTGGTTTGGAAAATTTCAAAAATGCCCTCAACTTGTAAAATTACCATAATGACCTCGAATTCAAAATTTTTGCAACATCATCGTTTCAAGAAGGGGAAACTCGCAAAAAGGAACCCTCAGAGTTTTACAACTGTTAAAAAACCTCAGATTTGTTTAAAAAATTACAAAAATACCCCTGGTTTCCAAAATGATGCCATATCAATAAATTTTACAAAATTTTCAAGTAATACATTCCAGTTTTGGGAATTTCAAAGTGACTCGCTTTATTAAAGTTTGAAATCTCTCGGACTTCTATTACAAAAATACCCCTGGGTTAGAAACAGGACAGAAATGTCCGAGGAGTGAATAGGTATGGAAAGTATTAGGGAATGAATGTGGCCTTTTGTGTGAACTAGGGTAGAAAACTTAAAACATTGTTTGATCGAAAGAATCCTTATTAAACTTTTCATAAAATTCTTCATGATAATCAAGCGGAACAAATTGCTAATCCATAAAATTTTCTTAATCAGATTAAAAGCGTGTTAGATAGAATGAGTTCTAGAGGACGTGGCCGACGTGGATGTGGTAGGGGAAGAATGACCATATCTGAACCCGTTAGGTTAGGACATGGTTCTGAAAATGAGGTACCACCGCCACCACCACCTCCACTTTTGGAGCCGGGAGCGAGGATCGAGACAGGCGTGAGGCAAGATGCGCATAGTCGTGTTACGGGTTCTTGAGTTGGTGGTGAAATGGTGGAAATCTGGGAGCTCAAAATCTGTTCCCGAGCGAATTCGGTCCAACGGAGCTGAGGTGTTCGGGGTGTGTCGGGGTGGCACCTAGTGCGGTGAGAATCTTGGTTGGAGTCAACGGGAAGGATCATGGACGATCTTGACCTGACTAACGAGGAAAAGCTGAAGGGAGCCGTGTCGCTTCAAGGATGAAACATATCAGTGGTGGCTCACCGTTCGAGATGGCGCCACGGCAGAGGATCTTACATGGGAGTACTTTAGAGTTGCTTTTGGAAAAGTATGTGGGTACCGGCTACAGCGACGCCAGGAGAAAGGCTTTTACAGGTTAGTACAAGGAACTAAGTGCGTGTTCGAGTATGAGGCGGAATTCACGAGGTGAGTAAATATCGAGAGGCATCGTGGCTACGGAGCATGAACGTTGTGTCCGCTTTGAGGACAGGCTGAGAGATGATTTGAGGTTGCTGATTGCTCATGATGGTTCGTGAGTTTTCGTCCCTAGTAGAAAAGGATAAGGTAGCCGAGGGTATCAAGGCAACTGTGAGGCAAAACTACGATAGGCTCAAGCGAAGAGAGGTTTTGGGCCATCCGGTCCGGTGGTAATGATCAAAAAAGGCTAAGCAGTGGGCTAAATCGGCAAAGAAGGCCCATAGCTACTAATCGAGACCGGCCAATTCGCAATCGCCGTGGGAAGTCCCATTGGGAGGTTGTTGGACCGGTGAGAGGGGTTGTTTGAATGTGGGTCTTTGGATCACCGCGTGAGGATTGTCCCCTAAACGAGCTCGAGAATCGGTCGGAGGCGAAACTGCACTCGGGATAGAAGTGGGGACCACAAAGAGGTCGTGGTAATGGTAGAGGGGAAATGGTGCAAATCGTGGTCGCGAACTCGAGGCGAGGCACAGAAATCTGAGAGGCAAGGTAGCCTGGCTTAGTCTATGCGTCGAGGCGTCGCGAGGAGGGTGATGCACCGGATGTCATAACCGGTACGTTTCTAATTTTCGGTCTTCCTTATGTTGCATTAATTGATGTGGGTTCTACGATTCATACGTGGCAGTAGTGTGGTAGAGACTTTGAACCTAGACTCGAGGCTAGCCGCTAAAGAGATGATCGTAATTAGCCCTTTAGGCCATTCATGTAGTTTGAACAAGCTTTTTAGGGATGTACCCTAGAACTCCAAGGGTCGTGTTTGTGGTCGATCCGATGGAACTACCGCTTGGGGAGTTCGATTTGATCCTTGGAATGGACCGGTTGGTTAGGTACCACGCAATGTTGGATTGCGCTGCTAAGCGCATGGGCCTTAAGATGGCCGAAGGGGATGAAGTTGTTATGATCGGTAATCGAAGAAATTACCTGTCTAATGTGGTGTCGGCCTTGAAGGCTGAAAAGATGGTTAGGAAAGGGTGTGAGGCGTTTATAGTTTGAATTTGTGCATTGGAGGCTAAGGAGTCAGCGGTTGAAAAGGTCCGTACAGTAGGGGAATTCACTGATGTATTCCCAGAAGAACTTTCGGGTTTGCCTCCAGATCGGGAAGTCGAATTCGATATAGATTTGCTACCTGGAACGGCACCTGTATCTATAGCACCGTATCGAATGACACCAAAGGAATTGGTGGAGCTGAAGGCTCAAATTCAAGAGCTCTTGGATCGAGGGTTTATCCGACCGAGTATATCTCCGTGGGGAGCACCTGTGTTGTTTGTCAAGAAGAAGGACGGTTCTATGCGGATGTGCATCGATTACCGCCAACTGAACAAGTTAACGATCAAGAACAAGTATCCATTGCCTCGGATTGATGACTTGTTTGACCAACTGAAGGGTGCCTCGGTGTTCTCAAAGATAGATCTTAGGTCGGGTTACCATCAACTTAAGGTGAAGGAGGTTGATGTTTATAAGATGGCATTCAGAACTCGGTATGGGCATTACGAGTTCCTAGTGATGCCATTTGGGTTGACCAACGCACCGGCGGCGTTCATGGATTTAATGAATAGAGTATTTCAACAGTACTTGGACCAATTTGTCGTAGTGTTCATAGACGACATATTGGTTTACTCAAAGACGGAGGAGGAGCACGACAAGCATTTGCGAATAGTTTTGCAAGTACTGAGGGAGAAACAGTTATATGCCAAATTCAGTAAGTGCGAATTTTGGCTAAGGGAGGTGGCTTTCTTAGGTCACGTAGTGTCAGCAGAAGGGATTAGAGTGGATCCCCGCAAGATTGAAGCGGTGTTGGAGTGGAAACCGCCTAAGTCGGTGGCAGAGATTCGAAGCTTTCTGGGTCTAGCCGGGTACTATCGAAGGTTTGTGGAAGGATTCTCGTTAATTGCTACACCGTTAACTAAGCTATTGAGGAAGGGAGTACCATTTGTTTGGTCGGAAAAGCAGCAAGAAAGTTTTGACAAGTTGAGAAAGATTTTGACGGAAGCTCCGGTCTTGGTATAGCCTGAGGCAGGGAAGTTGTTTACAGTTTACTGTGATGCATCCCATACGGGATTGGGATGTGTATTAATGCAGGAAGGGAAGGTAGTAGCCTATGCGTCCCATCAGTTAAGACCGCATGAGATGAACTATCCAACGCACGACTTAGAGTTAGCGGCAGTAGTCTTCGTTTTAAAGATATGGAGACATTACCTATATGGGGAGAAATCGATAGTTTATACGGATCACAAAAGTCTGAGGTATCTCTTGACTCAGAAAGATCTGAACCTAAGGCAGCGCCGATGGATTGAACTGTTGAAGGATTACGACTGTTCAATCGAGTATCATCCGGGTAAGGCTAACGTGGTGGCTGACGCATTGAGCCGAAAGGTCATGACAGACTTAAGAGCGATGTTCGCTCGTTTGAGTCTATACGACGATGGAAGTCTTTTGGCAGAGCTGCAAGTTACGCCAACTTGGATCGGGGAGATTAAGGATAAGCAGTTGGTAGACGAGGGATTGAATGCAAAGAGATTGCAAGTGCAAAATGGTGGTTTGGAAGGGTATAGTTTGACTAATGGTGTGTTATGTTTTCAAAGACGGCCCTGTATGCCGAGGGATGTAGAGCTGAGGCGAAGAATTCTCCAAGATGCACATAGCAGCCATACGCTATGCATCCGGAGGAAGCAAGATGTATAGATTTACGGGAACAATTTCGGTGGCCGGGTTGAAGCGTGAGGTGACCGAGTTCAGTAGGAAGGTGTCGACATGTCGTGAGTTAAGGCTGAACATCAGTTGCCATCAGGGTTACTTCAACCAGTAAAGATTCCTCAATGGAAGTGGGAGCGGATCACTATGGATTTTGTCGGTGGCTACCCTCACGCCCAAAGAAGAAAGATGTAGTTTGGGTAATTGTGGACCGCCGACTAAATCACTCACTTCGCACCGGTGAGAATGGATTACTCACTCCCCGGCTAGCAAAGTTATATGTGGCCGAGATAGTCGATTGCATGGGTACCCGTATCGCTTATCTCGGATAGGGACCCAAGGTTCACTTCGAGGTTTTGAAAGCGTTGCATCAAGCGTTAGTACGCGATTGGATTTCAATCTGACTTTCCATCCGCAATCGACGGGCAATCGAAAGGGTCATCTGAGATCTTAGAGGATATCTTTGAGGGTTGTGTCTTGGAATTCGAGGTAGTTGGGAGGAATTTTACCATTAACCGAAGTTCGCCACAACAATAGTTACCAAGCGAGTATTCAGATGGCACCATACGAATCAGATGGACGAAAATGTCGAACTCGGCGTGTTGGATGAGTTGGGTGAACGACAAGTGTTGGGTCCAGAATTGGTAACGAAAACTGAGGATAAAGTGAAGGTGATTCGAGCTCGTCTTAAGGAAGCGTCAGATAGACAAAAGTTCTATGCTGATCTTAAGCGCAAGGAAATGGAGTATGCATTAGGGGATAAGGTCTTCCCGAAGGTGTCGCTTGGAAGAAGGTACTAAGATTTGGGCGAAAAGGAAGCTAAGCCCAAGATTCATTGGCCCATATACGATTTAAGCGAATAGGTAGGTAGCTTATCACCGAATCGCCAAGCGGAGTTAAGTCAGATTCATAACGTCTTTCATGTGTCGATGCTTAGGCGGTATCGATCAGATCCATCACACATGGTGCCTGTGGCAGAAATTGAGGTCAACTCAGACTTATCTTTCGAGGAAGAACCGGTTCAGATTTTGGATCGGGATGTGAAGGTTCTGCGTAAGGAAGTCGGTGCCTTAGTGAAAGTGCTATGGCGGAACCATGGTGCAGAGGAAGCTACGTGGGAACCCGAGGATGTGATACGGCAGCAATACCCCCACCTCTTCTGATCAGGTAATTTCGAGGATGAAATTCTTTTAAGGGGGTAGAACTGTAACATCCTAAAAATGGGGTTATTCGTATTTGCATTATTTTGCTTGAGTTGAATTGCTGAGATAATATTCATGGAATGATAAGATTTAATTAAGGCCTTGAGTTGGCTCGGAATAGTAGGAAATATTATTTATAAGCTTTAAAGGTGGATAGCCTTAGTAAATAGGGGTTATAAGAATAAATGAAGGAACATTTGACATAGAATAAGCCTTGGAAAAGTGGCAATAGTGCGACCACTTAAGTCTTTGCAAGTGACGCTTATCAAGGAACAAGGCGAGCCTTGGTTCGAGTCACGAAGATTCCCTTTTTGCATTATGTTTGGACGGCACAAGTGGGAGAGTCTTCCTCCCTTTAAACTCTTTTATTATTATTATTAAAAGATAATATGAGCTTTTAAAAGGGATTTTTTTTATTCTAAGGATAATAGGAGATAAATGAGGATATTACATGGATTATTAAGAGATTATTACTTATTATTAGGAATTAATTCAAATTAGTTTGAATTAAATTAAATGGGTGGCTAAGAGAAACCAAGGAGATTGTCAAAATTGAACTCCTTGTTGGAGTGGAGTGGACTGACATGAAGTCTTTGTGAAGAGGAATGCAATTCTTCTTAGCCATTTACTTGACAATTTCGCTAGCATTCTTCCCATTTACCATTTCTTTTCCTTTTCTTCTTCAAGACCTAACACCCTCCCTCTCATTCTTCTTTTATTTTCTTTCTTCATAAAACTCTTTTGTTTGAAACTCCCCTCCTCCTTCTCCTTATTCTTCCTTCTCTACTCTTACCCACATTAGCCGAATCATCTACTCCCTTTTACCTTTCTTCTTCTTTTTCTCACTAAAAGTCCAGCCTTGTTTAATTATAAAATCAATCATAACCGAATTTAATCCCTAGCAAAGTGTCAAATCCCTTTTCTTTATATTAAACTCTACTTGGCGAATATTGTGCAAGAGAAGATGGCTTTCCTTTAGTCGATTTCTAAGGTAAGGGTCTTAGGTTGAATGTTTATATTTTCTCATTATGTCGACTTTGGTAAAGGTAGGTGTGGGTTTTAAATCGTTAATTAAGGGTACTAATCACAGTTAAACGAAATTCATTGTAGGATCTTGAGGATTTGGAAATAAGCAAGTGAGTTCGCCAACGTTCGTCAATCAATTTTCGGTAAGGATCTACATATGTATTTGGTGTTCATTTAAAAGCCAAAGGCTATGGTTATTAATATTGACCGATTGTAGTTTGTGAACCGATTCGTGATTCGGTGTCAAGCTAGTATTCAAAGTGATTAGGTAAGGATTCGGGTACAAAAGGTTACCCCTTTAACTTATGTGGGTTGGTCGAGTAGGCCATAGTACTAATCCTATGGTTGGCCGAATATAGGTACAGAGAGATCTAGTGTGGCCGACCTGTCTTTTCGGGATTTAGAGCATCCAAGGGTGACAGGTGTGTACATACACACTTATAGCAATTAATAATTGTGCTAGATATATGTCGTATGTAAATTTGCTTGATGTAGATACGGATATAGTACCTTAATGGTACAAACGAGGATTCCGGTAAGTCTCTATTAATATGAGATTATTATGCTTTTGGGAAGCATGGCTTATATGATACATGTGATAAATGTATGAGATCCGATCATGATTACTTGACTTTTGTGGGTTAAATGGCGGAGGGGCGTTGATATTGTGCCGACGGGCACCAAGTTTTGGTAACACTGCTGTGACTACGGTCACCAGAGGTTTGGTACCTCCAGAGGTTTGGTACCTCATTGCGTCTCGTCCCAGTGGCTTAGCACCACGGTGGGTTGGCCCCATATATATATATAAGGGATTGGCGCGGTGATTTGGCATCACACGATGGGTTGGCCCCATCAATCGATTGTGTCTATGGACACCGGAGGTTTGGCACCTCCAAGTGATTTGGCATCACATCTGTGACTATATGTCACCGGTGGTTTGGCACCACCGATGGTTTGGTACCACAACAGGGTAGACTAAGGCGTTTGGTTGGCTAGGTTGGGTACATTATCTCGTGCATATTAATTGTTATAATTTATGTATGAAATTGTTTTAAACCGGGAAGGGTTACATCTTGAGTCTTGGTGACTCACCTTCTCCTTTATATTTTTTTTTCGGTGATACATAGATCATGGATATGGAGCCGAGGGACTCGAGGTGGCCATGCAAAGGACTTGAATTAAATGAACTTTAAACTAAGTTATTTTATTTTATTATTGGTTTATTTTTATTTTGGATGTAATAAGGCCTCCATATACTTTACTTTTGTTATTTCTCATATGTTGGATACTTTGTTTTAAGCTATATTATTAAAATTAAATTAAAATCACATGTTTTCCCAAATTAACATGAAAATGTTTTATCGTGCCAGCGGGCACATTTGAAATTTGTATAATAACTTGACTTAATTAAATTTCCGAATTTAATCTAAGTATGATTTCAGCAAGATAACCAAAAACGAGAAGTTTTCAACAAAACTTAAATTGGTTTTAAAATGGGTTTCAAAAAGTTTTTCTCCGTAACAAACCATATTCGGTCCTAATGTTTGGGCCGGGTTTGGGGTGTTACAATGGGTTAGGGTTTTGAGTTTAGTGTTTATGGTTTATGGTTTAGGGTTATGGTTTGGAGAGAAATGATTAACGTGTTAGGTTTTTGAGTTCAAGGTTTATGGTTTAAGTTTAGATTTTAGGGTTTAGGGTGTTAGCTATATGACCCAAAATCCCAAAACTGAAATCCCTCATGAGGGATTTATGGTTAATGTGTTAGCTATTAAAATATATGTTTTGTACTACACTAACATTGGCCACATGAATTCTCAAAAAGGTGGTATCGGATTATGGTTTAAGGTTTGCAGTTTAGAGATTAGGGTTCGAGTTTTATGGTTTGGGTTTTTGAGTTTGAGGTTTAGGTTTTGATGTTTGTGGGTTAGGGTATAATATTTAGGGTCCAAGGTTCATGATTTAGGGATTAATCTTGAATTTTTTAGAATATAAATCAAAATAAGATAAATGTAAATTATTATTTTAAAAAATATATATCAACATGGGTTAAATCCCAAAAGCATACATGAACAATGGTTTAGTGTGCAATTGTATACATGAAATTTAATTTGATCCGGATCTTGTAAAATATTAACACAATTATTGATATAATTAACATCATTTTTATTTATATATTGCATACATAAAATTTATATTTATTCAATATAAGAATATATTGATGTATTTTAAAATTTTAAAATTTAATAATAAAAAATTAAAATATTTAATATTAATATTTTAGTTAAAAATTTCAATACTCAAAATATAATAAAAATTCAAAAAATAATAATCTCAAGACAAAAATTTTAAAAGGAAAAACAAAAAAATATAGGCAAAAATAAAAATTAAAATGAAGATATACAAAAAGAGATATAGTGGCGTTTTAAAAAAATGCCGCAAAAATTCATACACGGTCTCATTTTTTCTCTGCTAAACCCTATAACCCCGATTTTTCCCCAAACCCTAATTTTCCTAAGTCCCCAAAATTTCCCTCTATCGGTTTCCCAAAATCCCCAAACTAAAATCCCCTAAATTGGTTTTCCCCACCTTTCAATCTAGTTTTCCTCGTCAGTCACTATGCAGTCATCGGTTCTGTTGGTTTAGGGTTTACAAAGATGGCGCATGTTCAAGTTCAGGGACAAAGTGGGGGCATTAACAATGGATCTGGTGGAGCCAAATGTTCATGTTAGCAGCTCCAAGGTAATGGCAATCCAAGGCAAGCCTCCTACTCTCTTCTCTCATTAGTTTCAAAGTTCCCTTTGTTCTCCCACTTCTTCTCCGTCACTTGTCAATGGTGGGTCTTTCAAGTCCAAGGCTCAACGAAAACCTCTCACTCTCAGACTTAGCTGCAGCACATCAAACGCCAATGACCCACAAGATGTAAACCTCTCTTCCCCCCCCCACTCTTTCATACATTAGTGATGATTCAAACCATTAATTTGTGTGAAATATGATGTTGGTTTTTGCAGATTATCTTATTGATGCTCCTGTTTTAAATGGTGATGGCTTTTCGCTTAGCGGAGGTACTTTCATATTTCAACTATTTTCCCTTAAAACGTAATGCATTATTCGTCAACTTAATGATTGAATTGAAACGTGTTTGTTGTTGATGTGAAAATATTCAGATGGACCTAACCAATCGATGAATGGTTTAAGCAAGGAAATTTGTGAGTAATGCATGCCTATTGCCTATGTTTTAGTTACTAGAGGACCTAAATTATTCCCTTGGCTTTCTTTATTTTACTTCAATTTCTCTTGGTAGGTTAAAGCTTATCCAATGGGTGGCACCGGTGAGAAAGCTAAAGATCCAATTTTGGACTAACCATGGAGCCGGCTCTCAAGCTTGTGTGATGTTTTCAGAAATTAACTTTTTCATTTTTTATTAGGATAATCTTAGATTGTTACATCTAAATGTTCATGTTCAAATGGACCTTCTAAGCATAAATCTGATATAGTTAGTAGCACATTACCATTTCTATCTGCAGTAATGAACACAAATCAGGCTTCACCTATTATTGATCTAGTCATATTTCTTGGATTATGTTAGAAAATGTTGCGTGGTGCAGGTTGTAGATTCCATGGTTGTGGAGAGGGCTCGTGGGGAGTCACAAGCCATATCTGGATCTCTTTAGTCTCTATGCTGGGGATCCTCTGCTTTTGGTGGTATTGTGAGCTCCTATTTTAGTGGTTCGCTAGTGGATGCTTATGGTGTAAGGTACTTGAGGTGCTTTGCTTGTGGATATGGTTTGAAGGATTATAACATCTTTGTATATCTAAATACTAGTATAAATATGTTATGTAAGGTAAAGTACATATGCAAGAAATATTTTTAAGAATTAACCTTTTTTATTTTCTTTTCAAAACAGCAAGCATTTCCAGAAGGGCTACTGATTAGTCAATTTTTAGCTAAGAATATGCCATTTCAACTTGAAAAATGAAGACCATACACATTTTCTTTTCTGAAGCTTTTGGTGATTATTGAAGGCACTATAAACTTAGCTACCAAAGGACACCGGGTGATGAAGTTGAAGATATGTTTATTTTGTTGAATGAAGTTAAGAAGTAGATACCTTCTATAATAGCAGTTTCTTACGGTGCAATTAAATCCGATTATCAAAGGCTACGGTGGAAAGTGTCTGCTTAAAGTTAGGGCTTGTTTCTCCGGCATATTTGTGGAAACAAGATCAATCATTGCTTCTTCAAGAAATGGTAATTTTTATTTTGTTAATATGAATACTTAATAAAAATTTAGATGGTTTATTTTTCTCACATATTATTATCCGTTCTTTCCTGTTCAGAAAAAAGAAAAACTTAAATGGCAATTGGCGGGCACAACTGGCACACACCTTGATTCTCTCATTTTTTACATTGAAGATTTTGTAGCCAATAAAAGTATCTTTTTTATTTCCATATATTTTTCTTAGAACTTTCCATCTTCCTCTATTTAAAGCTACTAACCAATCAAAATTCTCCATCGATTTTCTCTCTCAATTTTTTTTCTCTTGACCTTTCTTTCTCTCCAAACACACTCTGCAGTAGCCATGTCTCTCATCAACAATTTGATCAAATTCAACCTCAACGAATCCACCGTAAAGTCTATAGCTGAATATTTATGGTTGCTTAATCTGATCTCTTCCATTTATGTTATATTCTCGAATAATTTAATTTGATTTCAGATTTTTTTATTTTTGAAACGATTTTCTAATTCTATTTCAGGATCGGGGGATCCGGTATGGATTTGAGGAGCAAAGCTAGAGTGCGTTTTTAGTGTTCAAACTTTTTAATTTTGCTGAATATTTTTCAAATTGTTTTACTATATAAAGAATTGCTTTTATAGACTTTGCCTGAACCGGTGACTGATCCTACGGAACTTCCCTTATGGAATTTTGATGGTTCGAGTACTGATCAGGCTCCTGGTGACGATAGCGAAGTTTATTTAATTTTTTTCTTGGATCTTTTACATTAGATCATAGTTATCAATTAAGATTCAGTGAATATCCTTTGATTATAATAAAAATAATAATGATTATTATGTTTTGGTTAATATATTATTATTAGAAATAATGTTATGAGTAATTCTATTTTTTGTCACTTTTGCTAAAGTAGATTATGTTTTCGGCACTCCTAACTTGTATTCAACTAATATTGAAATGTTCATTGCCTTTAGGATCTGTTTATATATATATATATATATATATATATATATATATATATATATATATATATATATATATATATGTATATAGTTTAGCAATTATCTCATGACTTGTTGCATTTCTATTGATTTTATTTCCATTAATAAAAGGGATTCTTCTTTTCTTTTTTATTGTTTAGGCAAGAAGTCTCCCCATTAATAAACTTCGCCTACATACTATAGCATCAACGGATTTATATACTTTGCTCGAGTAAAAGTAAAATGTAATCACTTATCGAGCTATTAACTAGAAAATCCATCTTAGGTTGCCTATTTTGTTTCCTATGCTACTGTGCATGCCTATGGATATCAAGAAGACTAAGTCAAAGCAATCTTGCAAAGGAACATAGTAGACTCTTCATTTTAGGTAAGTTCTTTATATTTTATTAGTTATTGGACTCAATAACCCCATTAATTTGCATTATCGACAAGAACCGAACCAAGTAATGAACACTGTTCGGTCATTTCATTTTGTTTTTGCGAATATAACAAACAAAACTTAGGAATAAAAGGGTTTTCTTTTCATTTTCTCCATGGAGCTCATCTAAATACTTGCAAAAGTATGACAACTAAAACTATAAGATTCTTAAAAGGTAGGTTTTAAGTTTCATTGACTTAATCCATTATCCATTTTAACTTGGTGCTTTTGAAAATTATTTGTTTATGTACTTATTTTATTTTTCTTTTGGCATAATTTGTTATATACATAAGTAAGTTTTTTTAACTTGTTACTTGAAGTTTCTTAAAGGAGGCTTCAAGTATTGATAAGCATTCAGTTTAGCTCCTTTTGAGAAGAATATACCGTAAGTGTCTTAATGTAAAATCTTCCACTGCAGCTGTTATTCTTTATTACATACTAGATTAGTATAACTCTACCATTTATATTATGGGGTTGATGAATTTGTCTAGAATCTATGTATGATGCGATGAAGGTTATTTTAACTTTAAACAAGGATGGATTAATCCAGTATAATCTACTTTGTATTTTCCAAGGTAGATAGCCGGACACTAAGTTTATTTTAACTACATATAACATCGCTTTTCTTGATAGAAGTTTGGTTGATAGTTGAATTTCTTTCCTAATTGGTATCAAGATCTGCTTTGTGGTATTAATGACATTGTATGATAACATTCTTTGGATGCATAGGTACTTTTGGGTTTGCTAAGCGTATGGAACTTTTCATTTCTTGGATATCCTGCAAGAGTTAGTCTTTCTGCTTCTAACTTCAGTTAAACTTATCATTCCTTGGTCCTCCTCCTCCCCTTTTACATGCTTACGACCTATCATTAACACTTTATGTGTATATAGGCTATTTAACCATACTCCCAGTGCTGAATTTGTGCTTTCAAATATTATATATTGATAAATCTACTTCAATTCAAGTCAAGATAGAGAGTAATGGCAAGGGTCATCAATTGATGGTGTGCCACTTCCTATGAGGCTAGTGAAATTGATTTTGGTGAACACGAACGAATGGCCAAGACAGATTTTATCAACTAATCCACGTGTGAATTTTATGTTGCGAAAAGAAGCATATTTGGTGATTCTTGCTTTATATAACATCTTAGACCATCTTAAAGATTTGAGGTACTAAATTGTTTTATGTCCGGAGACCGGTCCTGGGTAACTTTTGATCTCCCATAGGCTCTCAGAAATTTGGAAATTTGTGCATAAAATGAAGAGACTAGAAAGCTTTACGAGAGACTGGTCAAGATATGGCACATTATCTTAATTAGTTACCATGAAATAACAAATTGAAGTTCTAAAGTCTGCTTGGAGAACTTTAGCTGTTTTAATAAAAGCTTCTTTTGAATGTTATTCAATAAAAGCTTCTTTTCTGGGGTTTGTTTATTCTTATCATTTTGCTAATTTTTTTCTTTATTTTTTTCTCAGTTCAACATTGCAAATTTGACTATTGGTTTTGGTAACTCGGATGAGTGATATGTTAGGATATTGTATTAATGAAGCTCAAAGAGCTTTTGTCCCTGGCAGACTCATATTGGATAATGTCTTAATTGTGTATGAAGTCCTTCATTCTCTCAAAATGAAAAAAAAGAGGTCAAAAAGGGAATTTCGTGCTAAAGGTCGACATGAGTAAAGCGTATGATCGGGTTGAATGGGATTTCTTGGCGGGAATGATGAAACACTTGGGTTTTCATGAAGAGTGGATTATTCTCATTATGCGATGCGTTTGCTCGGTATCTTATTCTGTAAGTATCAATGGGTGTAACAACAATTGGTTTTCTCCTTTAAGGGGTTTAAGACTAGGGGATCCCCTTAGCCCCTTCCTTTTCCTTATATGTGCTGAGGGTTTCTCTATCCTAATTGAGGAATCAAAGAAAAAAGGCTTGATGAAGGGGGCTCCTATTGGTAGAGCAAGATTTTCTATCAACCATTTGTTCTATGCGGATGACAATATACTGTTTGGTGACGCATCGCGTGAGGGAGTTGAAGCGGTTCGAGTTGTTATCAAGGAATATGAATTGATTTCTGGGCAAAGGGTGAATTTTGATAAATCTCTTATCTATTTTGGAGCCATATTGTCAATTTGTTAGGAGTTCGGGTAGCTTCTAGTCCTGAGAAATATCTAGGCCTCCCTATGATGGTTAGTCGAAAGAAATCCTGGGCCTTTGCTCATTTCGCGAATCGTTTCAGGAAAATGATTGAAGGATGGAGCTTACGTTACTTATCTATTGGAGGGAAGGAAGTCTTTATCAAATCGATTTTGCAGGCCATTCTTATTTATGCTATGCAATATTTCCTTATGCCGAGATCCTTTTGTCGAAAGTTAGAAGGGATTATGAATAAGTTTTGGTGGACCAATAACAAGTCATCTAAGGGTATTCATTGGAGTGGATGGGAGTCATTATGTAAATCGAAAGTTAATGGTGGAATGGGTTTTAAAGATCTTATTTTGTTTAATAAAGCCTTATTAGCAAAATAGATTTGGCGTGTCTTGTAACATCCCGAAATTGGGCCTAGAAGAATTGGGCCCAATAGGCCTTAGACGTAGGTGCATTTAAAAATTTTTGAGAACAAGAGAACGGCTTTAGTGCCAGTTGGACCTATTAGGTGAGTGATTTTGGAAGGTTAGAGGGTTTCTATGAAGTCCCGAGCTCAAACTTTGGCTTTAGGAAAATTTTGGTTTTAGGTGAATAAAACCCTGAGAGTTAGTAGTAGGCTTTAAGAATAAAATGTGGAGAAAAATGACACAAGTGGAGTGTGTGGTGTAGTGGCAAAGTGATCCACATAAGAGGCAAGGGGGTGACGCCATACGGAAGGAAGGAGGTCCAAGGTTCAAGTCTTGGCTCTTGCATTTTGGGATTTCTTTTTAAATGGACTCTAGAATTTTGCCATAGGGTTATATTTAGTTGCGCATTATTTTAGACACAAGAAAGTGAGTTGACTAGTGGCAAGGTGTCATTAAGGGTGCAAAGGAGCCTAGGTTCGAATCTCATGACAAGCAAAGGAGTATTTATTTTGCGAATTGGACGGGAAGAGTTTGAGTTGGATTTAAGCTCTGCTGACAGAGGGATCCCACATCGGTAAGATACAAAGAAGGAAGGTGAGAATCTAGCTATATATAGATCATTCTATGAGAAGAGTTAATATACCTTGGTGGGCGTTTGGGTGCAGACCTAGAGGATAATCGCCAATAGTAGCGAAGGAAGGGCTACTATAACGTGTGGTACACTGTAAGGTTACGGTGAGGTTTCGGTTTTCGATAAGTGTATATTAAGTTATGATTAATCGTTAGGTGATGTCGATTGTAGGTTCGTGACTAAGGGGTTTACAGCATGCGTGGTTACCAGGTGTGTACAAACACTACACACACGAAATCCGCAATGCCGAAAAGCCGAAAGTGGCTAAATAGACCCGGTGGGCCCTAATGCTAAGTTTGATGAAATGGTTTGGTTGGTTATACGAATTGAATTAGTCATGCATGATACATGAATTGGATTTGTTTTGGGCCTAATAGACCATATGATGAGATTTGGGCCTAATGGGCCGTAAGGGAGTAATTTGGGCTTGATGGGCTTATAGGGACGTAGACATGTATGTTAGGGTTTATAGACCTTAGGTCTAGTTTGAACAACTCTTAAATTTCATAAGACTTAATCTAATTAAACATGCCTGTGAACAAGTCGCTGGGTTAGGGTGTGGCAATGGGCATACGCATGTCTAGGATTGGATCTAGGGAGAGCTTGGTATTTAAGCGGCCCTAGTGGCCCACCTTCTCTTCTCTGGAATCCTACCTGGTGCGCAGTGTCTGTTCACTTTAGCCGCGAGGACTTGTTGATGGGCCAAAGTTCATAGCTAAAACCTGAAAGGGACCAAAATGCCCCCAGTTTACGAATGATCGAAATACCTCCGATTTGTGAAATTATCAAAATACCCCCGATTTGTGAAATTACTGAAATACCCCTAATTTATGAAATTACTAAAATACCCCTGATTTGTGAAATTACTAAAATACCCCTGATTTGTGAAATTACCAAAATACCCCCGATTTGTAAAATTATCGAAATACCCTTGATTTGTGATATTACCAAAATACCCCGATTTATGAAATTACCAAAATACCTCTGTTTTACAAAATTATTGAAATACCCCGATTTTTGAAATTACCAAAATACCCTCGATTTACAAAATTACCAAAATACCCCTAGTTTGTGAAATTACCAAAGTACCCCCGATTTGTAAAATTACTAAAATACCCTCAATTTATAAAATTACCAAAATACCCCAAATTAATGAAATTACTGAAATACCCCTGATTTGTAAAATTACCAAAATACCCTTGTATGGTAGAATTACGAAAATACCTCTAGGTAGTGAAATGACGAAAATACCCTTATGTGACGAATATAAGTTTATGGATGTTACTTGTGTGTTTGATGCATTCATATGGTATTTTGCTTAGGATGCATATGGGTGGGAATTTTGGTACGGAGGAAGATTTGAGGATCGCTTGGCTGTATGGTATGGATCCAGGTTCACATGGCCGTATGGTATAGATCCACCGCAGGCTTTTAGCCACTGAGCAGCCATGCTGCACTGATAATGTTACCGAGGGCTGTGTGCCACTAATATGGGCTTCGTGCCATAATTATGGGCTTTGTGCTATTATTATGGCTTTGTGCCAATCATATTTACCATGGCTATGTGCCTAACATATATATTGATGACTCTGTGTCAATATTTGAGGATTGCATAGCCGTATGGTATAGATCCAGGATCACATGGCCGTATGGTATGGATCCACCGGAGGCTTTAAGCCCAATATTTGATTAACAACTTTGTTGCAACGTTCGGTAGTACCGCAACCAGGCTACCCTTGGTGTGTAGCGGAGGGGTGGGTCGAGCTAGAATTCCCTACAGGAGTCATAAGGTTGGAAGGGAAATGGTGTGTGTAGCAGATAGATTTTGGGGTGGGTTTTGCATTATCTTGTGTGTATATGATGCGTTATGATATGAGGTTATTGTGGGCTAAGGCCAAGACCACCGATTTTGATAGGGCTTAGGCCCAATGTAGATATTTGTAAGTGATTTGTTTTCCAAGGGTTGTGCACATTGAGTTTCAAAACTCATGCCCCTTTAATTTAATGTTTCAAGTTATCCTGAATAGACGACTCGACGTGGGAGAGGACTCGGAGATGGCCACACTACAAGAGGCTTGAATTTTCATTTATTTGTTTCAAAATACATGTTTTGTTTATTTAATTTTTAGTGGACGTAATAAGACCTTGTACTCCGTTTTGACTTCGAATTTAATTTAGGTTTTGAGATTAAATGTTTATTTAATTATTAAACCTATGTAAGCTCTTATGTTCAAACTTGGTTTACTAAATGCTTAAAATAATAAAAATGAGTTTTTTTTCCTTTAATTAATAAGTCTATTAGATTTTGGGCTTTTGGGCCTTAATTTCTTAATTAGCAAAACTGTTTTGAATTGTGCCTTTAATGTGACATTCCGGATTCGGGCCTAACTTCTAGGCTGGGTTTGGGGTGTTACATTCAGTAGTATCAGAGCCCGGTTGCAAAGCTCGGGCTGTGAATGGGCCTTAGATTTTGGGTTTTTTTAAAAAAAAGTTTTGGCAGGATTCTTGAAGTGTGGTTCATCGAGCCCTCAACGTTGAGCCAAGTAAATTTTTCTGTTATTGTTTTAATTATTGAACTGTATACATAATGGGTTACTTAAAAATAGGCTTTTAGAGACTGAAGCCAGTAGGAAACTCCAGCCTATAGTGGATTCTCGACCGCAGAATAACTCTAAAAAATTATTGTTACTTACATAAGACATGTGCCCTAAACAAGTGGAACTAAGTACTAATTTCATAAAATTCTTAATTCAGAAATATGCAACGATGAGCGCTAGAAGAGGTGCAAGAGGTTGCGGCAGAGGCCGTGGAAGTGTGTTAGTGTTATTAAATCAGAGTGCGCAGCAAAAGCATAGTGGTGTGACCGTAGCGGTGCGTTTAGTAGTTAGTTGGAAATTTCGAGGATGAAATATCTTTAAGGAGGGTAGATTTGTAACATCTCGAAATTGGGCCTAGAAGAATTGGGCCCAATGGGCCTTAGGCGTAGGTGCGTTTAAAAATTTTTGAGAACAAGAGAACGGCTTTAGTGCTAGTTGGACCTATTAGGTGAGTGATTTTGGAAGGTTAGAGGGTTTCTATGAAGTCCCGGGCTCAAACTTTGGCTTTAGGAAAATTTTGGTTTTAGGTGAATAAAACCCTGAGAGTTAGTAGTAGGCTTTAAGAATAAAATATGGAGAAAAATGACACAAGTGGAGTGTGTGGTGTACTGGCAAAGTGATCCACATAAGAGGCAAGGGGGGACGCCATAAGGAAGGAAGGAGGTCCAAGGTTCAAGTCATGGCTCTTGCATTTTGGGATTTCTTTTTAAATGGCCTCTAAAATTTTGCCATAGGGTTATATTTAGTTGCACATGATTTTAGGCACAAGAAAGTGAGTTGACTAGTGGCAAGGCGTCATTAAGGGTGCAAAGGAGCCTAGGTTCGAATCTCATGACAAGCAAGGGAGTATTTATTTTGCAGATTGGACGGGAAGAGTTTGAGTTGGATTTAAACTCTGCTGACGGAGGGATCCCACATCAGTAAGATACAAAGAAGGAAGGTGAGAAGCTAGCTATATATAGAGCATTCTATGAGTAGAGTTAATATACCTTGGTGGGCGTTTGGGTGCAGACCTAGAGGATAATCGCCAATAGTAGCGAAGGAAGGGATACTATAACCTGTGGTGCACGGTAAGGTTACGGTGAGGTTTTAGTTTTCGATAAGTGTATATTAAGTTATGATGTAACATCCTAAATATGGGCTTGTGCATTTATATGAGATGTTGGTTTAATATGCTCGGGCAGAGGCCTTGATTAAATATTTGGATTAGGGTTTAAATTAATGTTCTGGGTAGTTTAAGTGATAGGTTGGGCTTTAAAATTTGGGTTAGGTGGTTGATAGATGGTGTTAGTTCATAATTTAAGTTAGATAATAGATTAGTAGCAAGTTGGGCTTGTGGCCCGAAGACAAAAGGTGCTCTAAGTGGGCATTAATGGTGGCGTCACAAGGAGGAAGGTTATTGGGCCTTGTGTGGCCACTTGAGGCCCAAGTGTTGGGGCAAAATTTTTGCACTAAGAAGGGAAGGGGGTTGGACGGCAATTAGGATTTTTTTTGGAGTCTTTTTCTTTTAATTTATGTGATAAAAGTTGATAATTAAAGAGGGAGGAGTTCGCTTTAATGTGGGCTCTCCTAAAGGTAAGATAAGGATTGAGTTATCATGAGATTTGAAGACTATCAAAAGAGGAGAGAGTTGGTTGAAACTCAACTACAGGAGGGGGAAATCGGTTTAGTATAGGCTAGCCAAAATTTTGCTAACCGTTCTCTCCATCTTTTCTTTTCTCTGCCAAAATCTCCACTCCATTCTCTCTAAGTTTTCTTTCTTTTCTTTTTCCTGAAATCACATCATAGCCGAAACTCCTTAGTGTTTCTCCTCTCCTCAAAAACCCTTCTGAAGGCCGAATACTCTTGGTGCACATCTTCTTCCTCCATAGCCGAACCATTAGGTGAGATCTCTGTTTCCCAAAGGTGCACCGTAAGCCAAATACTCCTCTGTAATCCGGTGAGTTTCGGGATTTTGTTTTATTCGATTTCACTCTTTCTTTTCCTAATATCTAACCTGAATCATGTGTACTAATACCTATCAATTTTCCTCTTTGTCCATATAAGCTGAATCTTTCTTGCCGAGATCTGTAGTGCTGAATTGTGAAAAGCCGAAGGTAGGTAGTCAAGGGTAGGTTCGGCCGAATGGCCACTTTCCTGTTCTTTTATTTTCGGCCGAATGACATAAGGTGTTAGATGAATTTCGATCATCGATTTGGTTAATTATTTTTGGTGATAGCCGAATGTAGGAAAGGAGGTGACGAGTTCTCAACGACATTCGGGATTCAATTAACTAGGTAAGAATTCGATTTAAGTGTTATAGTTGTTAAGTAAGTAGATCTCATAGTTTAAATGATTTAGTGATAAAGGATGGACTCGAATAATAGTCAGGCAGAAAAGGTTGGATCTATAAACTGACACCCAAATACAAGAAGCGATCTGTCTCAGTAGTGCGAGATTGGCCATCGGGGTGTGGGCCGACATCGAAGTTAGATCGTGGACCGATAGTGGTAGTCTCGAGTGATAGTAGAGTAGGCGTAGAGAAAGAATTAATACGAGAATCAGGTGTGTAATACTTCCCCACCATCTAGATCTAATTATTAATATATATTTGTTCATAAGTTTTATATGTTACGTTAAAAGCCGAAATCTCAGATTTAAACAGTGGACCACCAGGTTAGTAAATAATCTAATTATATGTTACAAGTAAATTGATGTACATGTTTGCATGGGTTGGGTGATGAAAAGAGGAAGTTATATGTATATGTATATGTGTAGTGGTTTTTACCGTGATTTGCTGTAGCGGCTAATGCCGTGATCTGTTATAAGGGCTTTGGCCAATATATGTTGATGAGCACATGACTGCCATCTTGGCGTGTAGCAGTGTGGGTTGATTGTAGAAATCCCCAATGGTATGTTTGGTTGGTACGGGGGCATGTAGCGGATGGAAACCTAGGCAAATGGGTTGGGTTTTGCGTATTATTTGTTATCTAGGTAAATGAAATTATTATTATGTTTTATGAGGCCCAAAACTAGTGGTGAATGAGGGTTGCACACTGAGTCTCGCTACTCACCCAATTAATTAACCTTTTAGGTGACAATTAGTGCATCAGACCGGGTCGGAGTGGAGCGCAAGGTGGCCATGCAAAAGAAAATGTGGATCCTGCAAAAAGTTCCACTTAATAGTTTTTTTTTTTTCTTTCAAAAGTATTTTATATTATGGATTCAAACTACGTTGTAATTAGGCCATGGACCATTAGTTTACATTTTAGTTTTATTATGGGCCTTTATTATTTATTCTCATTTTAATTTCTTTCAAAGACATATAATTCAGTTTTGGGCTTTTGATTATTAAGGCACATTTTATATAATTCTTATTTGGGTTTTCTGTCGACACGATTGGTTTTACAAAAATTTTCTTAGTGACATACTAGATCCGGTTATAGTGTTTGGGCCGGGTTTGGGGTGTTACATATGATTAATCATTAGGTGATGTCAATTCTAGGTTCGTGACTAAGGGGTTTGCAGCGCGCGTGGTTACCAGGTGTGTACAAATACTACACACACGAAATCGACAATGCCGAAAAGCCAAAGTGGCTAAATGGGCCCGGTGGGCCCTGAGGCTAAGTTTGATGAAATGGTTTGGTTGGTTATACGAATTGAATTAGTCATGCACGATACATGAATTGCATTTGTTTTGGGCCTAATAGGCCATATGATGAGATTTGGGCCTAATGGGTCGTAAGGGAGTGATTTGGGCTTGATGGGCTTATGGGGACGTAGACATGTATGTTATGGTTTATAGACCTTAGGTTTAGTTTGAACAACTCTTAAATTTCATAAGACTTAATCTAATTAAACATGCCTGTGAACAAGTCGCTGGGTTAGGGTGTGGCAATGGGCATACGCATGTCTAGGATTGGATCTAGGAGAGCTTGGTACTTAAGTGGCCCTAGTGGCCCACCTCCTCTCTCTCGAATCCTACCAGTGCGTAGTGTCTGCTCACTTTCGCCATGAGGACTTGTTGATGGGCCAAAGTTCATAGCTAAAACTTGAAAGGGACCGAAATACCCCCGATTTGTGAAATTACCGAAATACCCCCTATTTATGAAATTACCGAAATACCACCGATTTGTAAAATTATCGAAATACCCCGATTTGTGAAATTATTAAAATACCCCTAATTTGTGAAATTAACGAAATATACCGTTTGCAAAATTTTGAAATACCACTGATTTGTGATATTACCAAAATACCCTTGATTTACGAAATTACCAAAATACCCCCGGTTTGCAAAATTATCGAAATACCCCTAATTTGTGAAATTACCAAAATACCCTCAGTTTGTGAAATTACCAAAGTACCCTCGATTTGCAAAATTACCAAAATACCCCTAATTTGTGAAATTACCAAAATACCCCTGGTTTGTAAAATTACTGAGATACCCCTAATTTGTGAAATTACCAAAATACCCTTATAGGGTAGAATTACGAAAATACCCCTGGGTAGTGAAATGACGAAAATACCCTTATGTGACGAATATAAGTTTATGGATGTTACTTGTGTGTTTGATGCATTCATATGATATTCTACTTAGGGTGCATATGGGTGGGAATTATGGTACGGAGGAAGATTTGAGGATCGCGTGGTCAAATTTCTTCTATTAATTTTCTTAAGACCACCTTGTTTTAGTTTCCTTTTTAAACTTAACATTTCTAAAACATTTCCTTACATTTCCAAGTTTCCAAAATGTTCACTTTCCTCTTTTGAACTTAACATTTCTAAAACATTTCCTTACATTTCCAACTTTCCAAAATGTTCACTTTCATCTTTTAAACTTAACATTTCTAAAACATTTCCTTACATTTCCAAGTTTCCAAAAATGTTCACTTTCCTCTTTTAAACTTAACATTTCCAAGTTTCCAAAAAATGTTCACCATACATTCATAACACATAAGACATGCCGATTCAGATAATTAAATCAAAATGCATAGGCCCATTTTCGGGATGTTACAACATGATCGCCATCTTGGCGTGTAGCGGTGTGGGTTGATTGTAGAAATCCCCAATGGTGTGTTTGGTTGGTACGGGGGCATGTAGCGGATGGAAACCTAGGCAAATGGGTTGGGTTTTGCATATTATTTTTTATCTAGGTAAATGAAATTATTATTATGTTTTATGAGGCCCAAAACTAGTGGTGAATGAGGGTTGCACACTGAGTCTCGTGACTCACCCAATTAATTAACCTTTCAGGTGACAATTAGTGCACCGGACCGGGTCGGAGTGGAGCGCAAGGTGGCCATGCAAAAGAAAATGTGGATCCGGCAAAAAGTTCCACTTAATAGTTTTTTTTTTTCTTTCAAAAGTATTTTATGTTATGGATTCAAACTACGTTGTAATAAGGCCATGGGCCATTAGTTTACATTTTAGTTTTATTATGGGCCTTTATTATTTATTCTCATTTTAATTTCTTTCAAAGACATGTAATTCAGTTTTGGGCTTTTGATTATTAAGGCACATTTTTTATAATTCTTATTTGGGTTTTCTGTCGACACGATTGGTTTTACAAAAATTTTCTTAGTGACATACCAGATCCGTTGTAGTGTTTGGGTCGGGTTTGGGGTGTTACATATGATTAATCATTAGGTGATGTTGATTGTAGGTTCATGACTAAGGGGTTTGCAGCGCGCGTGGTTACCAGGTGTGTACAAATACTACACACACGAAATCGGCAATGCCAAAAAGTCAAAAGTGGCTAAATGGGCCCGGTAGGCCCTGAGGCTAAGTTTGATGAAATGGTTTGGTTGGTTATACGAATTGAATTAGTCATGCATGATACATGAATTGCATTTGTTTTGGGCCTAATAGGCCATATGATGAGATTTGGGCCTAATGGACCGTAAGGGAGTGATTTGGGCTTGATGGGCTTATGGGGACGTAGACATGTATGTTAGGGTTTATAGACCTTAGGTTTAGTTTGAACAACTCTTAAATTTCATAAGACTTAATCTAATTAAACATGCCTGTGAACAAGTCGCTGGGTTAGGGTGTGGCAAAGGGCATACGCATGTCTAGGATTGGATCTAGGGAGAGCTTGGTACTTAAGTGGCCCTAGTGGCCCACCTCCTCTTCTCTGGAATCCTACCTGGTGCGTAGTGTCTGTTCACTTAGCCGCGAGGACTTGTTGATGGGCCAAAGTTCATAGCTAAAACCCGAAAGGGACCAAAATACCCCCGATTTGTGAAATTACCGAAATACCCCCGATTTATGAAATTACCGAAATACCATCAATTTGTAAAATTATCGAAATACCCCCGATTTGTGAAATTATTGAAATACCCCTAATTTTTGAAATTATCGAAATATCCCCAGTTTGCAAAATTATTGAAATACCCCCGATTTGTGATATTACCAAAATACCTTCGATTTGTGAAATTACCAAAATACCCCTGGTTTGCAAAATTATCGAAATACCCCTAATTTGTGAAATTACCAAAATACCCTCGATTTACAAAATTACCAAAATACCCTCAGTTTGTGAAATTACCAAAGTACCCTCGATTTGCAAAATTACCAAAATACCCCTAATTTGTGAAATTACCAAAATACCCCCGGTTTGTGAAATTACTGAGATACCCCTAATTTGCAAAATTACCAAAATACCCTTGTAGGGTAAAATTACGAAAATACCCCTGGGTAGTGAAATGACAAAATACCCTTATGTGGCGAATATAAGTTTATGGATGTTACTTGTGTGTTTGATGCATTCATATGATATTCTACTTAGGATGCATATGGGTGGGAATTATGGTATGGAGGAAGATTTGAGGATCGCATGGCCGTATGGTATGGATCCAGGATCGCATGGCCGTATGGTATGGATCCACCGCAGGCTTTTAGCCACCGAGCAGCCATGCTGCACCGATAATGTTACCGAGGGCTGTGTGCCATTAATATGGGCTTTGTGCCATAATTATGGGCTTTGTGCTATTATTATGGCTTTGTGCCAATCATATTTACCGTGGCTATGTGCCTAACATATATATTGATGACTCTATGTCAATATTTGAGGATCGCATAGCCGTATGGTATGGATCCAAGATCGCATGGCCGTATGGTATGGATCCACTTGAGGCTTTAAGCCCAATATTTGATTAGCAACTTTGCTGCAACGTTCGGTAGTACCATAACCGAGCTACCCTTGGTGTGTAACGGAGGGGTGGGTCGAGCTAGAATTCCCCACAGGAGTCATAAGGTTGGAAGGGAAATGGTGTGTGTAGCGGATGGGTTTTAGGGTGGGTTTTGCATTATCTTGTGTGTGTATGATGCGTTATGATATGATATGAGGTTATTGTGGGCTAAGGCTAAGATCACCGATATTGATAGGGCTTAGGCCCAATGTGGATATTTGTAAGTGATTTGTTTTCCAAGGGTTGAGCACACTGAGTTTCGAAACTCACGCCCCTTTAATTTAATGTTTCAGGTTATCATGAATAGATGACTGGACGTGGGAGAAGACTCGGAGATGGCTACACTACAAGAGGCTTGAATTTTCATTTATTTGTTTCAAAATACATGTTTTATTTACTTAATTTTCAGTGGACGTAATAAGACCTTGTACTCCATTTTGACTTCAGATTTAATTTGGGTTTTGAGATTAAATGTTTATTTAATTATTAAACCTAAGTAAGCTCTTATGTTCAAACTTGGTTTACTAAATGCTTAAAATAATAAAAATGGGTTTTTTTCCTTTAATCAATAAGTCTATTAGATTTTGGGCTTTTGGGCCTTAATTTCTTAATTAGCAAAATTGTTTTGAATTGTGCCTTTAATGTGACATTCCGAATTCGGGCCTAACTTCTAGGCGGGTTTAGGGTGTTACATGTCTTAACTCAGCCTAAGTGTCTTTTAGCTAAAGTCTTAAAAGCGCGATATTTCCCTCACTCTGATATTTTAACTGCTAATGTTGGATCTTACCTTCGTTTACCTGGCGTAGCATTTGCCGTGCACGGGAGTTGATTGAGAATGGACTGTTGTGGTGGATTGGAAGTGGTTCTAACATTAATATTTGGAATGATCCCTGGTTACCTAGAAAAGAGAATAATAGAGTCTCAATACAACAAAATTTTCCAAATTGGACTACTGTTAATCAACTTTTCAATTGTGGAACTTTTACCTGGAATGAAGAGCTCCTGAATAACACTTTCGACGCTGATACAATTAATCATATTCTTACTATTCCCATTGCAAGGGGTCAGTCGGAGGATTTACGGGTGTGGAAGTATGACGAATCCGGAGAATACACGGTAAAAAGTGGATATATGGTCCTATCTATAGAATATCTAAAGAATTCTTCAGTCACTATCTCTGATGGTGTGACCGAATCCAAATTTTACAACTCTTTATGGGCTTTACACATTCCTGCTAAAATTAAAATCTACATTTGGAGGTTAACTAATAATTTCTTGCCCCATCTTTGTAACCTGGCGCGTAGGAAGCTGTGTGTGGGAGTTGTCTGTCCTCTTTGTAAGAAAGGCCCGGAGAATGCTGATCATCTTATGTGGTATTGTGAAATGCTACAAGCTATTTAGAAGTCTCTGAACATCATGGTCCCTCCTTATGATCCATCAACAGGTGGTAAGATCTGCCTTGTTAATACCTTTTCTGCTGAAATGAACAACAAAAACAAATGATGGTCCTTTCTTTGTGGGGGTTGTGGCATCGAAGAAACAAATTATTTCACAAAGGGATTAAATTATCAATGCAGGAAATTTTGGGGTTTCTAAAAGGTTATAACCATGAGCTTAATCTTAACAGAGAGATCTACTTTTCGTCTTCTACATCTTTGGGGAATCAAAGTTGGAAACCCCTAAACACGGGTTTCATTAAACTTAACTTTGATGCATCCTTCCAAATTGATACAAAAATTGCTATAACTACGGTTTTAGCCAGGAACTCAGAAGGAGAAATAGTGGGAGTGGAGACTTATCTGTTCAAGGACGTGACTGATGCGTTTGTGGCGAGGCAAGGGCATGCGAAAGGGCTCTTATTCTGGCGACAGCGTTGGGCTTCAGATGGGTAATCGTGGAAGGTGACTCTTTAACTGTTATCAAGAGCATTAAGAAGAGACAGAATGACAAATCAATTCTTCGATCGATTACATAGTTTATTCTATCTCTGGAAACTAGTTTTGAAGAAATTTCTTACCTTTTTGTTCCTTGGTTAGTGAATAATACGGCTCATACTTTGGCGATGGAAAGGCAGAGAAGGCACGAATTTAGAGTTTGGAATGATGAGGTATCGAAATCTATTCAGACATCAGCACTAAAGGATTGGGTGGCTTGGAATCCTCGGCCTTAGGGGTTTTTTTTCGTTGATGCTTTGATGGTGGAGAAGGTTCATTGAATTTCCACTATGTTTTGAAAGTATTTGTTTTCTTCTCTTCTATCTTCTGCTATTCTGATGGAGAAGAAACGTTTCGACTGATATTGGGTGGGTTGTTTTTGCTGTGGGCGTAGGCGATTTTCTTTTTGGTGGTTTTAGGTTTTAGTTATTGTTTACAGCTACTTCATTTATTGTATTTACTTTATGTCTGCTTTGATGTTTTTGTTTTTGAAGTTTTCTTTTCTTTTTTTATTGTTTTGTTTCGCCTAGGGCCAGGCAACAATAATACCAGTCTGTTTTTTTGACTAAAAAAACATTGAGGATCAATGTATAATTCTTCAAGCTATTTCTTCAACCACAATAATTCAAATACTTCAAAAACATGCCTCTATATTCTCCCACTGCACTTGACCTTGCAACGACTAGTTGTTTCTTCTTTCTTTAAGTTACAAGGTTTCCTCCAATGAAAGTGAAATTACCTAAAGTCGACCTTCTATTATCAGCTGATCCAGCCCAATCTACATCACTATAACCCTCTATTCTCGGTTGATCACATTTTTTAAAAATTATCCCTTTTTCCTAGAGCATCTTTTAAATACTTCAATATGCGTTCAGCAACCTCCATATGTGACTTTCGAGGATCATGCATAAATTGACTCACCACACTTACTTCTTAAGCAATATCAGGTCTAGTGTGAGATAAATAAATCAATTTTCCTACAAGATATTGATATCTTACTCTGTCAATTATAGATTCACCTAAACAGTAATATAACTTATGATTTTGTTCAATGGGAGTAGTCGCAGATTTACAACTAAGCATTCTTGTCTCAGCTAACAAATCAAGAATATATTTTTGTTGAGTAAGGAACATACCATTCTTTGTCTAGCTACTTCAATACCAAGGAAGTACTTTAGATTACCCAGCCTTTTCATTTCAAACTCAGAGGTTAAATATTTTTGGAGATTTTCTATCACATCGGAATCATCACCTATTAGCACCATATCATCCACGTAGATAATCAATGCAATCACCTTTCCTTGTCCAAGTTTCAAAAACAATGTGTGATCAGCATTACTTTGCTTGTACCCAAACAAATTCATGAATTTTGTAAATCTGCCAAACCATGCCCTTGGAGATTGCTTCAATCCATACAATGCCTTTTTTTAGTTTGCACACCATTGTAGTCTCTGAGTACTTTTTCAATCCCAGGAGGAGGATCCATGTAAACTTCTTCAACAAGATCTCTGTGAAGGAATGCATTCAAATTGAAGGAGAGGCCAAACTTGAATAGCAACCAAGGATAGTAAAACTCTTATTGTATCAAGCTTGGCAATAGGCACAAAAGTTTCTTGATAATCGACTCCATAAAACTATATATATCCTTTTGCAACTAACCATGCTTTGAACCTTTCAACAATTCCATCTACTTTATGTTTAACAATGTAAATATACATCTACACCACACTGTTTTTTTCCATCGAGAAGAGGCACTAGGTCCCAAGCAAAATTTTTTTCAAGTGATGCCATTTCTTCTGCCATAGCTTGGCTCCACCTTGTGTCTCTTAAGGCTTCCTGTAATTTATTAGGAATAGAGATAGATGATAATTGCAACACATAAGATGCATATGACTTTGGTAAGCAATGATAAGACACATGATTAGCAATGGGATATTTTGTTTTGGCTTTAATATCATGTTCATATCTAGCAAGAGGTATACCATAGTTAGCACGAGTTGGAATATGGTATTCAGAAGTTATATCAGGTGAAGATTGACATGGACAATTTGGTGGTGTAGGAGGATCAATACCATCTATGATAAGATCATATTGTAATTCATCACATCTAATCAGCTCAGTGTTTTCATTTTCATCACCTCACTCTGCACTTTCCAGATCAATTTTTCATCACCTCTCTCGCAATTTATGGAATATGTGGTTGCACTCTCAGTGCAATATTTTTATCAGTACTCTTTTCATGCAATGAGAGAAATTCCTACCCTACATCATCAAGATTAATCACTTCATTATGTTTCTCCCTCTGAAGTGAAGAATCTGCAGAGTAGAAAAACTCATTTTCATGGAAGACAACATCCATAGTGGCATGAAGCCTCTTAGGGAAGGGTCATAGTAGTTATACCTTTTTTAATAATTTTCATATCCCAAAAAAAAATTATTTTACAGATCAAGATTCAAGCTTATTTCTCTGATGGGGAATACAAATGAACATAAACAATACATCCAAAAAATTTTGGGAGGTAGATGAATAACAGGTGGAAGACTGCAATGGTCAGACAACACATCTAGTGGTCATCAATAATCAATAGTACTTGAAGGAGTACAATTAAATACATAAATTGTAGAACTTAAGGCTTTACCCTATAAGTAAGATGGAACATGTCCTTCAATTAAAAAGGATCGAGTGACCTCCAAGATCTGTCTATTTTTCTGTTCTGCCAACAGAGCCGATAAATTCTTTTAGTTCTTGGTTCAGATATTCCCCTCTATTATCTAATCTAAAAATATTTATTTACATACTAAAATGAGTTAAAATCATCTGATGAAAAAGATGAACAATAGAACTTATATCACTTTTCTTTTTCATTAGATAAATCTAAGTCATCTTAGTGGAGTCATCAATAAAGGAAATTTACCATTTCATTCCTTTAAGAGTTGAAATGGGTGCCTACCTACAAACATCAGGGTGAACCAACGAAAATGGTATGCTTGTTTTATTTTCACTTAAAGGAAAGTAAGCACGATGACCTTTTGCAAGGGCACAAATTTTACAAGCAAAATCTGAAACACTAAAACCAACAAATAATAAAGGAAATAATCTTTTCAAATAGAAGAAAGATGGATGTCCCGAGCATTTATGCCATAATCAAATCTATTCTTTTTTCTTGTCAACTGAATTCTTTTGTACCACATAAGCCTACCCTTTGTAAAATATTGAAAACCGTCTTCCAAATAATACAATCCTCCCCTTTGTCTACCACTGCCAATCTTTTCCTTGGTGTGTAGGTCTTAGAAAATACAGTGAGTGGGAAAAAATACAAGAAAGATTATAGGATTTGATTAATTTTTGTATTGAAAGAAGGTTACAATTTAATAATGGCACAAATAAAACAATTTTTATATCAAAAGAGGGAGATAATTGGACAGTACCAATACCAACAATTAGAGAAGAAACTTCATTAGCATTAGTGACAATATTCATAGAACAATTAGATAATTGACTAAATTTTTGTTTATCACTAGTCATATGATCTGCTGCACCTGAATCAATTATCCAATCACTATTACTAGTAAGGGGTGTACCTGATTGAGCAACAAATCTAGAACTTGTGGTTAGATTAACCTTTGGATTAATGTTCTCCTCTTGGTTACTAGAGGATGCTTGAGATGCCTTCTTGCTTTTAGGGTGCCAATTTGGATATCCATGTAACCAAAAACATTTATCCGCTGTGTGACCTATGGCATTACAATGGGTACATTTACGATCCATTTTTGAAGATGCCTTTTTGTTGATCATTGCAACTCTTTCTCTAATTGTCCCTCCAAGCATGGCTCCCTGTCAATTAGCTTCTACACAGGCTACAATATACACACTTGGATATTTTGGAATGGTTTAGTAGCAAGTACTCTACCTTTTACCCCATCCAATTGAGAATCCAATCCAACCAAAAAAAAATATATACACGTTGTGCATTAACCTTTGCAGTATATTTTGTGATGTTAATTGCACACTCCATAGTACAATAATCAATATCATCAAGTTGTTACCAAATCTTTTGTAGTTTTCCAAAATAAGAAATAATGGACTCACCATTTTGTTGAATAGACATCACCTCACAATGAAGTTGATATGCTTTTGAAGCATCACCTTACAATGATCTGATGTCCTTTTTCATTGTATCAAAAGCCATGATTTGACCAAGAAATTTTCTTCTTGCTAGGTTCCATACCCATCTGAAAGTTCATCTTTCGGTGGCACTTTTGTACTTGAAATAAAACCCCAACGCTTTCTTCCATAAATCTTATTCTGGGCATTTAGGGACCACTCAATATAATTGGTTCCATCAAGGCGTTCTAGGGTGATTAGAGGATTTTCTTGTATTGGGAAAATAGTTTTAGGGTTATTTTTTCATGAGAACCACAATCACCCTTTTTAGAATCAAACATAGGGACCGTGGTACAAGGAAGAATCTTACAACAAAACCGTTAAACAAAAATAATAATTATGTCTGCTTCAATTCCAAAAGAAATTGAAACTAGCTCTGGTTCCATCTAAATAACAATTATGAAAGAATTTATCTATATCTTCAACAATAAAAGAGTTACAGTATATATAACCTACAACACATGAATCTTTATAGGGAAAGAGTTGAAAAATCCATGTAATCAATGATTGATTCAATCCTAAAGAAAGAAAGAATTAAGATCTCATCAAATTTGTCTCAATCAACTCCATGATTTTTATAAAAACTCTAGTTAGATTAGATAAGTAGAGTTAGATGAGAATCTGATGGATTTGTTAACTTTGCATACTGCTTTAAATTTAAATTTAGAATATGATATAAGATGAGATCCTCAACTTCTGGGATGTAAAGGGGTTGTACCATCAATAGAAAGGGAGGGGAGAGGGAGAGGGACAGTGGTGAGAGGTTCGATGAGGGTGAGGATTTTTTATTTAATATTGATATAATTATATTTATTTAATGTTCATATAAATATTAATATAAAATTTGAATTTATTATTATATTTTTTGAAAATATTTATTTTTATATATTTATTTGAATATTTTAGAATTAGGATCAAATTGAGAACATTTGTAAACTTTGAGAGTTAATTTTTTAAAATCATGACTAAATCGATATAATAGGCAAAAGTTGAAGGCTAAATTTATTATTACACGATTTTTGAGAGTCTACTTTTTAAAAATATATATTTTTACATTTACATTTTATGACTTGTCTTGTATTTATACCTTATCTTGACTTTCTAATTAACCAATTATGACATATAAAATTTATTTTTATTTAATATATAAATGTACCTAATAGAAAATGAATTTTAAAAATCATTGAGGCTAAGTTCATATATTTAATAACTAAATAAGTAAAAATACTAGTACTAAAAAAAGTATTTAAAATTGTAGTTAGTATCTATCTTTTTAATGGGTTTACAAAACGTGAAAGATTAATTTTGGACTCACTTCGATAAATACTCTGAGAAATTAAAAAAGTTGAAAGAGAGGTTGGGCACAATTAATCTACCCTGAATTAAATCCAACTCAAATTCAAATAAGATATCAAAATTTTTTGCGGTTGTCCATGTTTGATCATGCTTCAAACATGAAATTAGTCTATATCTATACAGACTTATACATATAATAGGAGCAAGGAAAAAAATTATTTAGAGAAATAAAATTATAAATTTTGTTGACATAGTTAACATTTTTATCTTAAAAAGTTAAGAAGGTGTTAAATTGAATTTTTAATTTTTCATGGGTTAGAAAAGAAAAATTCCCGTTCAGCCAATGAGGCCAAGGCCCCTGAGTGCTCCTTAGCTATGACCTTATATTTTGCTATTTCAAATGAAACTATTAGTGAGACATGAACTTTGGTACTTACCACTAATTAATGGTTTCTCAATCAACAAAATCAACCCACTTCAAAATTATTTTGGTAGTAAATCCTTCAATTATTTATATACTATTTCACTAATCGTTTTTGTTATATTAGTTTTTGAATTTCTTTCATGCCAAGGTTAAGATAACAAATTTCTAAAGGGCATTTCGTTAATCGCCTTGATTTTTTTTTTTTCACATGATTATGATATGACAAGTTTTGGCGGAGGAGCAAGTACCTTGTTGATCACTTGGATTATCATCATCAAACTTTATTACAAAAGAACGATGCCATGCATTAGAATAACAAGTTTTCATTGGAAGTCCACAAAAAGTGACACAAATATAAAGGCTTTCATAAGAAATAATGGAACCTTATGTCCCAAAAGATACGGTTACTTAGACGTAAAGAAAATAACAAATTCATTTAAAGAAAAACTAGGTGAAGGAGGTTATGGAAGTGTGTACAAAGGAAAGCTACTAGATGGCCATCTTGTTGCTGTAAAAGTGCTTAATACAACGAAAGGAAATTGTCAAGAATTTATCAATGAGGTTGCAAGTATTAGTCAAACTTACCATGTCAACATTCTTATTCTTTCAGGATTTTGTTTAGAGGGTCAGAAAAGAGCTCTAATTTATGAGTTCATGCCTAATGGATCCTTAGAAAGATTCATTTACAAAGATGTTACCATGAAGGACCGCCAACACTTATCATTGGAAAAATTGTTCAAAATTGCAATTGGGATAGCCCGAGGGCTTGAATACTTGCACTGTGGTTGCAACACTCAAATTTTGCATTTCGACATAAAGCCTCATAACATTCTTCTAGATGATAAATTTCTCCTAAAAACCGCTGATTTTGGGCTTGCAAAACTATGCACCATAAAAGAGAGTATTGTATCAATGTTGGAAGCTAGAGGGACAATTGGCTACATAGCTCCAGAAGTATTTGTCGAAACATTGGAGGTGTTTCGCATAAATCTGACGTTTCTAGCTATGGAATGATGATTCTAAAGATGATTGGAGGAAGAAAAAACATAAATGTTGGGGTAAGTCAAACTAGCGAGATATATTATCCTCATTGGATCTATGGGCATTTTTTCAAGGCAATACGCAACCTCAATTGTTAGGCCTCAAGACTATAGAAGAAACTGAGATTGCGAGGAATATGATATTGGTGGGATTGTGGTGCATACAAACAAATCCACTAGACAAGCCTTCAATGAGTAAGGTGATAGAGATGTTGGAATGAAGCATAGAAATATTGCAAATTCCTCCTAAGCCTTACCTATCTTCCCCTTCAAGAACACCAATGGATTCTACCTTTATAACATTATCCTGATATACTTGTTAGAGAGTGCCGAAAGACCAATAACAAGATTATTGTAATACATACTAGTATTCTTTTAATAAAAGATATTTCCATTATTAAGTTCATTTTTTATTTTTATATATAAAATAAGCTAAATAATAATAAAACCATTAGACTAATATGATTATTCTTAAACTGTCCTAGTAAAGTATTACTCGGTCAAGAAAACGACAATATGTTGAGACTAATGTAGGGTTGGTTGATGATAAAGTATTGTTATAGGTATAAGATATTGACTACTATCACGCTTGCGTAAAACAAACAATTTTCTAAAACAACTTTAAAGGTGCAATTTTAACTGCAAGCGAACAATACCAATTGTAATATTTATAGTGTCCGATGGAACACCGGAGTATTCCAAGGGGTTGAACCCAAATGAGTCGATGATTAAGTAATTCTTAAACTATAAATATGCAATTAAATGAGTCTAGCTAACTATTCACTTAGTAATATATTACGACAAACCATTCACAAGTTTAATTATGCTAATTAATTACTTAAAAATAGTAAAGGACTAAATTATAAATGAAACCGAATACAAAACTAGCAAATTTGAACAAGTAAGATAATAGGTAGTGATTGACTGATGTCCATGTTGTTCATTAACTTTTGAATTAGGGATCTAAATCACTAAAACTCCTAAATTTGTTCCATTTTACCTCTCTGTCTCCACTTTTCCAACTTAGAAAAATTAATATGCTTTACCTCTCAACCTCACCCAACATGGGACTAATGAATTGGTGCCAAATAGGATTACCTCTTTATCTCACTTATCTTAATTTTTCCTTAGGGATTTCAATCCTAAGTTTTGAAGTTTATTTAATTTAGTCCAGATTTAGGATTTAGTCCTTGAACCCAAAAATAAATTACCCAACATTTTCATCTACCAACAATAATGACAATAATATAGATGAAGAAAAATACTAAAGCAATGATTTTTAACACGTAAGAGAAAACAAAGCTAACTAATATTAAAGTAGGATTAAAATGTGACAACAAAAGAGTTTAAGGTGCTAAACATATAAATAAACCTGAGCTACAGTAATAACTAAATTAACTAACTAAGAAAATACTAAGAAAACCAAGAAATGCAAAAAAACTAAACCCTACAACTATGGGGAAGACTAAACCTTAAAAAGGTGAAGAAGAAACTAAGAAAACTAAGCTAAAACTTGTATCTAAAATGTATGTTGTGTGTGTCTTCTCTCTCCAGCCAAACTTTGGTCTTTTTTAGCAGGCATCAGACCTTATTTTTGTTGACCAAAATGCCCCTCAACGTGTGTTTTTTATTGTTGTTGAAGTTGGACAAAGACTACCCCTATAGTCATTTTTTGTCCTCTCACAAGAGCTGTATCACGATATCCATGGTCTAGTATCGCGATACCCTCGTCAATCTTGAAATGGAAGGTCCTTAGGAGGTTAGGTATCACAATACCCATGGCTGGTATCACGATACTACTATAGATGGCCTCAATCCTTTTCATTTTAACATTGTTAGGGGTATCACGAGTTCCATGTTTCGGTGTAGCGTAAAAAACACTAATTAACTTATTAAAAAAAAGCAAAAACTAATTAAAAACACAATAAAAACACTCAAATTGCTCAAGATTAAGCTCGCCCAGTGTAATAGAGACCTAATTTGACGTATCAAATTATGGTAGATCATATATTTAGCCAATGTATGAGAACATGTTAGAAGAACAATGTAATGGACCGACCTGTCATGAGAATGCTATTGGATTATTATGTACAAATCACATCAATTATCATAGTGATAATGTTTTATGTGATCTTTATACTTGAGGTTATCAAATTTCTCAACATTGAGAGTAATGTGTTATGATGAAATTAACGTTTTTTGTAATTGGATATACTATAAGGATTGTTTTTGGATATACCACAAACTATGTAGTGTGATGTGAGTGGTTAATATATGATTTTCTCATCCTACATAATGGGAGAGATATCTTGGACCTCTAATAAAAAGAGATTAGAAATACATAGTAATGCTCAAATAATTTGATATGAGATATTAAAATCATTTGTATATTTAAAAGTCTATTCAGAAATCATGAAATAAAAGATTAGACTATACAGTGCCTATTTAATAATTTGTGCTCAATCTAGATATCATGGACAAAGGGATAGACTACATAGTACCATTATCATGGAAATGTTTTATTAGACCACAACTTTTTTGTCACACCCCAAATATGATAGATCCAATATTTGGACATGTTCTAGTAAAATAAATTTTTTTGGTGTAATGCTATATGCCCAAATGTTTCTTTTGGCTGATAGGATGGATGTATACCAAGTAAATGAAGATCTTATGTCAAATTACTCTGTTAGTTGGAGTGAAATAACTGTGAAGTGAAAAGGTAATTATGATATTAGTTTACATGAAAGGTATAGTACCCCCGGTTGTCTAAGTATTGTGCTAGTTGGGCTATAAAGTGATCTAGTTAAGAACCAATCGGATAAGCTATTTGATATTTACTATACTAGATTCTTATTTATATTCTTATCAGAATGTGTAGGCTATAAAGAAATAAAAGTTTTGAAAGAGTATGACACTTGTCAAGTTTCACTATGAGGACATAGGTCATATATATGTGTGGAAATGGTTCTATTAGGGGGAATCCTTTTTCCTTGACTTTTTTGTTCTTTGATTCTTCTTTGTAATCCAAAAGTATTTCTGTAACACCTCTAACCGGTATCCATTTTTGAAATAGGGTATAGATTACTACCAGAGTTTACAGAGCAATTTAAAATAATTCATGTTAATTACTATTTAATTTCTGTAAATAGTCATATTGTCCCTTCCAAGAACCCTCGAGGCCCATTATAAGCATTGGAATCGAATTGAGACTAAATCGGGATATTAGAAACTTTTTTCTCAAAATTTAAAAGTTTTTCCTAGTTACAAGGCTCACATGCCCATGTGACCATAGGACACGCCCATGTTGCAAGCCGTGTCTGACGTTGTATAGCTTTCTGACTTGTGCCACACGGCTAGTCACACCTCCGTGTGCTAGACCGTGTGGTTAATTAAAATTTTCAAAATTAGGTGCAGGTTTCACACGGCCAAAACATATGCCCGTGTTTTGGAATGTGTAGCACACACGGCTGAGACACACGCCCGTGTGCTCAATTCTGAGCATTCTGGCCCACGTGCCAAGCCATGTGTCACACACGATCATGACACACGTCAGTGTGTCTACCCGTATGGACAAAATAAAACCATTTCCTAGCTTTATTTCTCACCCAAATTTGTCAATAACCTACACCAAAACTTACTAGTATATACCAACCAATTCAAGCTTTAAATCCAAGTCAACTCTAAACTCTAAAATGTTATTTTATCATATGCATTCATGATTATAATCTTACATTTGTTTAACTTGTATGTAAAGCATATCTTGATAAATTTTATTCAATATACTTAACACATATATTTTCCATAATATAACCTTAATAGATATACCAAAACATAGCCATCACTAGCCATTCCAATGTGTAACATCCTAAAATTCAGGGGACTATGATATTTGTGTAAATGCATGTTATGGTTGCTCTGCGGGTTGTTTGGATGTGTTTGGGGGTCCTGGGGAGGCTTGGGTTCGAGCCCAAGCCCTGATGAAATTTTGGTTTTTGGGCACTTAAGTGGGGAGAGCTAGTGGAAGCAGGACTTAAGGTTAATTAAATGTGTTTGCTAACACAAGTAGCCACATGGTAGAGTGGTGGTGGCGTCAGAATGAAAGCAAGGGGAGTGGGGTTAAATCCCACAAGCAGCATTTGGGGAGTTTTATTTTATGCTTTGGAGAGGAGAGAGGTGGAGTTGGATTAAAACTTTGCCTAGGTGGTTGAAGACTCAGTCAAATTTTTTGTATGGGTGGTGTGGAGAAATGTAAGGAGAAAATTAAGGAGTGAATCAAGGAGGGAGAGAGGTTGGCCGAATGTGGGAATGTTGGGGGAGAGGAAAAACGGCTAAGGGAGTGGGGTTTGGGCACTTTTGGCTAGCGAGGAGTAGGTGCCGAAATTCTTTAGGCTTCCAAATCAACCTTTTGCATTTGTCAAAACCATTTTTTTATCGAGTTTTGAGAAAATGGGAATCGACTTTAAAAATATGGAGTCGCCACCAATCTTTTTTTTATTTAGGTGTGATCAGATCACCTATAAAAATATTTTGGTCTGCGAAATTAGATAAAACGGATTTGGGAGTCGGTTACGTGTGAGGAAGGATTAGCACCCTCACAACGTCCAAAGTTAGTACCAAATCGATTAGTTATTGTCCTTAAGTTGAAAACTTGAAAATATTAAGACATAATTATTTTTAAGGAAAGTTGATTAATTTTGAATTGAATCTCAAGATTAACTCATTTCAAAAGAATAAAAGTGTCATATCCAATACGTTAGGATATAACACGTTTATACTTTGATACCGAGATCGTCTTTGATCTTCAAAACATGCAATTAAAAAGGGTATTTGGTTATTTGGGTGAATAGAAAATTAACACCCAGTACGTTAGGGTATAATTCTCTGAACTTCCAAATATACAAATATTGCGTCATTTTGGAAAATTTTCCAACATGTAATCTTGAAATTTGGCTCCATGTACAATTTTTAACAAAATGAAACATTTAGAAAATATTAAGGCATGATTATTTTTTAAGGAAAATTAATTTATTTGGAATTGAATCTCAAGATTAACTCGTTTCAAAGGAATAAAAATATCATATCCAATACGTTAGGATATAACACGCTTATACTTTGATATCGAGATCATCTTTGATCTTCAAAACATGCAATTAAAAAAGGGTATTTGGTTATTTGGTTGAATAGAAAATTAACACCCAGTACGTTAGGGCATAATTTTCTGAACTTCCAAACATACAAATATTGTCTTAGTTTAAAACTTTTAAATAAGTGCTTAAAAAATGACTAAAAAAGCTTTTTATTGAATCACTAAATAATGAGAAACAAAATGTAGTATCAAGCATAGAATGATAATAGGTGAATACAATCTTTGTACAAATGGTTGACAAAATATTATGCACATACAATTCAATATATGTGTAACACCCCAAACCCGGCCCATACACTACAACCGGATCTGGTATGTCACCAAGAAAAATTCTATCGAAACATGTCGTATTTTCAGAAAAGCCCAAATATGTTTTATATAGAATATGCTTAAGTAGAGTAAAAATCCAAACTTAAATACATGCATTTTTAATTAAAATAAAAACTTAAATGACTTAAAGTAATAGAAGCCCATAATAAAACATAATAGCCCATGGCCTTATTACAACGAGATTTGAAGTCCATTAATTAAAAAGATAAAATAAAACTTGAGTCTCATTTTGCCAAATCTACATATTCTTCTGTTTGGCCACCTTGCGTTCCTCTCTAGCCCGGTCTGAATCACTAGGTATCACCTGAAATGTTAATTAAAGGGTGAGTCGCGAGACTTAGTGTGCAACACTCATGCACCACTAGAGTTTGGGCCTTAAGCCCATTAAACAAAATAAACAGTGTAATAATCATAATAAAAATTAATAGCAATTAATATGCAAGGCCCAACCCGTTTGCCTAGGTTTCCATCCGCTGCACACCATGATGGCAGTCATGCTGCTCATCCACATATGATGGCTGAAGCCCTTATAACATATAATGGCCGAAGCCCGTATAACATTTAATGGTCGAATCCCGTATAACAGTTCACAGCATTAGCCACTACACATATAACGTATAACTTTCTCCTTTCATCAACCCAACCCATGCAATCGCATACAAGCATTTTACTTATAACATTTAAACAGATTATTTACTAACCTGGGGATCCACTTTTACCCTCCTTGGGGTTGCATCAATAAACCGAGATTTTGGCATTTATCAAAACATATAAAACACATGAACATACAATATTAGGCAGATCTAGATGGTGGGGAGGTATTACACACCTGATATCGCGAAATCCAATATTTTTAGTCGATGTCCTTGCTATCCGGATCTATTATCCTCAATCTATAACTTTGCTTAAAAGCCAAAAAACTGTGAAAATATGCCCTATCCTATATTCGTCCATGGTTAGTATTCTACCCGATTTTATATATATAAATAAACAAATCCTCTTACCTTGAAATCCCAAAAGTAACACGATTCTATAACTTGGAGATCTATGCAATTGGCCTCATTCTTCAAATCCCGGAATGCCGAAAAGAAGTGTGAAATAAGAGATTAGTTTCTAATAGCCATTCGGCTAAGGACTTTGAAAAGCTGAAAGAACATTGAAATCCCAAAATCAACACTTACCTATTGTTTCTTTTAGATTCCGACACAAGCAGACTCCATTAAAGAGGATTCGACAACCACAGGAGATGAGATCTAGCGATTTCGGCTTTTATGAAAATCCTAGAAAAGATAAACTGATGTATTTTTGGCTTTTATAAAAACTGAGTGAAGTGTTTCGGCTTAGAAGGAAAGTTAAAAGAAAGTGGAGAGAAAGAATACTTAGGGGTTTCACTTTCGAAGAAATCAAAAGAAAAGAGATTACCAAGAAGAACGAGAATTTCACACGAAGATGAGAGAAGAGAATGGGGTTCAAAATGCCGAATTGAAGAGGTACCCTATTTATAGGAATTTCGACACCCCTTCCAGAGATGGAATTTCGCCAACTCTGTACTCGAAGATAACTCCTATCTTTTCTCCTCTATCCTTCTATCCCTTATCCCTATCAAAACACTCATCCATAAGAGGCCACATTTGCACCAACTCTCCCTTTATTTTATCAACTTGTTATCCTCATTAATTAAACAAAATAATCCCTAAATTATAGCCTTGTGTCAGTCCCCCTTTAGCTCACCTTGGCTGCGTAAATTTTGACCCAATTCTTTAGGCCCAATCGAACCTCAAATTAACATATTAAACATAACATTACACACAATGCACAAGCCCATTAATACCTCACCATAACATTCTAAGTGCTACATGCATCTCAAAAATTTTAAATGTTCCCATTCTCAAGGCCTATTGGGCCAATTCTACTAGGCCCAATTTCAGGATGTTACAAATCAACCCTCCTTAAAGAAATTTCGTCCTCAAAATTTTTGACTAACTAGTAATCGTACTACCCAAGTCTCATCACTATGCTTTCACAAGCACCCTAATTCCAAAGCCAAATAAACACTTAGTATACTATGGTAGGATATGCATCATTATTCGCTTCTGGAGCATCTTCGTCCCCTTGTACTAATACTACCGATTCGCTTTATCCGATTAAGAATTTTATGAATTATTAGTTTTCTTCCACCGATTAACCACGAGCATCTTATGAATAATAGTTTTAAAAGTAGTTCTTTCAATTCAAACCTATCTACGTGTTTCATCTTCTTAATTCTAGGAACCATGCACATTCAACATCCATACACACCAACATACAAATAGCATCCATCACCTAAGGGTATTTCTGTCATTTCACTACCTAGGGGTATTTTCGTAATTTTCCAAAATATGGTTCCAGGTGATTTTATGAAATAAGGGTATTTTGGTAATTTTTAGTTCGGGGGTATTTTGATAATTTTTCATACCGAGGGCATTTCGGTAATTTTTCATATCGAGGGTATTTCGATAATTTTACAAACCAAGGGTATTTTCGTCATTTTACAAATCGAGAAATTTTTACGAATCAAGGGTGCTTTAGTGATTTCAAAACAAAGGTTTACTTTAGGGTTGTACAAAACAAGGTGGCTGGTCCCTTTCGGGTTTTAGTTATAGGTTTTGGCCTGTCAACACGTCCTCATGGTTAGGTGAACACTACTACGCACTGGTAGGATTCCAGTGAAGAAGAGGTGAGTCACTAGGATCGCTTAAATACCAAGCTCTCCTCAGATCCACTCCTAGACATGCGTATAGCCATTACCACACCCTAACATGGCTTAAAGTGAGCAGTCACCACGCACTGGTAGGATTCCAGTTAAGAGGAGGTGAGTCACTAGGATCGCTTAAATACCAAGCTCTCACCGTATCCATTCCTGACATGCGTGTGCTGTGCCACCCCTTAAGTCGTTGATCGGTTCACGAGATTTGTTTGGATAATTTAAGTCTTATGTAATTTAAGAAGTTGTTTAACCTAAGCCTATAGTCCATCAAAGTCTAACTAATCTAACCTACGTCCCATAAAACCCATCAAGCCCATATTCATATATATATATATATATATCACACAAGGAGTTCTGAATACTTACCTGGCGGACTTGGGCCGAAGACGCAGGTGCCATGCCGAGAAAACAAACCCTGTACCATTTTTAAACATGCATGTTTCAAAAAAACCATTTTTAGAAAATGTTTTGAGCCCAAAACCCAAAGCCGAGTTTTGAACCGGGCTCTGATACCAATTTGTAACACCCCAAACCTGGCCCATACACTACAACCGGATCTGGTATGTCACCAAGAAAAATTCTATCGAAACATGTCGTATTTTCAGAAAAGCCCAAATATGTTTTATATAGAATATGCTTAAGTAGAGTAAAAATCCAAACTTAAATACATGCATTTTTAATTAAAATAAAAACTTAAACGACTTAAAGTAATAGAAGCCCATAATAAAACATAATAGCCCATGGCCTTATTACAACGATATTTGAAGTCCATTAATTAAAAAGATAAAATAAAACTTGAGTCTCTTTTTCCCAAATCTACATATTTTTCTCTATGGCCACCTTGCGTTCCTCTCTAGCCCAGTCCGAATGACTAGGTATCACCTGAAATGTTAATTAAAGGGTGAGTCGCGAGACTCAGTGTGCAACCCTCATGCACCACTAGAGTTTGGGCCTTAAGCCCATTGAACAAAATAAACAGTGTAATAATCATAATAAAAATTAATAGCAATTAATATGCAAGGCCCAACCCGTTTGCCTAGGTTTCCATCCGCTACACACCATGATGGCAGTCATGCTGCTCATCCACATATGATGGCCGAAGCCCTTATAACATATAATGGCCGAAGCCCGTATAACATTTAATGGCCGAAGCCCGTATAACAGTTCACGGCATTAGCCGCTACACATATAACGTATAACTTCCTCCTTTCATCAACCCAACCCATGCAATCACATACAAGCATTTTACTTATAACATTTAAACAGATTATTTACTAACCTGGGGATCCGCTTTTACCCTCCTTGGGGTTGCATCAATAAACCGAGATTTCGACATTTATCAAAACATATAAAACACATGAACATACAATATTAGGCAGATCTAGATGGTGGGGAGGTATTACACACCTGATATCGCTAAATCCAATATTCTTAGTCGATGTCCTTGCTATCCTGATCTATTATCCTCAATCTATAACTTTGCTTAAAAGCCAAAAAGCGTGAAAATATGCCTCTCCTATATTCGCCATGGTTAGTATTCTACCGATTTTATATATATAAATAAACAAATCCTCTTACCTTGAAATCCCGAAAGTAACACGATTCTATAACTTGGAGATCTATGCAATTGGCCTCATTCTTTAAATCCCGGAATGCCGAAAAGAAGTGTGAAATAAGAGATTAGTTTCTAATAGCCATTCGGCTAAGGACTTTGAAAAGCCGAAAGAACATTGAAATCCCGAAATCAACACTTACCTATTGTTTCTTTTAGATTCCGAAACAAGCAGACTCCATTAAAGAGGATTCGACAACAACAGGAGATGAGATCTAGCGATTTCGGCATTTATGAAAATCCCAGAAAAGATGAACTAATGTATTTTCGTCTTTTAGAAAAACTGAGTGAAGTGTTTCGGCTTAGAAGGAAAGTTAAAAGAAAGTGGAGAGAAAGAATACTTAGGGGTTTCGGCTTTCAGAAGAAATCAAAAGAAAAGAGATTACCAAGAAGAACTAAGAATTTTGGCATAGAAGATGAGAGAAGAGAATGGGGTTCAAAATGTCGGAATTGAAGAGGTACCCCCTATTTATAGGGAATTTCAGACCCTTCCGTGAGATGGAATTTCGCCAACTCAGCACTTAGAAGATAACTCCTATCTTTTCTCCTCTATCGTTCTATCCCTTATCCCTATCAAAACACTCATCCATAAGAGGCCACATTTGCACTAACTCTCCTTTATTTTATCAGCTTGTTATCCTCATTAATTAAACAAAAATAATCCCTAAATTATAGCCTTGTGCCGTCCCCCTTAGCTCACCTTGGTCGCCGAAATTTTGACCCAATTCTTTGGGCCCAACTGAACCTCACATTAACATATTGAACATAACATTACACACAATGCACAAGCCCATTAATACCTTACCATAACATTCTAGTTGCTACATGCATCTCAAAAATTTTAAACGTTCCCATTCTCAAGGCCTATTGGGCCCAATTCTACTAGGCCCAATTTCAGGATGTTACAATATGTACAATCAACAATCTCACAATTTCTATTTTAAAATACCAATATTATTAATCAAGAATCAAAATTAAAAATATAACCAATTAAAATAAAATAAAATTAGCAAATTTTAAAATAAATAAGCAAATATTATACATGAAATATATCATTTTATTCAAGGTAAAAGAAACAATATTAAAAGAATTAAATTTTATATACAATAAAAGAAAATATATATACGTATAAAAGAGAATTAAAAGAATAACAACCAAAATAATGCGAAAATAATATATATACAATATAATTAAAACAATACATATATTAAAACAAATAATGAATTTTATAAAGACATTTAGAATAACATATAAAGAAAAAATAAATTAATATATAAAAAACTCAATTGAAATAAAACGATGCCAAAAGGCTAATTTAAAAACAAGTGAAATTATTAAAATAGAATTAAGGATCAAGCAACATACGCACAAATGAACAGGGGTTAAAAAAGAAAATATTCCAAGTTGAAAATGGTGCGTTCAAACAGATACCAAATTGAAATAACACTCAAATTTCAGGGAGAAATTAAAAAACAAAAGAAACAACAACATGATTCAATCAAATAACCACAAAACAAAAAGGGACCAATCATATAAATAGACCAATTTTTAGAAATGTGCGGATTTTGAAAGTGGATTCGGGTCGACGCGCGGGTTAAACACCAAACGGTGTCGTTTAAAGGCTATCGTCATGAGCCTAAACGGCACCATTTTGCTAAGAGACTTAAAAGACGAATTTAAACAAACCAAAACCTATCTAAGCCCCTACAGAGCCCTAAATCTCCCTTTTTATTTTCGTTCTCCACCGCAGAGAGTAAAGGGAAGATCTGGCCACTTCGGCGCCATGGTAATTGGCGATTAGTGGCCGATTTAAGCCTCCACCGACTACTATTTCAAATCCGACCCTAATACTTCGCGTTCACTGCCTTGAAGGACACTTTTGCTTTGATTACAATGAAGAAAGCAGCCCGATAGTCACTACTCCGAAGGTAAACCCTTTCCCTTCTTTAGACTTTTATCCAAACAAATAAAAAAAGGGCTCGAAAAGGCAGAAAGAAAATATATCGAACATTAAGAATCACCTTTTAGAAAACTTTTCCTTTTTTTGTATTCTGTATATTTGTATGTGCGCGTATGTAATACAAAAGAATCCCCATCATTTTATACCGATCCGCTCTCGGCTTTTATAACCAATTTTAGGGATAAATAATAAAAAAATACAAAATATCCCTTTTTTTGTTACCCTCACTGGATTTCCTTGCTATTTTTGCTTCTTTATTTGTTGCAAGTACAGCTAGGAGGAGGTCGTTGCTTGAGCGTTCGGCTAGCGTGGGAAAACCCACGTGGGGGTTTTGGCTGCGGCATGGAAATGGAATGCTCTAGAGGCACGCGTGGGTGCACGCGGGGCGCTTGTGGGGTTTGGCTGAGTGGTGCTGGAGTATTCTAGAAACCCCCTAGGGTTTCCAGAAATTTTTAATGTAATTGGGCCATTATTGTTTTGGGTTTAAAAATAGGCTCGGGTCTGTATTGGGTACTGGCTAATTTAGATTTAGTATTTGAGTTTGGCCTGCTGTAATGGACTTTGGACTTTATTCTATTTTAGATTTAAGATTTAATTTATTTTTGGCTTTTTATATTTTTTTATTTTGGTATTGGGCTCGGGTGAAAATGGGCTTTTACAGCTGCCCCTCTTTGCTCATTGTCGTGTAACGAGAATATAGCAAAGACTTCAACAAGGACCATTTTTGCCTGGTTTTCAAATCTTGGACTTCTTTCAGTGCTTTTTGTCTTCGAGTAGCTTCATTCCATCCCACTGCATCTTCAGGGGTTCGGGAACTGGCACTTTGATCCACTCAAGGAAATTAGACTTGTAGCTCTATTGCCAACTCAGGGATAAGATCTGATGTTTTTGAATTGCTTCTGTAGCTTCAGGATTGCGAAATTTACTATCTTCCATCTGCTCCACTGCAAACTCAGGGAGACAGGATCTGATGCCTTCGATCTGCTCCTGCAACTTCAGGATTGCTAGATCTACTATCTTCAATCTGCTCCTGTAACTTCAAGATTGCCAGATTTGCTATCTTCAATCTGCTCCTGCAAACTTAGGACTGCCAGATTTGCTATCTTCAATCTGCTCCTGCAAACTCAGGATTGCCAGATTTACCATCTTCAATCTGCTCCTGCAAACTCAAGATTGCCAGATTTGCCATCTTCAATCTACTTCTGCAAACTCAAGATTGCCAAATTTGTCATCTTCAATCTGTTCTTGCAAACTCAGGATTGCCAGATTTGTCATCTTCAATCTGCTCCTGCAAACTTAGGATTACCAGATTTGCCATCTTCAATCTGCTCCTACAAACTCAAGATTGCCAGATTTGCTATCTTCAATCTGATCCTGCAAACTAAGGATTGCCAGATTTGCTGTTCGATCTTGGTCCACTACTGTTTAGGGTGACAAGATCTACAATCTTGGACCAATTCCACTGCTGGTCAGGGAGATAGGACTGATGTCTCTAATCTGCTCCTGCAACTTCAGGATTGCCAGATCTGAGTATCTTCGATCCGATTCGCTCAAGAAGGCAAGATCTTCGAATTCACCAATATTGTGAGACCGTCCTCTGGGGAACCTGTCCTGTAAAATCAATTTTAGATGCTTATGATCATGCAAAATGGTTAGGATGCAATGATCAAAATGCTTATAATGCTCCTAACTAAATGTATTATGGATGACCTCTGCCTGGATGCAGAATGTCATAATAATGATTTCTTAAAATGATTAGAATGCAATGATCGGAATAAATCAAATGCTCCTAACTGGATGAAATTTGCATGAATGCAGAATGTCATAAGAATGATATTTTTTAAATGTATAATGATTAGGATGCAATGATCAGAATGAATCAAATGCTCCTAACTTAATATGTTTTGCATGAATGTAGAATTTCATGAGAATGATCCTTTTAAAATGCCATCACTCATTATTTATCAGGGTAATATGCTGCCTTCTTGTTCGACTGGTATTTATGACAGAAAACCCGAGAAAATAAAGTACTTGCTCAACAGACTTGCCCTACTGGAACTTCAGGGTTCATTTCATTATGACTTAGGGGATAGGATCTGAACTTTTCCATCTATCCTACTGTGACTTCAAAATATAGGATTTGTTTTTTCTTTAATCCATCCCATTGCTATTCAACGGCATAGGATCTGTATCAGCTTCCATCTAGCCCACTGTAACTCGGGGGTATAAGATCTGTAGCTTGTTCCATCAACTGATCACTCATCAGGTGACCCAACCAGATATGTACGCATGCTGCTTGCATGAATGTAGAATATCATTTTTCCTCTTTCGAGAATGATTCCCATTTTACACTTGGGTTGTCATTACTCGTGTTCTGTTGAGATTGTATCACCAACTATTTTGATAGAAAATCCAAGGATAGCTTCAATTTAGACTTTTCCTTCTCAAACATTTCCAGCCCTTAAGCTTGGTAAGTTCTAAACAATAGCCCTATTTCAAGTTCTTCTATTATTTAGAAGCTTCCAAAGTAATATGCGAAACTTCTTTTATGAAAGTATTATTAGTCCACTAATCGTTATTTCAATGCAAAATGCCTAAAAAAGATCATAAGAAGGAAATTAATTAGGAGCATAGCTCGAAACAAATAAGCTAAGCAAAGATAACAATCGCAATCAAGAAGGAAATTTATTGTGAACAAATCACAAATAACAAATTTAAAATGGGTAAAATGGAAACTAGGTGCCCCAGATATCGCAGCCTGAGCTTCGTGTTCAAACTTCTTGAGGACTATTTTAAACTCAATTATGTGTTTAGGGGATCCGGAGTACTTTGTTGATGCCCCAAGATGTCACATACTTCCTCATTGCTAATTCAAATGTAGCAAGACCACTGTATGCCCCACTTTTGATCAAAATTTGAGCCGCCCTTTCCGAGTTTTCAACTCAAATCCCCTTTGGTCTCAAAGCACCCTTTGCGGGTTTTCGCCTTGGCCTCTCCTTTTTCTTTCTTCTTTTTTTGATTGAAAAATTCTTTATTTCTTTTCTTTTCTTTTTTTTTTAAAAAGGTCTCAAGGCACTCTTTGCAGGTTTTCACCTTGGCCTCTCCTTTTATATGAAATCTGGATCCATCAGCCTGAGCATGTCTTTGCCAACCGTCTTGGTCAAGGTTAATGATCTTCAAGAACAAGCCTTCTTCACTACATAAAGTTTTTCCAAATTTGGCATTGACTCTCCTCTAAATTCCTTTTGTATTAAGGATCATTCTTAATGCCAAGTTCCCATCATGAAATTCTCTTGGGCGGACCTCTTCATCAAAAACCCATATCATCCATTTTGAATACTTTCAATCAAGCTTACTGGAGACATTCGGTTTCATCCAATTCAATTAAAACTTGAAGAAGAGGGATCTTAACTTCCAACAATTGCTTCCCTTTCATAAACCAATAAGAAAGATATTACCTCGGTGAAGGTCCTGGCCAACGTTCAAGAAGCAAAGAGAGTAAATGGTAATTCTTTATGCCAACCTTTACAAGTCTCAGTCATTTTTCAAACATTTTTGAATGGTTTTTTGGCTGCCTTTGCTGCACTGATATGGTGTCTGATCTTTGGACAGACTCTAAATTTTTGACATTGTGCAATTATGTTAAACATGTTTCTTTCTGGCATTCTTTATTGCCACTTTTTTTATTTTTTTTTTTTTTGAATTTGAATTTGCATTTGAACTTGGATTTGATTTTGGATTTGAATTTGGATTTGGATTTGACTTTGAATTTGAATTTGGATTTGAATTTTATTACTGCTGACTTTGTAACTTTGGCATATGAAGCAACCTTTACCCTCTTAGTGAAGTAATTGATAACCACGAAGATGAATTGGTATCGGCTAGATGCTTTTGACGAGATCTGCCACATAACATCTATGCCCAACCTATAGAAAGAATGGAAAAGACACATAAGTCTTGTCTTTCCCAATTTGGCATTTATGGCGTAATTGATGCAATTTCCTTTTCTTGGTAAACCAGTAGCTTGATCCTCTTGATTAGCCTGACCATCGTAGTACCATTAACAGCATACCCACATTTCAAGCCTGGCATACTTTGAAATGATTGTGCAAAACATCTTGGAATTCTTGAAAATAGCTCAATGATGTTTTTCCTTTTTTCTGTGGTGAGTTAGGCTTCGATTTTTATCCCTTTCCTAAGCTTGTAACATTCACTGACCCTTTGCAAAGTAGAGTCTATTTTCATGTGCTCTACCATCCTTAACAAATCAAAATATATGTTATAATCTCTGTCATCTTCAAAGTCCTTAGATCCCCTAGACCCAAATCTCATTCAAAAAGGGAGTCTGTAACAACGTCGCTCATGTCATTGATATCCGAGTACCTAGGTACAAAGGCAATCAAAGAATAAATGATTCTAAGGATAATTATTTTTATAGTATGGTCATGAATAAAGAATGAAAGAATATTCCAAAACACAAAGGAATGTGCAGTATGAAATATAAAGAAAAAAAACATATTTACTTAAAAAAATTCATTTTATTGAAATAAAAATTCCGGACACAAGCCCATTTCACAAAAGGATTCTTATTGCTTCTAGGCTTAAAGCAACAAGTATGTTCTGAGTATTACTCTAAATTAGTTCTAAAATACACGGATTCCTTCCATAGTTCTATTGTTTAAAATCTTCCCAAGTATGTGAAGGCAAAAGCTTAGAAAAGTCTATTCCCCAGTTCACTCTTCAGATACATCATTAATATTCAACATCACCAATATTAGGTTTCGCACCAGAGCCCTGAAATTGACATACTCCTGATTTTTTGCCCCAATCTATCATGGAACTTACGATGTTTACCTCTTTAAAAAAAAGGTTGGGTAACGAATTTTCTGTACCAGAAAGATCATCGAATTTTACGATACCCAATCTGATGAGTCTTTCTACTAATTTCTTGAAAGCGGTGTAGTTTTCCATCGAGTGCCCCATAATTCTTGCATGGTATTTGTATTGGGCATTCACATTGTACCATTTAGGGTATGAAGGTCGTATTGGTTCTATATGAAAAGGGGATACAACATGTGCGTCAAACAAAATTCGGTACAACTCTTTATACGAGATTGGAATGGGTGCGAACTGGAGTTTTTCTGATTTTGGATTGGTCTCTTGTCTTGGGGAAACCTGATAGCTGATAGCTATTGTCTTTGGCTGAGCTGCCGTAATCGGCTTCGAATTACCCCTATTACGCTTACTCATATTATTCACTTCTTTTTCCTTCTCCCTCGAGGCTTTTGAAATCCCCATTCCCCTTTTCTTTGTCTCTGTTGAGCCAAGAACAATAGGATTAACTTGATCATCCTCTGGGATAAAATCTGCACCCCTTGGGAAATTCGACAGTGTCGAGGTATCAGTCTGACATTGGGGTCCACTAATGATGGGTACCCCATGCGAACGCGTGTCTGACTGAGTCGGGATACTTATTGGGGAATAAACGATGTCTTTATCATCATCCACACTGCTGATCACTGGGCAACTCCTTTTTTCAACCCCTCCGACTAGTTATTGGGTTAACTAGTGCATCGTATTCATTTAATCTCTCATATCCAGTTGAATTTTGACCATCTGCTCTTGCATCAGTATTTGCCCTTACTCTAATCTCTCCAACCTTTGTTCCATGTCTTTTAGGTTAACTGAAAATATTTCACCTAATCAGGGTCATTTTGTAAAACTCGTGCAAATGATACAATGTAATGAAAATGGCGTAATGCAAATGATGTAATGCATATGCATGAAATGCAATACAAATGCATGGAATGAATGCAAAAAGAAAGAGAGGCGTTGATTCTGAATTCAATTCCATTAGAAGAACTTTTCTAGAAAACATATTTCTTTACATAAAATGGATTACGTATGCGGCCTTGTCCTCATAGTCTAGGTGAAGACACCAATCCTTTTCTTCGTATCTAGATGTTATGGTTGTGTCCCGTGAACTTTCTTGATAGATGTCTTTTCTAGCTCCTTTAAAAAAAAGTCAAAAAGTGACAATTCTTGAATAGTCTTTGTCGGCTTGAATCCTCGAGCAAAGTCTTGTATTCTTCTGCAGACTTCTCTCGTCATTTACCTGGACTATATTTGGACAATCGTATTATAACCCACTTTATCAAGTAACCCATTTCCTTATGACAAACTCTTCTATTTAGTAATCGAATATTAATCAACACCTTCTTTCTATGATGATGCAATGCAATGCAATCAAAGCAAAAGAAAACACATTAGTGCAAGAGAAATAAACAGCACAGAATACCTGACTGGGTAACCACTAGAGTTTGGCATGGCTCTACCTAGGGCAAGCTTTAAGGGATGCTATATACGGGTTGGTTCTAAAGAATGGGTACCTAAACCAGTCGATTCCTCAATCTTCACCCATTAGAGGCTCATATGGATCGAGTTCGGTTCAGGGGAATACATTTCCCTATGGCCATACGGAGATGAAAATCTCACGAAACACATAGGTACAGATGTATCCGGAAGTAGTCCACTAGCCTATGCAGAGGTGAAAACCTCATGAAGGCATAGTTTCTCACTCCCACTTAAAGGCGTAACCACAATGGTCATGTAATGCAAATGCATGTATTATGCGACTCGACATTATTGCAGTTATAGCACAAACAAATGCTTTAAAAGAAACATGATTTTTCAAAATGATTTTCCAAATTTTCAATCAAAAGGACAAAAATTAATCAATCTATGGTCTGACTCTCAACTAGTCCCCAGTGGAGTCGCCAAGCTGTCGAAACCATTTTTTTATCGAGTTTTGAAAAAACGGGAATCGACTTTAAAAATATGGAGTCGCCACCAATCTTTTTTTATTTAGGTGTGATCGGATCACCTATAAAAATATTTTGGTCTGCGAAATTAAAGAAAACGGATTCGGGATTCGACTACATGTGAGGAAGGATTAGCACCCTCACAACGCCTAAAGTTGGTACCTAATCGATTAGTTATTGTCCTTAAGTTGAAAACTTGAAAATATTAAGACATAATTATTTTTAAGGAAAGTTAATTAATTTTGAATTGAATCTCAAGATTAACTCGTTTCAAAAGAATAAAAGTATCATATCCAATACGTTAGGATATAACACGTTTATACTTCGATACCGAGATCGTCTTTGATCTTCAAAACAAGCAATTAAAAAGGGTATTTGGTTGAATAAAAATTAACACTCAGTACATTAGGATATAATTCTCTAAACTTCCAAACATACAAATATTGCCTTATTTTGGAAAATTTTCCAACTCGTAATCTTGAAATTTGGCTCAATGTACAATTTTTAACAAAACTAAACATTTAGAAAATATTAAGGCATGATTATTTTTTAAGGAAAATTAATTTATTTGGAATTGAATCTCAAGATTAACTCGTTTCAAAGAAATAAAAATATCATATCCAATACGTTAGGATATAACACGCTTATACTTTGATATCGAGATCATCTCTGATCTTCAAAACATGCAATTAAAAAAGGGTATTTGGTTATTTGGTTGAATAGAAAATGAACACCCAGTACGTTAGGGCATAATTTTCTGAACTTCCAAACATACAAATATTGCCTTAGTTTAAAACTTTTAAATAAGTGCTTAAAAAAATGACTAAAAATGCTTTTATTGAATCACTAAATAATGAGAAAAAAAAATGTAGTATCAAGCATAGAATGATAATAGGTGAATACAATATTTGTACAAATGGTTGACAAAATTTTATGCACATACAATTTAATATATGTACAATCAATAATATCACAATTTCTATTTTAAAATACCAATATTATTAATCAAGAATCAAAAAGCGAAAATATAACTAATTAAAATATAGCAAATTTTAAAATAAATAAGCAAATATTATACATGAAATAAATCATTTTTATTCAAGGTAAAAGAAAATATATTAAAAGAATTAAATTATACATACAATAAAAGAAAATATATATACGTATAAAAGAGAATTAAAAGAATAACAACCAAAATAATGTGAAAATAATATATATACAATATAATTCAAACAATACATATAATCAAAACAAATAATGAATTTTATAAAGACATTTAGAATAACATATAAAGAAAAAAAACTAAAATAATATATAAAAACTCAATTGAATAAAAATGATGCCAAAAGGCTAATTTTAAAAACAAGTGAAATTATTAAAATAGAATTAATGATCGAAGTAACATACACACAAATGAACAGGGGTTAAAAAAGAAAATATTCCAAGTTGAAAATGCTGCGTTCAAACAGATACCAAATTGAAATAACACTCAAATTTCAGGAAGAAATTAAAAAACAAAAGAAACATCAACATGATTCAATCAAATAACTACAAAACAAAAAGGGACCAATCGTATAAATAGACCAATTTTTAGAAATGCACGGATCTTGAAAGTGGATTCGGGTCGACACGCGGGTTAAACACCAAACGGTGTCATTTAAAGGCTATCGTCATGAGCTTAAATGACAGCGTTTTGCTAAGAGACTTAAAATACGAATTTAAAAAAAACCAAAACCTATCTAAGCCCCTTTAATACAGAGCCCTAAATCTCCCTTTTTATTTTCGTTCTCCACCGTAGAGAGTAAAGGGAAGATCTGACCACTTCGGCGCCACGGTAATTGGCGATTAGTGGCCGATTTAAGCCTCCACCGACTGCTATTTCAAATCCGACCCTAATACTTCGCGTTCACCGCCTTGAAGGACTCCTTTGCTCCGATTACAATGAAGAAAGCAGCTTGATAGTCGCTACTCCGAAGGTAAACCCTTTCCCTTCTTCAGACTTTTATCCAAACAAATAAAAAATGGGCTCGAAAAGGCAGAAAGAAAATATATCGAACATTAAGAATCACCTTTCAGAAAAATTTTCCTTTTTTTGTATTCTGTATATCTGTATGTGCGCGTATGTAATACAAAAGAATCCCCATCATTTTACAACGATCCCCTCTCGACTTTTATAACCAATTTTAGGGATAAATAATTAAAAAAAAAAATAAAATACAAAATATCCCTTTCTCTGTTATCCTCGCTGGATTTCCTTGCTGTTTTTGCTTCTTTGTTTGTTGCAGGTACAACTAGGAGGAGGCCGTTGCTTGAGCGTTCGGCTGGCGTGGGACAACACACGTGGGGGTTTTGGCTTCGGCGTGGCACTAGAATGCTCTAGAGGCGCGTGTGGGTGCACGCGGGGCACTTGTGGGGTTTGGCTTCGCGGCGCTAGAGTATTCTGGAAACCCCCTAGGGTTTCTAGAAATTTGTAATGTAATTGGGTCATTATTGTTTTGCGTTTAAAAATGGGCTCAGGTCTGTATTAGGTACTGGCTAATTTAGATTTAGTATTTGAGTTTGGCCTGCTATAATGGACTTTGGACTTTATTCTATTTTGGATTTAAGATTTAATTTATTTTTAGTTTTTTATTTGGTATTGGGCCAGGATGAAAATGGGTTTTTATAGCATTGTTTTTTTTTCTTTCTTTGGCATTTTCTACTCAAGTGGTTTTTCGGGTCTTTTCTCTTCTTTTTCTTTTTCCTCTTGCTATTGCCGAATTTGGTTAGTTTCAACTTTCTTCTATTTTGTTTCGCTCGGTCTTCATACTTTACCCTCTTTTGCTAGTTACCAAATCACTCTTGGCTAAAAATCACCTTCCATCTCCTCCCATCTTCTCTTTTCTATACCATAGCCAAAACCTATATTCCCTCTTTCTCTACCATATGCGCCGAATCCTTCCAAAATCGAACTTACACATTTTCTCCTATTTCTTCTTCTTCACTTGAGACTTGGCCAAACTTGTGGAGAGTTGTTCACTTGCTTAGTTTCTCTTCGATCTCTTCTCTTTTTCTTTAAGCTGGTAACCACACCTCCTCTCTTGGCCGATTTTGGGTAAGTCTTTGTTTTCACTCTCGTTCTTTTTCTCTCATTCTATTCCATTTCTCTGATCAAGCTTGGCATTCTCTTATTTTCATCAGATCCCATTTCTTTCTCTTTTTAGCATAAGCTGAAACACTCTTGTTGGGGGTAGGCCGAAGTCGTTAGCAACCATCGGGCGTAGATCGTTAATCTTGATTTCGGTAAGGTGAATTTATTAACACCTTTTTAATTCGATGTTAGTTTTATTCATATGATCCTATCTAGTGAAGTTGGCATCGGTTTCTTCCTTTCGTATAGGATAGCCGAATGTGGCTTGGATGCTAACCTCGTTGGTGCTCCAATGGTTTCTTTTAGGTACTTGTGGTGGTAGCCAGGAAGCAAGGTTGGATTTTAGAACTCTATAGTGAAGATCACGTTGTGGTAAGTGATTATGGTGGATTACGAAAATTGGATCTATGAATCTTTTGTGAAGTTGAGGCTAACCCTTGATCGTTATTATTCTAGGGGCAGCGAAGAGTGGGTTCTTGGCAATCCAAACCAGGTGTGTAATCTCACACTCATTTCGATGAATGTTTTGATGTTCTGTGAAACGACCAAAAGCCGAAAAGCTGAAAAACTGAAAAGCCGGCAACTGTGACCACTCGAGCGTGCGAGCGCTCATAGTGGTAAATCGAGATACGAATTGTGATGTTATGCTGTTGAAAGTGTCACGAACACTCTCATGATACTGAGGTTGTAACGGGCCTAATCGGGCTAAAACGGGCCAAATGGGCCCAACGGGCTATCCGACCCACTTGGGCAAAACTGTTGGAAAACTAGCAAATGATAGGCCCGAATGCAAAATCTGCCAATCTGAAATCGAAACCATGCGTTTCAGGCCACATGAGCGTGTGGGCCCGTTTGGGCCTAAAATGGATTTTAGGCCCAATAGTTTCGTAGAGACCCAAAAAGGGTTCCGTGTCGCTCGAGGCGACAGTAGGCCTTCAGAAGGGCCGTTAAATGTGAAATTACCAAAATACCCTTGAGGGTAAAATTACCAAAATACCCCTAGAGGGTAAATTACTGAAATACCCCTGGAGGGTAAATTACTGAAATACCTTTGGAAGGGTAAATTACCGAAATACCCCTAGAGGGTAAATGACCATTATACCCCAAGTGGTAGTTTAAGTGATATGTGTGTGATATTTATATGATTGATTATGATTGTGACATATTGCATACACGAATATTTATGTCACGACATCATGCATTAGGTTGGGTTTGATGATCGGATGAAGTATATTCTGGTGGCTCTGCCACAATCTGTATAGTGGCTATGCCACGTATATTCTTGTTATTCTGGTGGCTTTGCCACAAATTCTATGATTAGCAGCTTGTCTGCCTTATTGGTGTGTAGCAGATGGGTGGGTCGATTTAGAAATCCCAACAGGTGTGTTGGGCTGGTATGGGTGGTGTGTAGCGGATGGATTATTAGGTTGGGCTATATGCTCTGGTTGCATCATCATGTTTATAGGGCTAAGGCCTAGATTGTTACCGAATAGGGCTTTGGCCCAGTCTGCTTCTACATGGGCTTCAGCCCAATTTGCTTCTGTATGGGCTTCGGCCCAGTCTATTTTCGTATGGGCTCGGGCCCAGTTAATGACCGACTAGGGGATTACACACTGAGTGTAACATCCTCAAAGTGGGCCTACTCATTTATATGATAGTCTAATATGATAAGTTGGGATTGTAAAGGTTGGGCTGACTTTTTGATTAAATATATGGATTAGAGTTTAAATTAAGTGATATTTTGGGCTTTTAAAAAAAATTGGGTTAGGTGGCTAATAAATGGTGTTAGCTTATAATTTAAGAAGATGGTTAATTAAGTGACAAGTTGGGCTTGTGGCTCAAAGAATTAAAGTGCATTAAGTGGGCATAAGGTGGTGCCATAAGGAGGGAGGAATTTGGGCCCTTGTGTGGTCGTTTGGGCCCTAAAAGATGGGTCAAATTCGGTACTTAAATGGGAAGGGGGTGGACGGAAATTAGGCTACCCTTTAG
>CP106730.1:72820921-73051290 GCA_025506655.1 Gossypium rotundifolium | reverse complement strand
AATACCTCGATTTCCAAAATTATCGAATACACCCAGATTTCCAAAATTACCGAATACCCCTAAATTTCAAAATTACCGAAATACCCTCATATTTCAAAATTTTTGAAATGCCCCAGATTCTAAAATTACCAAAATACCCTCGATTTCCAAAATTACCAAAATACCCCTGAGAATGCAAAATTACCAAAGTACCCTTATTTTATAAAATCATCAAGGAACCTTATTTCGAAAAAAATTTACGAAAATGCCCCTGTAGGATTAAATTACGAAAATACCCTTGGGTAGTGAAAATAACAACCACAACAACAACAACAACACTACTTTTCTACAATGAACATGAGTTCATGATTGAATGTATGGGTTTCTTAGAGGATATGAACTTGAGACTGTATGGTGAATGCGAATTCAAATAATTACTTTTAAAGCTATTATTCATAAGATCGTCCGTGGTTAAAAAAAAGTGGAAGAAAACCGATAGTTCATAAAATTTCTAATCGATAAACGAATCAGTAAAATGAGTACAAGGAACGAAGATGCTTCAGATGCAAATAATGGTGCGTACCTACCGTAATATACTAAGTGTTTATTTTGGCTTTAGAATTAGAGTCGCAATGAAAGTCTAGTGGTGAGACTTAAATAGTATGATTTCTAGTTAGTTGGAAATTTCGAGGACTAAATTTCTTTAAGGGTAGAAGCAGAACATCCTCAAAGTGGGCCTACTCATTTATATGATAGTCTAATATGATAAGTTGGGATTGTAAAGGTTGGGCTAACTTTTGATTAAATATATGGATTAGAGTTTAAATTAAGTGATATTTTGAGCTTTTTAAAAAAAATTGGGTTAGGTGGCTAATAAATGGTGTTAGCTTATAATTTAAGAAGATGGTTAATTAAGTGACAAGTTGGGCTTGTGGCTCAAAGAATTAAAGTGCATTAAGTGGGCATAAGGTGGCGCCATAAGGGGGAGGAATTTGGGCCTCAGTGGGCTGTTTGGGCCCTAAAAGATGGGTCAAATTTGGCACTTAAATGGGAAGGGGTGGACGGCAATTAGGCTACCTTTTAGAGTTATTTTTTTATTTTAACTGTTAAAAGCTGATAATTAATAAGGAGGAGTTGGATTTAAGGTGGGCTCTCTTAAAGGTAAGATAAGGATTGAGTTATCGATGAGATGAAGGCTATCGGAGAGGGAGAGTTGGTCAAATTCCAACTCCGTGTGTGTGGGTATGCCGTAAATTTCTCTCTAAATAGGGAGTAGTATTCTTCAATTTCGTGATTCAAACCCTATTCTTCTCTCATTCTCTGCAAAATTTTCAAGCCTTCTACTGCTTTCTTTTCTTTTCTAAAAGTCAATTCCTTTATTCATACCTCATCTCTCATAGTCGAATCTACAAGTGAGATCTCTGCTTCCAGAAGGTGCACCATAAGCCACATACTCCTTAGTAATTTGGTAAGTTTCAGATTTTATTCTATGCGATTTCACTCTTTCTTTTCATTCAAAGCTAGCAGAAACACTTATTTAAGGCTCATCGATTTTCCCTCTCTCGCTTTTAGTAGCTTGGATCTGCTCATTAAAAGTCTCCTGTGCGATTTGGTGGAAAAGCCAAGGTAGGAAGGTGACATTTTTTAGGATTTTGGGATTCGATAAATAAGGCTCTACGTTAGGGATAATAGATTTTCATGTAACTGTGTATGTAATACCTCCCACCATCTAGATCTACTTAATATTGTATGTTCATGTGTTTTATATATTTTGATAAATGCCAAAATCTCGCTTTTATTGATGCAACCCAATGAGGGTAAAATCGATTCTGTGTTAGTAAATAATCGACTATATGTTACAAGTAAACTGTTGTACATGTTTTAAATTATTGTACATGTTGTATGGGTGGGTGATGAAAGGAGGAAGTTATATGTTATATGTGTAGGCTAATGCCGTGAATTATACTGGCTTCTACCATTAAATGTTATACGGGCTTCGCCATTATATGTTATAAGGGCTTCGCCATTATATGTGGATGAGCATGACCGCCATCATGGTGTGTAGCGGTGTGGGTCGATTGTAGAAATCCCCAATGGTGTGAACGATTGGTACGGGTGTGTAGCGGATGGAAACCTAGACAAATGGGTTGGGCCTTGCATATTAATTGCTATTAATTTTATTATGATTATTACATCGCTTATTTTGTTTAATGGGCTTAAGGCAAACTCTAGTGGTGCATGAGGGTTGCACATCGAGTCTCATGACTCACCCTTTAATTAACATTTCAGTGATACCTAGTGATTCGGACCGGGCTAGAGAGGAACGCAGGTGGCCATATGTAAGAATATGTAGATTTGGCAAAAGAGACTCAAGTTTTATTTTATCTTTTAATTAATGGACTTCAAATCTCGTTGTAATAAGGCCATGGGCTATTATGTTTTATTATGGGCTTCTATTACTTTAAGTCGTTTAAGCTTTTTATTTTAATTAAAAATGCATGTATTTAAGTTTGGATTTTTACTCTACTTAAGCATAATCTATATAAAACATATTTGGGCTTTTCTGAAAATACGACATGTTTCGATAGAATTTTTCTTGGTGACATACCATATCCGGTTGTAGTGTATGGGCCGGGTTTGGGGTGTTACACTGAGTTCTCGTAACTCACCCCTTTACTTTAACCTTGAAGGTGATCCCCAGCGTTAGAGGATTTGGAGTGGCAGAGGACTCTGTGGTGGCCATACATCGGGAATATTTCTCGTGAACTTAGTAAATTCAGTTTTACCTTATTTCAAGTTTATTTATTTTGGGTTAATATTTTGTAAAAAGGCCGTTGGTTTTTTTTTTAGTTTTCATTAATAACTGTTAAACTTATAAATATGTGGTTTTCATGAAACGACAATAACTATTTTCAAAATATCACATCTTCGTAATTCACTGAATCTGATTTCTGCTCTAAACAAGTTTTTAGAAATAATGACAATAATGTTTTTACAAGAAAACCATAAAGACAAATCAGATTTTCAAAAACAACAAAGCTCAAGTTTCAAAGAGAATATGAACTTTTAAAACGAACGTGCAAGTTTTTAAACAACCCTTCTATGTGACATACTAGATCTGGTCATAACGTCTAGGCCGGGTTTGGGGTATTACACAATGGCTAGATTACAAACAACATTTATAAGTTAACAATGGCCAAGTTACCTATACATGCCATTATACCAAAAAAGTTTACTATTTATACCAAAATAAGTTAATGGATAGTGTGATGATGCTCCAACCGTTCTCCAACCTTTGCGAGCTTCCGAGCACTATAAAACAAAGAAAATAAAACCTAGTACGTATTATATGCTTAGTAAGTTCGTATAACATGGATTAAAATTACCAATCTCATTTATTAAAATTAAGGATACAATAACCTATTTTTCCATCAACTTAGCAAGTTGCCTAAACACATACACTCAATCAAACAAGTTAGTTACATAAGTCTCATGTATATCAAATAAGCATAGATGAGCTCATCATAAACAATTCATCAGATTACTCAGAATCATTCAAAATATAATTTTATTTATCTTATCGCATCCTCTTGTCAGGAGTTTTATCCATTGAATTACTGAAATATCAATGAAACATAAATAGTACACTTAAGGTGTACATAGCTATAAACCGTCAATTATTATTCTGGGAGCATACTCTCGAGTCACATGTCAGGATGCTCAACCGAGCCATGTAATCATGTAACAGGACACTTATCCAAGCTAATGAAGAAACTCATAAGATATTTTTACTTAGGAAGCTCATAGAACCTGTAACGCCCAAAAAATCTTTTATAATTATTCTCGTATGTTTGTGACACAAACATCTGTCTGCTTCAATGGTTAAGTGTTCTGGGAGTGTCTAAGAAGTCTTGGGTTCAAGCCTTAGCTTGGGAAATTTTTTTTAACTGAGTAAACCCCTATCTTTAGCTAGTAGGCTTATAAATAAATGTTAGTAAAATATGTCAGAATGGGCTTGCTGGTCTAGTGGTTAAGTGCAGTGTTAAGTGGCTAGAGGTCTGGGGTTCGAATCTCTGCGTGTTAAAAAGGGATTTATTTTTACTACTTGGCATGACTCTGAAAATGGAAATCGACGAAAAGCCAAAAACGTGAAAAGTCTACACTTAGTAGGCCGTGTGACCGAACAACAATGTGTGATCGTCGAGGCTGGCCATGTGCGATTCATGGGTCGGGCCAAATTAGGCAGTGTGGGCCACATGAACGTGTGGGCCCCACACGGGTGAACCACACGGGCGTGAGAGGATTTGGGCCAGGCCGTGTAGATCACACGGCCAAGGCCATTTTGGGTCGTGTGGGCCACGGGTGTGTGGGCCCACACGGGCAAACAACATGGGCTTGTGGGCCCATTTTTACTGTTTGATTGCTAAGGTTAAACGAGTTGTAACAACCTGATTTAGGGCCTAGTCGGGATAGTGGTGCGAGGCCACGAACCCGAGATGAAATTATGAGTTTTCCAAGTTTATGCCATGTTTGCATGCTAGTATGAAAGTTTTGTAAAGCAATTTTATTACGTTGAGGTCAGTTGGTCCAAAAAGGACTAAATTGTAAAAGTTTCCAAAATATGAGTTTCTAGAAGCTTTTTATATGAAATAGCTCAAGATTAATAATTGTGAGTCCTTAAGTAGCAATTTTCCCAAAATTTAATTTTTGGACAAAATTGGCCTTAAGAGACTATTATGGAAATTTTTAAGAGGAAGGGCATTTTGGTCATTTGGCCTCATTAATGATTAAAATAGGATAAAGATGAGAAAAAGTCACTCATCTTCCTCCTTGTTGCTGCCAAAAATTTGGAGACACCATAGCTAGGGTTCTTCATTTTATTCAATCTTATAGTAAGTTCTATCTTAGCCCCGCTTTTAATATTCTTCGTATTTTTGAAGTTCTCGTATTATGAATTAACTAATTTTAGCTATAAAATGAGCTAAGATGCTTTTTCAAAATTCTACCCTTGAATGACATGCTTTTTAAATGATGTTTTATGGAAGTTTAAGAGAGTTTGATGTTAGATAAACATCTTTTCCTTAATGAATTTCATGAAAAATGGTAGTAGGGACCATTTTGTAATAATTATAAAATTGCTCATACCTACTAGAAATAGTGAGAATTAATGATTGTTATAGAAGAGAAAATGATTCAGTTGAGCATGAAGTTTAAGAAAGTTGCATGAAAATCATTTTACGAGAATTGGGGCAAAAGTGCAAATATTAAAAAGTATAGGGGCAAAATGGTAATTTTTCCAAAGTGTGAGTTATGAGTCAATTTAGTCAATATGGTTATTAAATGATCTATTTATGGTTATAGATTAAGAAAAATGAAGCTCGAATCGAAACTGAGGCAAGAACAAAGTCGAGGACTAAATTGCACATCTACATACATTTTGTATATTGAGGTAAGTTTGTATGATTTTTAAGCTTTATGATTATTATCATTAAATTTCTTAATATAATGTATAATAATTCTATGAAATGATCATGTTATGTTCAAGCAAGTTATCATGTAAGTCTAAGGCAAGCTTGGCATTGATCAAGATATTCTGTAAGTCCAAGGCAAGCTTGGCATTGATCAAGTTAGCAAGCAAGTTATCATGTAAGTCCAAGGCAAGCTTCGCATTGATCAAGATATCATGTAAGTCCAAGGCAAGCTTGCCATTGATCAAGTTAGCAAGCAAGTTATCATGTAAGTCCAAGGCAAGCTTGGCATTGATCAAGTTAACAAGAAAGTTATTATGAAAGTCCAAGGCAAGCTTGGCATTGATCAAGATATCATGTAAGTCTAAGGCAAGCTTGACCTTGATGAAGTTAGCAATCAAGTTATCATGTAAGTCCAAGGCAAGCTTGGCATTGATCAAGATATCATGTAAGTCTAAGGCAAGCTTGGCATTGATCAAGTTAGCAAGCAAGTTATCATGTAAGTCCAAGGACTCAAGCTTGGCATTGAGTATGTTATCAAGAGCAAGACTTCATATAAGTCCATGTCAAGACATGGCCTTGAAACCAAGATGAGATAACCCATGTAAGACCATGTCTAGGATATGGCTTTGGCATCATATTATGTGGGAAGAGATTTAGTATCCTCGATTATTCATAGAAATTCATCGGGCAAATGAGCAAGCTAAAAGAAGATAGCAAGAAAGCTAAGAAAGTAAAGTTAGTATCAAGATGAAGTTAGATGAAGTTGAGTATTATTCATGTTGTGAATGAGAAAGTAGATACCATGATTATTGTTATTATAGTATACTGATCCATGTGATCAAGTGATACAGGTATCATGGTTACCTTACAAGTATGATAATAGTAAGTGTCATGAGACATGTGAGAATCTATATGAGTAAGTAAGCTCTTTAGCTAAAATTCATGATACCATTGTTTATGTGAAATGGTTTATATTGAGCAATGATGATGCTAAGAGTTGTTACATGCAAACTTACTAAGCTATATGCTTATGTTATGATTCTTTCTTTCTATGCAGTCCTGCCAAGCTAATTCGTGGATCATTAAAGTCGGAGCTCGCAACACACTATCAACTCTTATTTTGGTATAGCCAAGTTACTTTACTAAGTATGGCATGTATTGGAAACATTCATTTTGTGGACATGTTTTAAGAAGGGCCTTTGTAAAGGCTATCAAGTTTATTATTCTTTTGTATATGGCTAAGTGATTGGCCAAATTTGACTAAGGATGTATGTTTATTGAGATCAATGAAGCATGTAGTATTATTCATAAAACTGAGTTGTTATTGCACCGTTGAATTGTGTATGGATATGATCTTCATTTTAGGGTGGCTAACGACTTGGTAAATAGCCTGTAAGTGCCCACATGGTTGGACACACGGGCATGTGTCAAGACCGTGTTAACCCTGCACCTTAGTATTATTAATCAGAATAGGCTACGGGCAAATCCCACGGCTGTGTGTGTGTGCCGTGTAAGACACACAGTTTGGACATGGGCGTGTTCCCAGACCGTGTTGATTTAGTCAGTATATCAAGAATTAGCACACGGTCTAAGTCATCGGGCATGTCATGGCCGTGTGAAATTAGTCAGTAGCCTCCCATGGTTGAAAGACACGGGTGTGTCTAAGCCGTGTGGAAACAACAAGAGCTCCCACGGCTTGAGGGCATGGGCGTGCTAAGGATACACCAAGATGTTCCAAGTCACACGGAGTGTGAACCCTACTTCAAAAAAAATTGATTTAATTGATTTAGTATCGAAAGTGTTTAGACACGAGTTTAAGGCCTCGTAGGCCCTTGTAACGTATTGGTTGACTAAGAAAATGAAGTTTTTAAGGTCGAAATGAAATTTTATAGCCCGTAAGTACATGTTTAAGTGAGGTCAAGCATGGTAATGTCTCGTATCCAAACCTAGCCTCGATCTTGGGTATGGGGTGTTATATTTAGTGGTATCAGAGCTACGGTTTAGTCGGTTCTAGGACTAACGTAGCACTAGCATGAGTCTAGCTATACATGCCATACGTATGAATGTTTTTATAATGATAATGTGACGACTCCTGACGACTTAAATTATGTTTATACATATAGTAAATGGATCTCGAAAGAGCTGAGGCGGATGATGTAGAAAGTAACGCACTCCCTCGCAGGGGATAGTGCCGTATGAGAATGAAAATAGACCCACTACGTGAGACAAGAAGAAGGAGGAGAAGAGGCTAGAGAAGCCTTCCTCCATATGATAGATGTCTGGTACACGGAGTTTGTTCGAGCGAACCTGAATGCACAACCCCCTCCACCCCCGCCTGTTCCACAACCTACTCCAGTAGCCCCTCAAGTAGTAGAGGTGGTAAGAGGAGGTAAACCTCCAATTGATAGGATCAGGAAGCATGGGGCAGAAGAATTCTGAGCTAGAAAAGATGATGATCTAGAAAGAGCTGAGTTCTGGTTAGAAAATACCATCAGAGTATTTAACGAACTATCCTCGCACTCGATGAATGCATGAAGTGTGTAGTCTCTCTCTAAGAGATTCTACTTACCAATGGTGGAACACCATTGTGTCGGTGGTACCAAGGGAAAGGATCTCATGGAATTCTTCCAAGAAGAGTTTAAGAAAAAGTATATCACCAGAGGTTTGTAGACTAGAAGAGGAAAAATTTCTAGAGTCAAGCAAGGCAAGATGTCAAGAATCGATTATGAGCAAGAGTTCAACGACTCAAGAAGTACGCCACGAATGTGTGTCCACTGAGGCCATTATGAGTAAAAGGTTTGAAGAAGGTTTAAATGAGGACATTAAGCTGGTTGTTGCTGTCCTCAAATTAAAAGAATTTGTTATACTAGTGGAAAGCGCTTGTAAAGCCGAAGAACTGGTAAAAGAGAAGAAGAAATCTAAAATAAAGTCTCACGATTCTAAAAAGAGACAGTGGAACAAGTCGTTCCAATCATCATCTAAGAAGTCAAGAGATTTTCCAGCTCGATCAGCTACTTCCACTGGGTTTTCAAGGAAAGACAAAAGTAAGCAATATTCGAGAATTAAAGCACAGACCACTTCAGTTGCAAGTGTTGGAAATTTTAGATCTGACAGACTTGAATGTCCACAATGTTGCAGACGCCATTTGGGAGAATGCCAAGCACATGAAAATGCATGTTTTAGATGTGGTTCCCAAGACCATTTCATAAAGGATTGTCCAGAGATGACTAAAGAAGAGAGAACTCAGAACCCGAGAATCGGGAGTATGGTCAGAGGGAGACAGCAGAGGAACCCGGGAAGTGGGGCAAGTGGAAGAGGTAACCCTAGAGAACAGGCCGCGAGACCCGAGGGTAGGGCGCCTGCACGGACTTATGCCATTCGTACTCGTGAAGAGGCATCTTCCCCTGATGTTATTACGGGCACCTTTTCTCTTTACAATACCAAAGTTATTGCTTTAATCGACCCCGGATCCACACACTCTTACATTTGCATAAAATTAGTACCCAGTTTGGGTGTACTATAGAAACCACATAATTTGGGATTAAGGTGTCTTATCTTTTAGGCAAGAGTATGTTAGTTGATAAAGTTTGTAAAGATTGTCCGTTAATGATTAGAGGTCATTACTTTAAGGCAAATCTTATGTTGTTACCATTTGATGAATTCGACCCCATTCTTGGTATGGACTGGTTGACTACTCATAATGTAATTGTAAATTGTGGGAAGAAATACTTTGAGATGAGATGTGAGAATGGGGATACTCTTCATGTAGAATCAGATGAACAAGATGGATTACTGGTAGTGATATCTCACATGACGGCACAGAGATATATAAGAAAAGGGTATGAAGCATATTTAGCCTTTGTGATGAATGATAAAGAGACAGAGTTCAGTGCCAATAGCATGTGAATAAGTGGATGTCTTTCCTAAAGAATTACCAGGATTACCACCAGTTAGAGAAGTTGAGTTTGGCATTGAGCTAGCTCGAAAGATCGCACCAATATCCATTACTCCTTATAGAATGGCTTCAACAGAGTTGAAAGAGTTGAAGTTACAATTGCAAGAGTTGACAGACAAAGGCTTTGTAAGATCAAGTTGTTCATCATGGGGCGCTCTAGTTTTATTTGTGAAAAAGAAAGATGGCACCATGAGATTATGCATTGAATATCGTTAGCTTAATAAAGTGACAGTAAAGAACAAGTATCCATTGCTTAGGATCAAGATTTGTTTGATCAATTGAGAGGAGCGATCAGATTCTCCAAAATAGACTTGAGATCGTGGTACTACCGCTTGAGAGTGAAGGATTTAGATGTATCCAAGACGCCTTTCAAGAAGATATGAGCATTATGAATTTTTAGTCATGCCCTTTGGGTTGACCAATGCTCTCTCAGATTCATGGACTTAATGAATCGTATTTTAGACCATAGCTTCATAAGTTTGTAGTCGTTTTATTGACGACATACTGATTTATTCCCGAGACGAGAATGAACATGCTGATCATCTACAAATAGGTTTACTGACTCTTGAGAAATCAGTTGTATGCCAAATTCAGTAAAAGTGAATTTTGGCTCAAGGAAGTGGGATTCCTGGGACATATTGTCTCGACAGATGGAGTCCGAGTAGATCCAAGTAAGATCTCAACTATAATAGACTAGAAACCACCGAAGAACATCACTGAGATTATAAGTTTTCTGGGCCTAGCCTGCTATTATAGACGATTTATCAAGGGGTTTTCTATAATTGCAACCCCGATGACTAAATTATTACAGAAGAACTTGAAGTTTGAGTGGTCAAAAAGATGTCAACAAAGTTTTGAGAAGTTGAAAGCAATGCTGACAGAAGCTCTAGTCTTAGTACAACCCGAATCAGGGAAAGAATTTGTAGTCTACAGCGATGCGTCCTTAAATGGATTGGGCTGTGTACTCATGCAAGAAGGCAAAGTGATTGCTTATGCCTCAAGACAGTTAAAACATCATGAGAAGAATTATCCGACGCACGACCTAGAATTGGCTGCCATAGTCTTCGCATTAAGGATTTGGAGACACTATTTATACGGTGAACGATGTCAGATTTTTACCGATTACAAAAGTTTGAAGTACTTGATGACGCAGAAAGAGTTGAACTTAAGACAAAAAAGATGGTTAGAGTTGATAAAAGACTATGAGTTGGTCATCGACTACCATCCAGGAAAGGCGAATGTAGTCGCCGATGCTTTAAGCAGGAAGTCTCTGTTTATTTTAAGAGCATTGAATTCAATGATATCCTTATCTGAAAATGACTCCATTTAGCTAAGTTAAGAGCTAGACCAATGCTTCTTCAAGAGATCTTTGAAGCTTAGGAAGAAGATAGTGAGTTGCAAGTTAAGAGAGATCGATGTGACTCAGATGCTGAATCTGACTTTCGGATTAATTCTGATGGATACTTGATATTTAGAGATAGAGTTTGTGTTTTGAGAAAAGAGGAGCTTATACAGAGAATTTTGTATGAAGCACATAACAGGTGTTTATCTGTACTTCCGGGTAGCACCAAGATGTATAATGATCTAAAGAAATAGTATTAGTGGCTTAAAATGAAGAAAGACATTTCAGAATTTGTTACCAAGTGCATAATTTGTCAGCAAGTAAAGGCTGAACACCAAGTACCTTCGGGTCTACTTCAACCTATCTTGATTTTCGAGTGGAAATGGGACCGTATCACCATGGATTTCGGAATGGGTTTACCGTTGTCTCCGAGCAAGAAAGATGTCAGTATGGGTAGTGGTTGATAGACTCACAAGTCACCCACTTTATACTGCATTTAGTGAATTACTCCCTGACAAGTTGGCAAACTTGTATGTTTCAAAAATAGTAAGACTTCATGGAGTTCCCTTATCGATCATATCAGATAGAGATTCGAGATTCACATCCAGATCCTGGAAGAAGCTACAAGAAGCTTTAGGTACAAAATTGAGTTTTAGCACAGCTTTTCACCCTCAAATTGACGGTCAGGCAAAGAGGTTAATTCAAGTACTCGAGGACATGCTCAGATGTTGTGTTTTAGAATTCCAAGGCAGTTGGGAAAAATTTCTCCCATCGGTAGAATTTGCCTATAATAATAGCTTTCAGTCGAGCTTAAAGATGGCGCCTTATAAGGTCCTATATGGGCGTAAGTGCAGAACTCCCTTGTTTTGGACTGAACCCAAGGAGAACCAAATTCATGGGGTTGATTTGGTTAAAGAAGCTGAAGAGAAAGTGAAAGTAATTTGAGAATGTTTAAAAGTCGCCAAGATGTACAAAAAATCCTATTCAATTTAAAGAGAAAAGAGATCGAGTACCAAGTTGGGGATAAAGTCTTTCGAAAGTATCACCGTGGAGAAAAGTTCTCGATTTGGTCAGAAGGCAAGTTAAGTCCACGCTTCATTGGACCTTATGAGGTTACGGAGAGAATTGGGCGGTAGCTTACCGCTTGGCTTTACCATCGAGTTAGAGAAGATACATGATGTGTTTCACGTGTCAATGTTACGACGCTTCTGATCGTAATTCTTCGCATGCAATTACCCTTCAAAAGAGAGATTCGTCCGACATGACTTATGGTGAAGAAACAGTCAAGATTTTGGCTCGGGAAGCTAAGCAACTAAGAAATAAGAGTATTTCCTTAGTAAAGGTATAGTGGCAAAGGCACGGAATCAAAGAAGCTACATGAGAATCAGAAGAGAGTATGAGAAATTAGTATACAAACTTTTTTGCTGGTAAGATTTTCGAGGACGAAAATCCCTAAGATGGGAGAATTGTAATAGCCCGATTTAGGGCCTACTCGGGATAGTGGTGCGAGGCTACGAACCCGAGGTGAAATTATGAGTTTTCCAGGTTTATGCCATGTTTGCATGCTAGTATGAAAGTTTTGTAAAGCAATTTTATTAAGTTAAGGTCGATTGGTCCAAAAAGGACTAAATTGCAAAAGTTTCCAAAATATGAGTTTCTAGAAGCTTTTTATATGAAATAGCTTAAGATTAATAATTGTGAGTCCTTAAGTAGCAATTTTCCCAAAATTTAATTTTTGGACAAAATTGGCCTTAAAAGACTTGTAACACCCCAAACTCGATCAATACACCACGACCAGATCTGGTATGTCACAGAGTGAAAATGTTTGAATAAACCAGTTACCGCTTAAATTTTATTGAAAATATGTTGGTTGTTACTAGTTTTTAGAAATCATAAAAAAAACTGAGTGAAATGAGCATGGTCAAGTTGAAACCATTTGCATTTGGAGTTGTTTGAAACTTTAGGTTTGGAATCATCTATGTTAACTTTGTTATTTACCTTGTGAATAATGTTACCCGATGGTAACGCTTGAAAAACCCAATATCGAAAGTTTTGAAAGCATCGATTTAATCCTGGTTTCTTAAGCCATATCAAACTATTAATCACATGCATAAGATAGGTAAAATAAAATAAAAGAAGTAAAACCCAAAATAATACTTAGCGGCCTTATTACAAACCAAAACCAAATTGAAAGAAAGTAAATAAAACCAAAATAGTATTTTAAAATCAAAGCTCTAAACTAGCATGCATGGCCGCCTCGAGTCCTCTCCGCCCATATCCGCAATCTACACCTCATCTACAAAATATAAGGAAGGGTGAGTCACCGAGACTCAAAGTGTAAATCCCTAACCCAATAGTGCAAGCACTTACGCAAATCATCGAGATAACATGCAAATCATGCAAACCCCATAACCTAACCATCCAATCTCCTTTATCTACCCCGTGTGGTCAAAACCACTGGTGACCGTAGCCACAAATATATATATCGGTGTGGTCAAAACCACTGTGACCGTAGTCACAAATCAAGTGATGGGGCCAACCCATCGCGTGGTCAAAACCACGATGACAATCCCAGAATTAATCATGTGGGCCAACCCAATCGTGGTACCAAACCACTGGGACGAGTCACAATATCCATATGTAGTCAAAACCACTGGTGGTTAAAACCACTGGTGGTCAAAACCACTGGGACTTAGTCACAAATTATAATATCAAAGACGGGGCCAACCGCCGTGTGGTCAAAACCACTGGTGACAGTCCAAATAATTCTTCCCCCTCCTCTCAACAATCCCACCATCATGACCATAACATTCGTGGCATAATAATACATGATGATGCAAATAACACATAGCATAACATTAAACAATGACATGATAGCATATAACAAGATCCATAATCAGGGGACATACCCGGAGTACATGCTCATGCCCACAAGGCATAACTACTGGTTTCAATGGCTAAAACAGTAACACGATAAACATATTATACTAACGAGGTGTGTAAGCGTTACACACCTGGCTATTTGTGAATCTACCGAAATCCTGAAACTATGATCTATACCCAAACCAATAGAACCCGAAGATCCCGAAACGTTTGCCTCCTCCCTTCTTGTATTCAGCCAACACCTTGTTAATGAACAAAAGCCCATTCGGCTTATCTAGAAATCCCGAAGGATGAAATAACGCACAATAAGACCCTTACCAAGATCGATTACACCCAAGCCTTTAGGCTTAAATCGCAAGCCAACAAATCCCAGGGATCTACTGAACACGACTACCCTCCTTCCTACAATCAGTTAGACACATCATTAGGAATCCAAAAGCCATTCGGCTTTAGCATGAATCCCAGAAATCAAAAGAGATTGTCACTCCCTTACCTTAGTCGACAAATCCCGAAGATCTAGAAGATCTAGATCCAAGCCACGATCCAAACAAATCCCGAGAACCCACACGTTGGTGTCACCCCTTCCTACAATCGGCCAAGTACCACTATCAATAGATTAAAGCCTTCTGTATTAATCACAACAGGAGATATCAAAATCACAAAACACTTACCCCCTTACCTTACTGACAGATTCGGCCACCAATCACCAAAGTTTGGCACACCCTAGTGATATTTGGGGATTTCGACTACCTCACTGATATAGAACAAGAAAAGAGTTTAAGATCCCGATTTATAACGAATGGAGAAATAGGAAAAGAGAATGGCAAGTGAGATCCCAGATGAACCAAATCAATCGAGAAAAGAAGAATAAGAAGTTATACTTACTGTGAGATTCTACTATGACCCAAAAGAAAGAGATAGATTCAAAGAAAGAAGAGAAAACGAAGAGGAGAGAAACCGAGAGCACAAGATTCGCTTTTCAAGAAGTGGAAAGATGAAGAAGGAAGTGGAATAGGAGTGAATGGATTCGGCAGAGGGGAAGTGAAAGTGATTTCGACACAAGGAGATTGAAAGAAAGAAAAGATGAAGTGAAAAGAGTTACTTTCGGCTTTTTCAAACAACAAGAGTGGTTCGGTCAACAAGTAGCAAAGGTCAAATGAGAGAGATCACTTAGAAGAGGTTTCAGTTTTGACACTAAACAAAGAAAAAGAAAGACTCCCAAAGCTAGCCGATTTAGCTTTTCCTCAAAGCACATTCGGCCACCCTCCAAAGAACCCAAAACCGATTGCACTCCTCCTCCCCACAGTCCAACTTTCGGCCAACACCTCAAGACTCTCCCATCCACCCATTCAAATTAGTTTGAATGAGTCAAACTCCATAATTTTCTCCTCTCTATCCAATTCAAATATGATGATCCAATCCTCATCCGTTCAAGAGAGTCCCACCTGAGCACACCTCTTCCTTGCTTGTGGCGTCAAAATAATAAGCAAAAAATGAGATTTCTACTGCTCGAACCTGAGCACTCCTTCCCTGCTTATGGCGTCACCAACCAAGGCCCTTAGTGGCGCCTCCTTTGCCACTTTGCCACTAGGTTCTTTGTGTCACAGCACACCAAGAATATCTTTTAACCCCTAACTCCCTTAGCTCCTTATTCCTAAGTGCCAAAACAAAAATTTTAGCCACGACTCAGGCCTAACCTGAGGTCATGCCTAGGCCCCAAAACATGCTAAACTAGCACAGTAGGCATATCATCACCTGCAAACACACAAATGCAGAGACCCCGATTTAAGGTTGTTACAAGATTATTATGGAAATTTTTAAGAGGAAGGGCATTTTGGTCATTTGGCCTCATTAGTGATTAAAATAGGATAAAGATGAGAAAAATTCACTCATCTTCTTCCTTGTTGTCATGAAAATTTGGAGACACCATAGCTAGGGTTCTTCATTTTTTCAAGCTCATAGTAAGTTTATCTTAGCCTGCTTTTAATATTCTTCATATTTTTGAAGTTCCTCAGATTATGAATTAGCTAATTTTAGCTATAAATGAGCTAAGATGCATGTTCAAAAATCTACCCTTAAATGACATGTTTGTTAAATGATGTTTTATGGAAGTTTAAGAGAGTTTGATGTTAGATAAACATCTTTTCCTTAATGAATTTCATGAAAATGGTAGTAGGGACCATTTTGTAACAGTTATAAAATTGGTCATACCTATTAGAAATAGTGAGAATTGATGATTGTTATAGAAGAGAAAATGATTCAATTGAGCATGAAGTTTAAGAAAGTTGCATGAAAATCATTTTACGAGAATTGGGGCAAAAGTGTAAATATTAGAAAGTATAGGGGCAAAATAGTAATTTTTCCAAAGTGTGAGTTATGAGTCAATTTAGTCAACATGGTTATTAAATGGTCTATTTATGATTATAAATCAAGAAAAATAAAGCCGGATCGAAACCGAGGCAAGAACAAAGTCGATGATAAATTGCATCTACATACAATTTGTATATTAAGGTAAGTTTGTATGATTTTTAAGCTTTATGATTATTATCATTAAATTGCTTAATATAATGCACAATAATTCTATGAAATGATCATGTTATGTTCAAGCAAGTTATCATGTAAGTCCAAGGCAAGCTTGGCATTGATCAAGTTAGCAAGCAAGTTATCATGCAAGTCCATGGCAAGCTTGGCATTGATCAGGATATCATGTAAGTCCAAGGCAAGCTTGCCATTGATCAAGTTAGTAAGCAAGTTATCATGTAAGTCCAAAGAAAGCTTGGCATTGATCAAGTTAGCAAGCAAGTTATCATGTAAGTCCAAGGCAAGCTTGGCATTGATCAAGACATCATGTAAGTCCAATGCAAGCTTGGCTTGATCAAGTTAGCAAGCAAGTTGTCATGAAAGTCCAAGGCAAGCTAGGCATTGATCAAGATATCATGTAAGTCCAAGGCAAGCTTGGCATTGATCAAGTTAGCAAGCAAGTTGTCATGTAAGTCTAAGGACTCAAGCTTAGCATTGAGTATGTTATCAAGAGCAAGACTTCATATAAGTCCATGTCAAGACATGGCCTTGAAACCAAGATGAGATAACCCATGTAAGACCATGTCTAGGATATGGCTTTGGCATCATATTATGTGGGAAGAGATTTAGTATCCTCGATTATTCACAGAAATTCATCGGGCAAATGAGCAAGCTAAAAAAACATAGCAAGAAAGCTAAGAAAGTAAAGTTAGTATCAAGATGAAGTTTGATGAAGTTGAGTATTATTCATGTTGTGAATGAGAAAGTAGATATCATGATTATTGCTATTATAGTATACTGATCAATGTGATCAAGTGATACAGGTATCATGGTTACCTTACAAGTATGATAATAGTAAGTGTCATGAGACATGTAAGAATCTATATGAGTAAGTAAGCTCTTTAGCTGAAATTCATGATACCATTGTTTATGTGAAATGGTTTATATTGAGCAATGATGATGCTAAGAGTTGTTACATGCAAACTTACTAAGCTATATGCTTACGTTATAATTTTTTCTTTCTATGCAGTCCCGCCAAGCTAACTCGTGGATTATTAAAGTTGGAGCTCGCAACACATTATCAACTCTTATTTTGGTATAGCCAAGTTACTTTACTAAGTATGGCATGTATAGGAAACATTTATTTTGTGGACATGTTTTAAGAAGGGCCTTTGTAAAGACTATCAAGTTTATTATTCTTTTGTATATGGCTAAGTGATTGGCCAAATTTGACTAAGCACGTATGTTTATTGAGATCAATGAAGCATGTAGTATTATTCATAAAATTGAGTTGTTATTGCACCGTTGAATTGTGTATGGATATGATCTTCATTTCATGGTGGCTAACGGCTTGGTAAATAGCTTGTAAGTACCCACACGGTTGGACACACGGGTGTGTGTCAAGACCGTATTAACCCTGCACCTTAGTATTATTAATCAGAATAGGCCACGGGCAAATCCCACGGCCGTGTGGTGTTCCGTGTAAGACACACGGTTTGGACATGGGCGTGTTCCCAAACCGTGTTGATTTAGTCAGTATATCAAGGATTAGCACACGGTCTAAGCCCACAGGCGTGTCATGGCCGTGTGAAATTAGTCAGTAGCCTCCCATGGTTGAAAGACACAGGTGTGTCTAAGCCGTGTGGAAACAGTCAGTAGCTCCCCACGGCTTGAGGGCATGGGCATGCTTAAGGATACACGGGCGTGTTCCAAGTCACTTGGGCGTGTGAACCCTGCTTCAAAAAAAATGATTTAATTGATTTAGTTTCAAAAGTTTTTAGACATGAATTTAAGGCCTTGTAGGCCCTTGTAACGTATGTGTTGACTAAGAAAGCGAAGTTTTTAAGTCGGAATGAAATTTTATAGCCGGTAAGTACATGTTTAAGTGAGCTCAAGCATGGTAATGTCTCATATCCAAACCTAGCATCGATCTTGGGTACGGGGTGTTACACGGGTCGCTCGAGTCAAATGTGGACCTACTGAAGGGTCGGTAAGCTTATCTAGACCCCTAATTGACTGAATGAATTTTATACCCATGTATGATATATATTTATAACTGTATATTGAGCATGCTGTTAAAATTGTACTGAATGCATGCATGATACCATGATTTGACATGACATGATTATATGATGCATAGCATAAGGATGGGTTTATATTGATCAGAGGAAGTATACTGAAAGACTTCGAACCTAACTTATTGGCAACTCAGCTGCATATTACTGTATAGTGCAGCATTCGATGCTACTTGGAGTGTAGGGATGGGTGGGTTGATTATATCCCCACATAGAGTGTAGGGTTGGACGGAGATGGAGTATAGAGGTTGGCTAGGTAGGATTTTGTGATCGAATATGTGATACTATACTGATTATTGATATTGTAATGGGCCAGGGCTCAAATGCATGACTGCTTCTGTATTGAAATGGGCTAAGACCCTAACTAAAACTGAAACTGTTACTGAGATAGGCTTAGACCTAGACTATGATCACATTCCGTCTCCTTGTTTATATGGGGATTACACAATGATTTTTAATAAAATCACCCTTCTATTTTATTTGTACAGGTAATCCCTAGTAATAGGCGGATTGGGCGGCGGCGGACTCAGCGGTGGCCACACGACCTACTTCATTCCATTTAAGTACTTAAATTTTGATTTTGATTTTATGTTGGGGATTTTACTGTATCATGGCCTCTTTGGATTTATATTTCTAATTTGGGATTTTTATTGTTTTGATTTGTAACTGCTAGTAGTAGGGATAATCAAGCTTTCAAAAAGAATCAAAATTTTTAACAAAATTCACTCAGATACACAATTGTTTTAAAAAGCTTCTACAATAAGTGATGTTTTGAAAATTAATAACGTTTTGAAAGAGAATAACTTTGTGACAATGAATTACGTTTGAAAATAAATGACACATCCTAGAATTAACATAAGATATTGTAAAGAGGTTATATAGAAAAGGGGTTTTTGACGACAACTCACTTTCTCGAAAAATACTACCATGTGACATCGCCAGATTCGACCATAACGTCTAAGCCGGGTTTGGGGTGTTACAAAATCTTTCAGATATCTCCAAAGAGATAATATTAGGGAGCTTCAGACAAGGTAACAGTGAATTTAAATGAGCTTAATAGGATGCTCATGAAGAGCTGCGTTTGTGTCCGCATTATATACAAGATCACAACTGATCGAAACATGTATCAGGATGCTCACAAAGAGTTGAGGTAATGTGCATCAGATGCAAAATCATTACCGATCAAGATGCTTGCAGGAACTATATATGTATATAAATAAAGATGCTTGAGAGTTATATCAGGATCACTCATCCGAGCTAAATTCCATCTGCAACATATGCAGAATCTCATTCATATTGGGGTAATCATATGTTTCTATCGATTTTTATTATTCCAACGAATTTAACATTTTAATAACCTTTCAAATCTTGTGACCATTCCATGAATTTATAATTTTCATATAAATCACATAAACATCTACCACATTCAAATCAAATACAACACTCAATTAAAACATATTAGCATGTATAATTAAGTTACACAAACTTACCTCGATAATAGTTCGTTTAAGAAAATCTACTAATCCAAAACTTTCTCGTTTCCTCGATCTAGCTTCGAATTTGAATTATTCGGATCTATATTAATCATCAATTATCACATTTCATATTCAATTGAACTCAATTCACATCCTAGGAAAATTACCATTTTGCCCCTAAACTTTTCATAAATTCTAATTTTGTCCATAGGCTCGGAAAATGAAATTCATGCAATTTACTCCTTATTCCAACCTAACCAAAATTTCAATATAAAATTTACAGCACATGTACTCTATAAAATTTAGAATTTTTCTTCAATTTTTACAACTTTACAATTTAGTCCTTAAATCAAGTTTTTATCAAAATTCACTTTGTAAAAGTTGTTTATCTATCAACAACCTTTCATTTTCTACCATAAATTTCAAATTTCAGCCTATTCATCCATGGCATAACTTCTATACTTTGATAACTTTTCAAATTAATCCCCCAAATAGATAGATTAGACTATCCCAGTTTTAAAAAATATAAAAATTACTAAAACGGGGCTTGAATACTTACCCAATTATGCCAAGAAAGCTTGTTTTCTCTTTCCTAGGGTTTCCATGGAATATTTGGGGAAGAAGATGATATAAAATGATTTTTATTTCTTATTAATTATTTATCATCTTTTATTTATTTCTATTTCTAATTTAGTCCTTAGCCTTTTTAAGTTTTCCATGGATGATTCACCAAAAATATCTACTAACTTTTCTTTAATGGTCCAATTACCATATAAGGACCTCAAGTTTTGAATTCCATAGCTATTTAATCCTTCTAGCTACTAGAATTCAACTTCTACATTTTATGCAATTTGGTCCTTTTGTAATTAAGCACATAATCGATAAAATTTTCTTATCCGAATTTTCATATGACATTTCTATCATAATGCAAATCATGAAATAATATTAAAATAAATTTTATTTTCGGCTCAATTTGTGGTCCCGAAACCACTGTTTCAATTTCACTGAAATGGGCTATTATAACTCTCCCCCTTAAGAATTTTCATCCTCGAAAATCTTACTAGTAAAGAGATGCGATATTGCTTTCTCATGGTGTCCTCCGATTCCCAGGTAGCTTCTTCAATTCCATTTCTTTGCCAGAGAACCTTTACCAATGCTATCTTTTTATTTCTTAACTCTTTTGTTTCACATGCTAGAATTTTGATTGGTTCTTCACTGTAAGTCATATCAGGCTGAACCTCTACCTTGATAGAGAAATAATATGTGAAGGATCCGATCGATACTGTCGTAACATAGACACATGAAAAACATTATGAATCTGATCAAGTTCTGGTGGAAAAGCTAATCGATATGCAACAGGTCTAATTTTTTCTTTGATTTCATATGGCCCAATAAACCGTGGACTCAATTTACCCTTACGGTCAAACTAGAGAACTTTCTTCCAAGGTGATACTTTCAAGAATACCTTGTCACCAACCTAAAATTCTATTTCTTTTCATTTAAGATCAGCATAAGACTTTTGACAATCAGAGGCTGCCTTCAAACTATCCTAAATTACTTTCACCTTTTCTTCGGTTTCATAGACTAAGTCAATTCTGTGTATGTTTTTCTCAGTAAGCTCTGTCCAATACAATGGAGTTCTAGATTTCTGACCATACAAAGCTTTATACAGTGCCATTTTGATACTGGACTAATAACTATTATTGTAAGCAAATTCAATTAAAGGCAGATATTTTTCCCAGTTACCTTCAAATTCCAAAATACAACACCGAAGCGTATTTTCCAAAATCTGTATTACATATTTAGATTGGTCATTAGACTGGGGATGGAATGCAGTACCAAAATGTAACTGTATACCCAGAGCTTCTTGCAATTTGCTCCAAAATCGAGATGTAAATCGAGGATCTTTATCTAAAATAATGGAAATCGGTACTCCATGCAATCTAAAAATCTCAGAGACATATAATTCAGCCAATCTATCTAAGGAAATATCTATACGTACTAGAATAAAGTGTACAGACTTAATCAACCGATCAATAATTACCCAAATGGCATCTTTCTTCTTTGGAGAAGGGTAATCCCGATACAAAGTCCATGGTAATTCTTTCCCATTTCCATTCTGGTATTGTAACTAGCTGTAATAATCCCAAAGGTAACTGATGTTCAGCTTTTACTTGCTAGCATATCAAACATTTTGATATAAACTCATGAGTATCCCATTTCATTCCCGGCAACCAGTACATCATTTTCAAGTCATTATACATTTTATTACTTCCCGGATGAACAAACATAGTACCATTATGAGTTTCATTCAAAACCTTTTGTACTAGTTCTGAATTTTCAGTACACATATTATGCGTCTGAATAATAAACAATCATTACACCCAATCTAAAATTCTGAATCAAAAGTCGAATCACATTGTATTTGTTTTGCTTGTAACTTACTATCATCTCTCTGAGCTTCAGAAATCTGCTGCAAAAATGTTGGTCTAGCTTTTAACTCAGCTATGATTGAACCATCACCAGACAAAGACAATTAGGTATTCAATGCTCGTAAAGCAAATAGGGATTTTCTGCTCAGAGCATCTACAACAACATTAGCTTTTCTTGGATGGTAGTCAATAACCAAATCATAATCTTTCAATAACTCAAGCCACCTACACTGTCTCAAATTCAAATCTTTCTGTGACATCAAATACTTCAAACTTTTATGTTTAGTGAATATGTGACATATTTCACCAAACAAATAATGTCGCCAAATTTTTGGTGCAAACACAAATGCTACCAATTCAAGATCATGTATCGAGTAACTTCTTTCATGTGATTTTAGCTGTCTTGAAGCATAGGCTATTACTTTATCTTCTTGCATCAAAACACAGCCTAAACCATTTAACGATGTATCACTATAAATTACAAATTCCTTACCCGATTTAAGCTGAACTAACACAGGTGCTTCTATCAATAAGGCTTTCAACCTATCAAAACTCTATTGACATTTATCAGACCACTTGAATTTTACATCTTTCTACAAGAAATGAGTGATTGGAGAAGCTATCATCGAAAACCCTTTGACAAATCTCCGATAATATCCATCTAGTCCCAAAAAACTTTAGACTTTAGACACATATTTCGGGGGTTTCTAATTAATAATGGCTGAAACTTTATTCGGATCCACCCTGATACCTTCACCAGATACAATATGCACATTTACTAAATTTGACATATAATTGCTTCTCTCCTAGAGTTTGCAACACAATTCTCAGATGATCTGGATATTCATTTTCGTCTCGAGAATAAACCAAAATATCATCAATAAATACCACCACAAATCTATCTAGATACGGTTTAAAAATTCTATTCATAAGATCCATAAATATAGTAAGTGCATTTGTCAACCCAAATGGCATTACAAGATACTCATAATGCCCATACCTGGTTCTAAAAGTTTTCTTTGGCACATCTGAATCTTTTACTCGTAGCTGATAGTAGCCAAAATGGAGATCAATCTTTGAAAATACAGTGGCACCTTTCAACTAATCAAACAGATCATCAATACGAGGCAAAGGATACTTGTTCTTTATTGTAACCTTGTTGAGTTGTCTATAATCAATACATAGCCTCAATGGTCCATCTTTCTTCTTTACAAACAGAACTGGTGAACCCCAAGGTGAGAAACTAGGTCAAGCAAAGCCTCTATCAATTAACTCTTGCACCTATGCTTTCAATTCTTCTAATTCGGTAGGAGCCATTCTATAAAGCGCTATGGATATCACTGTTGTCCCTGGAACAAGATCTATAGAGAATTCCACTTCTCTAACTGCTAGTAAACTAAGTAATTCCTCTAGAAATACATCAAAAAATTCACATACAACTGGTACTGACTGAATCTTTGACTCAGATACTTTAGTATCCAACACATATGTAAGATAAGCATCATAACCCTTTCTGACATACTTCTGTGCAGATATTGTTGAAATCACATTAGATAACCCATCTAGTTTATCATATTCAACATGGAGTAGCTCACAATTCTGATATTTCAATGCAATGCATTTTTGTTGACAATTTACAACTGCATCATGCTGGGTTAACTAGTCCATTCCCATAATCACATCAAATTCATCAAATGGAAATTGTAATGCCCCGAATTTGGGCCTAGAAGGAATGGGCCTTGAGTGTGGGAATAGCTAGGAGACTGCACATAAATATTTATGTAAAGAAAGTGACACAATTGACTGTCTGCTTCAGTGGTTAAATGAGTCAGAGAAGTCCTGGGTTCAAGCCTTGGCATTTACAATTTTTTTGGTTTTTCTTAAGTGAACATTGGCTTTAGCATGTAGACTTTAAGAATATTTGTGGTTATAATGTGACACAAAAAGAGCTTGTGGTTTAGTGGCAAGGTGGCGTAAAGAGTAACCTTGAGCTCAGAGGTTTGAATCTTGAGCTGCATAGGGAGTGTTATATTTGTCACCTGTGTGGTGAGGTGGTGGTGTTTGATTGAAAGACTATTGAGAGGAGTTTGAACTGGTCATGGAGGGATGTTAAGAGCTAATCATGGAGAAATTTTAAAAGGAAAAAGGGGAGTTTGAGAGTGAGTGGGTTTGTGTTGAATTTGCTAAGGGGAACTCAAAGTTTTGGCTTTGGGGGATGTGTGTTTTCATTTCAGTTATTGAAAGCATTTTAGGTCTTTTGGGATTTATTTATGTTTCACATGGCACCTCTTACAGTGCTTACAAGACGGTACACTTGTACCACTATTGGCACTACCTTTACTATCAGTCGAATGTGTCCTAACACGCTTTATAGATCAAGGCTCCAACCTCGGAGAACTATGATCTCTCTTCTTTTTACAGTCTACACACCTAGCCTAGAGTCTTTCACTAATTCCTCTTATTCTGGCCTCAAACACTTCCTCTAGAACTTTCCTTACTAACCGGGTCAGTTTTTTAGTACCAACCTCTAGTTTATCACTACCTCGGGTTGGCGAACTCACATTGACTACTAGTTCCTGAACAGTCTTACACCCCGGAGGAGTAGACAACTCATCACGATCCTATTTACCCTCAGATTCCATGCGAGTCGTATGGCTAACTCTGAAAATCTACATTTTCATAACACACACAGAATAAATACAAAAATCTAAATGTTCAAATATCACAGGTTTGAATTTCTACCTGGACCAACATCGGAGTCTCTGACAGGTCTTTTCCGTAAATCACTTTACAAAATTCAAACCATTTCAATTTCCTATGGTACAGTTTTTCAAACATTTTTCAAAATTATTTATTTGTGCACACGTCCATGTAGAAAACACAAGCTGAGTTTTTTCAAACTTGGCTCTGATACCACTAAATGTAACACCCCAAACCCAGCCTAGAAGTCTAGACTGAATCCAGGATGCTACATTGATCACCGAAGTGATTGTAGGAGAATTTAACAAAAACCAGTCTTTCAAAATTCCAATTCTAAAAATATTTATCTCAAAACAAACCAAAACGTTTAATCATTTAAAAATACCGTTCGCAAACATAACAACATAATGTACTAACCAAGTTTAAAACAATAATGGAACCACTGTATTATGAATGTTTACAGTTCAAAACCAAATGTAAAAACTAGAAAACACAAACTGCTCAATTGTTGTTCACAAGCCTGTCCAGGGATTCGAACACAGAACCTCCATCACACCTACACTCCACATATCCACCAGACTAGTAGGCCCATTCTGTCACTAAATTGCACAACTTAACTTATGTGCGCAACCTCATCGCTGTCACTACACTCAAAACCCAGAAGTTCTAGGCCCAAAATTTGGGGCGTTACACATCTACCATATTCAAATCAAATACAACACTCAATTAAAACATATTAACATGTATAATGAAGTTACACGAACCTACCTAGATAATAGTTCGTTTAAGAAAATCTACTAATCTGAAACTCTCTTTTCCTTGATCTAGGTTCGAATTTGAATTATCTGGATCTATATAAATGAATTTAATCATCAATTATCACATTTCATATTCATTTGAACTCAATTTACATCCTAGGAAAAATTACTATTTTGCCCCTAAACTTTTCATAAATTCCAATTTTGCCCTAGGCTTAAAAAATGAAATTCATGCAATTTACTCCTTATTCCAAGCCTAACCAAAATTTCAATATAAAATTTATAGCACATGTACTCTATAAAATTCATATTTTTCTTCAATTTTTACAACTTTACAATTTAGTCCTTAAATCATGCTTTCATCAAAATTTACTTTGTAAAAGTTGTTTATCTATCAACAACCTTTCATTTTCTACCATAAATTTAAAATTTCAGCCTATTCATCCATGGCATAACTTCTATACTTTGATAACTTTTCAAATTAATCCCCCAAATAGAAAGATTAGACAATCCTGGGTTTCAAAAATATAAAAATTACTAAAGATGGGGCTTGAATACTTACCCAATTATGCCAAGAAAGCTTGTTTTCTCTTTCTTAGGGTTTTCATGGAATATTTGGTGAAGAAGATGATATAAAATTATTTTTATTAATTATTAATTATTTATCATCTTTTAATTATTTCTATTTCTAATTTAGTCCTTAGCCTTTTTTAATTTATCCATGGATGATTCACCAAAAAATCTACTAACTTTTCTTTAATGGTTTAATTACCATATAAGGACCTCAAGTTTTGAATTCCATAGCTATTTAATCCTTCTAGCTACTAGAATTCAACTTTTACATTTTATGGAATTTGGTCCTTTCGTAATTAAGCACATAATCGGTAAAATTTTCTTATCTGACATTTCTATCATAATGCAAATCATGCAATAATATTAAAATAAATTTCTTTTCGACTCGGATTTGTGGTCCTGAAACCACTGTTCTGATTTCACTGAAAGTAGATTGTTACAATTTCTTTCTCATTTTAGCTAAAAGATATAATTATAGATCTCATTAGTAGCTATTCCACATCTGGTAAGTAATATGACTCTACATGTTAAAATCTGAGAGAGTAGGTTTGTAAGGAATGTATAAATAGTAAAATGTAAGAATAAGGCTTTGCATAGGGGTTGTTAGTGTTGAGATGATAGTAAATGGTATACGAATGGGTTTTAATGGTGTCTCTCTGGTCTATAAGCAATGATTGCTATTGTTTCATTATGGATGTCTAAGTTAGGAGTTCCAATCCGCTATAGATGAATATCAGGTGAGTCTTTACACTAACTCTTTTATGTAAATTATCCAATTTTAAGTATACATATATATAAAGAAAGAATGATGATATCTATCATAATTGGTAAGTGCATAAGTATAGTAAAACGAGATAAGTTATAGGATGTTGTGTTTAAAGTTCTTTGAAAAAATTGTTGATCGATGAACATGCAAGTAAAGTTTGATATACAAGGAATATGAATCAATTAGAAATGTGAACGAATCTTAGTAAGTGATGTTGTAAAAATGTTCTTCTGTGAATCCTCTAGTAGGGCAACTACATCGCTAACCAAACTGGTAAGTCAAGACATGAAAGTTTATGTAAGACCATGTAGTTTAGACCCATGGAAACTTATGATAAGAAACCTTTCATGGTGTAGACTCTAGTAAGAGGAATACTAAAATGAAAGATTGCGATACATGAAAGTGTATAAGTCCATGTGGTTGAGACCCATGGCACGATATGATATGATATGAATGTTCATGGTGTAGTCTTCAATATATTTGTATCGAAATGACAGATCATGAAACATGAATATGCATGTATGAAACACCCCAAACCCGGCCCACGAGCCATGACCGGATCTGGTATGTTCCTTGAGTAAAACATTTTAAAACATATTGTTACTTTGGAAAGATTTGGGTGGTTTTTGAAGAAAATTTGTTCTGTGTTGGGCCCGAATTGAAAAGTCCAAGTTTTAATAAAACTTTATTATTAGTTTCGAAACTAGGAGTTAACAAAAAAAATAGTCGAGTTACTTTAGAGTTACTTTTAAATTGAAGACCATTTGTGGTTAGGTTTCTAAACTTTTAAGAATTTATTTTTTTTAAGAAAAATAAATTAATCTTGACTTAAAAAAATAATCGTATTGTAACAGAAATTAAAAACATGCATAGCAGTTTAAATCTAATGGCCTTATTACATCAAACAAAACCCGAAATAAATCCAAAAATACTTAAAAATAAAGAGTCCAAAATTTAAATAAATTCTGAGCGGAGCATGGCCACCGCTAAGCTCCTACCGACTCAGTCCGTCACTGAGCGTCACCTGAAAAATATCCCACAACGGGGTGAGTCAAACAGACTCAGTGTGTAGCAACCAACACTAAGTCCCAACGATTCGCATATATCGGATCATACATATACATATAACAATTAGAAATATAATGATGCAATCCCGAACCCAAACCTAGATACCATCCGCTACACATCACCCGCATTCAACCATCACACCGTGGGGACTACTAAGTCGACCCTCCATCCGCTACACATCATCGAAGGCGTGTCGCTGCATTTACATGCTCATCGCCCTTATATATATTGTGGCATAGCCACCAGATAATCATTTGTGACATAAGTCACCACATTCGAATTTTCTTGTGACATGAGTCACCACATTCAGATATTGTGGTATAAACCACCAGATCACTTCCCCTTAAAATAATTTCCCATATGCCCCATGTCATACAAATCATGCAACATCATGCCTTATGCCTTATTTCACATTCTTATCAATATTCACATATGTGCCGTATTCCAAATATTCATGTCATTTATTAACATAATGTTAAGGTTACGTACCTGAGTACTTTGTACCATTGCATGGTACCTTTGGCCACATTTCACATCATTATAAACACATATATTAAATTGATGCCGTAAATCTATTAAGAGTTAGCGTGGGGTACACACCTGATTTACTTAGCGAGTTCACTGAAATCCCGAAAGTCCCGATCTAATCCTCTAGATCTCAAGTTCCTACATTCGGCCAACACTAACCATTTTAGCTAAAGGCCATTCGGCCAAATGATCAAATCCCAAAGGATTATCACAACCAAAATCTTACCTTGTTGCCGATTTGATTACTAATCAAATCCCAAAACTTTGTAGTGTTTCCTTCTTTCAATCGGCTAGCACTAAATCACTTCACAGATTAGTTCTCGGCTTTTGAATAAATAAGAAATAGATCTAAGTCACTAAATAGGGCCTTGGCCGAATATCTTAAGCACTTACCTTGTGGATCTGAATCCCGAAATTGCTACTTGATTGGGGTATCTCGTCAAATCACTATAGCATATGTTAGATCCAATTCTAACATTTAATCATAATGAATGGCCCTTGGTCAATACATGCCTTACCTTAGATATTGAGATCCCAAGATCTCCTCCTTATAGTCGACAACAAATCCCGAAACCTCCTTTATAGTTTCGGCCAAGAGACATAAATGGCATTAGAATCTTGATTTTGGCTTTAAGAAAAGAAATAAAACGATGACAATAAAATCCTTACCCTTAATATTGAAATCGGCAACACCCTTACTTGAACCCACAGAGCTTTTCGGCTATGGCCTAGATGCTGATCAATTGATTTCGGCTTTTGATGAATACTAGAGGGATTCGGCTTCAACAAGGAAAAGAAAAGAGAGAGTATGAGACTTAGAGAGAATCGGCAAGGGCTTAGGAGGATCCTATTTTCAGCTTTTGATGCTATGAAGAATTCGGCTAGAAAAGAAAATTTTGAGAGAAGAAGAGAAGGGAAATTCGGCCAGAGAGAAAGAGATGAGAAAATAAAGGAAAACAAGGAAAAAGATGAATACTCTCCTGATAAATTCGGCTACCTACCCAAACACTAGCCTCACCTTGTTATTCTCCTATTTTTCCTCCTCTCTACACATTTAAAATTAATTCAGATAAATCATCAATTATCCCTTACCTTAGCCGAAATTTCAAAGGAAAAGACCAAGCCTAATCCTCATCTCCCCAAAGTCCCTATGCCGTCTACTACCTCTCTTCCTTGCCAAAAATAAAAGTCCCAAAATGTTGTTTGTGCTACTTGAACCTAGACCTCAGACACCGCTTGGGCGCCACCTACCAAGCCTTAAGTGGCGCCTTCAAGCCACTTTAACAAGTCGATTCTTGTGTCAAACTTTCCTACAATTTCTCTTAAGGCCACTCTACTTCAGCCCCACTTCAAGACTTAAAACTTAATATTTTCTAAGGCATTTTCCTACATTCTAAGGTTCTCAAAATTCATAAAACATATTCCATATACACATAGACATGCTTCCATGTATAATTAGGCAAAATGCATAAGCCATAAATCCGAGATATTACGCTTCTACCCCTTAAAATAATTTCGACCTCAAAATTACTCGCTAGAATAGGTGGGTATATTGTCATTGCATTGCTTCTTCCGCTCCCAAGAAGCTTCCTCCGATCCATGATTACGCCATAACACTTTGACCAGAGGGACCGACTTCCTCCAAGCACCTTCACATCACGCTCTAAAATCAATCGACTCTTCCTCATAAGATGATCCGGTCTTAGCTCCACCTCCTCAACCGAACTACATGAGATGGATCTCGATCGGATCGACGTAGCATAGAAACATGGAATACATCGTGCATCTGCTCGCAACTCGTGGCAACTCTAACTGGTATGCCACCGGTCCAACTCGCTTTAATACCGATAAGGTCCTATAAACCCGGACTTAACTTCCTTTGCACCAAATCTCATTACCTTCTTCCAAGGCGAAACTTTGAGAAACACTTGATCTCCCACGGAAACTCTATTTCCTTCCATTTGAGATCTCAGATACGACTTCACTGCCGATGCCTCCTTCAACTGCGTGCTGGATTACTTCCACTTTCTCTTGAATTACGCCACAATCTCGCACCCAAAACCCGACGTTCCTCTAATTTCGTTCAACACGTAGGAGTGCGACACTTCATCCCATACAACGCCTCGACGATGCCATTTTAATACCTGGCACGATAATCAAGTTATTGTACTAAAGGCAAATACTCTTCCCAACTTCCTCTCAAGTCTATCACACATCCCTCAAAGATATCCTCCAACACTTGAATCACTCGCAAATGGATGAAAAGCTCTTCTAATTTAGTGCCTAAAGCTGTAGAGCTTTCCAAAATCGAGACGTAAACCTTGGATCCCTACCAAATGATTGACACCGGCACTCCATGCAACCTCACAATTTCTGCCACATATAACTCTGCTAACCTCTGGAGAGCATAGTCAACCGACACTGAAATAAAATGCGCGGACTTTGTCAATCGGTCCACTATCACCCATACCAAGTCCTTCTTAGTAGGCGTAAGGGGAAGCCCACTAACGAAGTCCATGGTGATTCTCTCCCACTTCCACTGTGGAATCTTTATCGGTTGAAGCAATCTTGACGGAACTTGGTGTTCAGCCTTAACTTGCTAACACGTTAGCCACTTACCTACAAATTCGGTAACTTCCCGCTTAAGACCAGCCACCAAAACTATTCCTTAAGTCTCTCAGACAACTTACTACCACCCAGGATGCATAGCATAGGGGCTACCATGCGATTCTTGAAGAATCCTCTGCCTTAACTCCTTATTCTTCGGCATACAGACTTTACCCTTGAAACACAATACTCCCTCATCATTAATTCCATAATCCTCCAACTCTCCATTCTGCACTTATCGTAACTTAGCACTTAGATCAACATCTGTCAACTGACTTTCTTTCACCTCGATCAACCATGTTTGACTTGCAACTCTGCCAGCAGACTTCCATCGTCATACAAACTCAGATGCACAAACATCGCCCTCAGATCTGACACTACTTTCCAACTTAGAGCATTTGCCACTACATTCGCCTTGCCCGAGTGATACTCTATGGAACAATCGTAGTCCTTCAACAATTCCACCCACCTTCATTGTCTCAAATTGCCTCGTGTTCAACTCCTTCCGAGTCGCGAGATACTTAAGGCTTTTGTGGTCAGTGTAGATTACGGACTTCTCTCCATAAAGATAGTGCCTCCATACCTTAAGAGCAAAGACCACTGCCACCAATTCCAAGTCATGCGTCGGGTAGTTAGCCTCATGTGGCCTTAATTGTCGAGATGCATAAGCGACTACTTTCCCATCTTGCATCAGTACGCATCCTAATCCTATGTGAGACGTGTCACAATACACCACAAAGTCCTTCCCTGCCTCAGGTTGAATCAAAATCAGAGCTTCAGTCAAAACCCTCTTAAGCTTTTCAAAGCTCTCTTGTTGCTTATCTGACCATATGAAAGGTACTTCCTTTCTCAACAACTTCGTCAGAGGTGCGGCTATTGATGAGAACCCTTCTACAAACCTTCTGTAGTAGCCTACCAATCCCAAGAAACTATAAATCTCAGCCGCAGACTTAGGTGGTTTCCAATCTAGCACTGCCTCAATCTTCTTAAGATCCACCCTTATTCCTTCTGCAGAAACCACATGCCCTAAGAATGCAACTTCCTTCAGCCAAAATTCACACTTGTTGAATTTGGCATAGAGCTTCTTCTCCCTCAACACCTACAACACTATCCGGAGATGCTCATCATGTTTCCCCTCGGACTTGGAATACACTAGGATATCGTCGATGAATACAACAATGAACCTATCCAAGTAAGGTTGAAAAACCCGATTCATCATATCCATGAATACGGCTGGGGCGTTCGTCAAACCGAACGGCATTATAACAAACTCAAAATGCCCATATCTTGTCCAAAAGCTATCTTATGGATATCTGCCTCCTTCACCTTAAGTCGATGATATCCGCACCAGAGATCTATCTTTGAGAATACCGCCGCCTTTAAGTCGATCGAACAAGTCGTCAATCCTTGGCAAAGGGTACTTGTTCTTGATGGTCAACTTATTCAATCGACGATAATCTATGCACATGCGATAGTTCCATCCTTCTTCTTCACAAACAAGACCGGTGCTCCCCATGGAGACACAAGGGTCGATAAACCCACGATCAAGCAACTCTTAGATCCGAGCCTTGAGCTCAACCAACTCCTTTGGTGCCATTTTGTGCGGGGCAATTGACATAGAGCTATTCTTAGCAAAGAAATCAATTTCAACTCCACTTCCCTATCCGGGGTATTCTGTAACTCCTCCTAAAGACATCCACAAACTCCCTTACGGTTCTAACTCCACTAACTCCCTTTTTTTGCATCCAAAGCACTAACGAAAGCCAGAAATGCCCTACACCCTTTCCGAACCATCTTATCAGCCTTTAAGGCTGAAACTACGTTAGACAAGTAGTTTCTTCTTTCCCCTATCATAACTATCACCTCATCCTCTGGGTCCTCAACTCCATTCGTTTAGCTGCACAATCCAATACACCCGATGCTCCACTAGCCAATCCATGCCAAGAATAAGATCGAATTCTCCGAAGGGTAGTTCCATTAAGTCAGTGAAAAATACCACTCCCTAAATTTTTAGAGATACTTTCCGAAACATCTTATTCACCACTACAGTTTGACCTAATGGGCTTACTATAGTCATCTCCCTATTAGATAGTTCAGAGGCTAGGCATAGTGTTTCAACTACTCTACATGCAACATAAGAGTGGGTAGAGCCAACATCAATCAAAGCGAAGTAAGGCTTGCCAAATATAAGGAACGTATCAGTTATGACGTCTAGTGCATCTCCGTCCTCCCTCCGATGAACTGCATACACTAAACTCAGTTGTCTTGCCTCTGCGCATCAATATAATTAGTACCAACATACTTCTTCTGGTATGCCACCTTAACATACTCCCAAGTGAGTTCCTCAACTGTAACACCATCCCACACTGTGAGCCACCACTGGTATGACTCATCACGAAGAAGCGACACCATTCCTTTTAGCTTTTCCTCAGCAGTTAAATCGAGCTCATCCATAATTCGTTCGGTCGCCTCCAACCAATACTCAGCCGTACTGGGTGCCACACCAGATACACCACGGAACACCTCACTCATATTCTTGAGTCGTTCGGCACATATTTTAAGCCCCATACTTCCTCATGCTCTAGCCACCATCTCAAGAACTCGCAGACCACCACTGACATAAAGATCATCCCCTGTCTGATCTTGCTGCTCAACACCAACAGCTGGTGGTGGGGGTGGTGGTACCTCATTCTCTGACCCCTGACCCGATCTAACGGGTTCCGATACGAGTCATTCAGCCTCTACCATGGCCTCGCACATTACGACCACGTACCCTAGAGCTCATGTCTATGATCGCGATCAAGTTAAAAAGTTTTATGCATTAGTCTTTGTTCCACTAATTATCCGCGAAGAAATTTTATGAAAGAAATTTAGTGGTAGTTCTTTCGATCATTCAGAGTTTCAAGTCTTCTATCCTAGTTCAGAGAAATACATCCATTCAGTAGTATCTACCACACACATTCACCATTCAAACATTGTTGTCTGTTCCTATCCTAGGGGTATTTTCGTAATTTATCCTAGAAGGGTATTTTGGTAAAATAATCGAGGTCAATTTGAAAATCTTAATAAATCAAAGCACTCTAAAATTTTCAAAACTTGAGGGTATTTTGAAAATTTTCCCAAATCAGGGGTATGGCAGAAATTTTGAGAATCGGGGTCATTTTGGTAATTTTATAAATCAGGGGTAACTTTGTAAATTTTCCAAATTAGGGTATCTGGATATTTTGAAAAATAGGATTTTTGGATAATTTTGTAAAGTAAGAATATCTTAGTAAAAATTGAGGGCAAAATGGTAATTTTATAAACCAAGGGCATTTTAGTAATTTACAAACTAGGGGTATTTAGGTAATTTTGTAAAACAGAGATTTTTCAGAAAAATTGTCAAAATAGCGTTTACAAATCAAAAGGGTAGTTTGAGGATTTTAAATACTAGGGTTTTCATAAAAATATGGCCAGCCCTTTTCGAGTTTTAATTATTGAGTTTAGCCCGTGAGTAAGTTCTCTTGGTTAGGGTGAACCGTCACTATGCACCAGGTAGGATTCGAGTGGAGAGGAGGTGAGTCACTAGGACTGCTTAAATACCAAGCTCCCATCGAAACCAATCCTAGACATGCGCGCAATGGTTGCCACACCATAACTCTACGACTTAGACACAGGTTTGTTTAATTAGGCTTTAAAGTTTTATGCAATTACGTGTTGGAGTAAGCTAATCCTAGGTTTAATAACTTAATATACTAATCTACGTTCCCTTTGTACCCATATACCAATCATATAATAAATCACACAATAGTTAGGGGTACTTACCTGGTGGACTTCGGATCGGAGACTTAGGTGCCATGCCGGAAAACCTGCTCATTTCACAAGACTTTCACAAAATTCATTTGAGCCAAATTTTGAAAATATTGTGGGCTTTAAACCCAAGGCCTAGAGTTTAAAACTGGGCTCTGATACCAAGCTGAAACACCCCAAACCCGGCCCACGAGCCATGACCAGATCTGGTATGTTCCTTGAGTAAAACATTTTAAAACAGATTGTTACTTTGGAAAGATTTGGGTGGTTTTTGAAGAAAATTTGTTCTGTGTTGGGTTCGAATTGAAAAGTCCAGGTTTTAATAAAACTTTATTATTAGTTTCGAAACTAGGAGTTAACAAAAAAAAAAGTCAAGTTGTTTTAGAGTTACTTTTAAATTGAAGACCATTTGTGGTTAGGTTTCTAAACTTTTAAGAATTTATTTTTTTTAAGAAAAATAAATTAATCTTGACTTAAAAAAAATAATCGATCGTAATGTAAATTAAAAACATGCATAGCAGCTTTAAATCTAATGGCCTTATTACATCAAACAAAACCCAAATAAATCCAAAAATACTTAAAAATAAAGAGTCCAAAATTTAAATAAATTACGAAGTGAGCATGGCCACCGCTAAGCTCCTCGCCGATTCATTCACACCGAGCATCACCAAAAAAATATCCCACAACGGGTGAGTCAAATGACTCAAAGTGTAGCAACCAACACTAAGTCCCAACGATTCGAGCATATCGGATCATACATATACATATAACAATTAGAAATATAATGATGCAATCCCCAAACCCAAACCTAGATACCATCTCGCTACACATCACCCGCACCAACCATCACACCGTGGGACTACTAAGTTGACCCACCATCCGCTACACATCATCGAAGGCGTTCATTGCATTTACATGCTCATCGCCTTATATATATTGTGGCATAGCCACCAGATAATCATTTGTGACATAAGTCACCACATTCGATTTTCTTGTGACATGAGTCACCACATTCGATATTGTGGTATAAACCACCGATCACTTCCCCTTAAAATAATTTCCCATATGCCCCATGTCATACAAATCATGCAACATCATGCCTTATGCCTTATTTCACATTCTTATCAATATTCACATATGTGCCGTATTCCAAATATTCATGTCATTTATTAACATAATGTTAAGGTTACGTACCTGAGTACTTTGTACCATTGCATGGTACCTTTGGCCACATTTCACATCATTATAAACACATATATTAAATTGATGCCATAAATCTATTAAGAGTTAGCGTGGGGTACACACCTGATTTACTTAGCGAGTTCACTAAAATCCCAAAAGTCCCGATCTAATCCTCTAGATCTCAAGTTCCTACATTCGGCCAACACTAACCATTTTAGCTAAAGGCCATTTGTCCAAATGATGAAATCCCAAAAGATTATCACAACCAAAATCTCACCTTGTTGTCGATTTGATTACTAATCAAATCCCAAAACTTTGTAGTGTTTCCTTCTTTCAATCGGCTAGCACTAAATCACTTCACAGATTAGTTCTCGGCTTTTGAATAAATAAGAAATAGATCTAAGTCACTAAATAGGGCCTTGGCCAAATATCTTAAGCACTTACCTTGTGGATCTGAATCCCGAAATTGCTACTTGATTGGGGTATCTATCACAATCACTATAGCATATGTTAGATCCAATTCTAACATTTAATCATAATGAATGGCCCTTGGCCGAATACATGCCTTACCTTAGATATTGAGATCCCAAAGATCTCCTCCTTATAGTCGACTACAGACAAATCCCGAAACCTCCTTTATAGTTTCGGCCAAGAGACATAAATGGCATTAGAATCTTGATTTCGCTTTAAGAAAAGAAATAAAACGATGACAATAAAATCCTTACCCTTAATATTGAAATCGACAACACCCTTACTTGAACCCACAGAGCTTTTCGGCTATGGCCTAGATGCTGATCAATTGATTTCGGCTTTTGATGAATACTAGAGGGATTCCGCTTCAACAAGGAAAAGAAAAGAGAGAGTATGAGACTTAGAGAGAATCGGTAAGGGCTCAGAAGGATCCTATTTTTGGATTTTGATGCTATGAAGAATTCGGCTAGAAAAGAAAATTTTGAGAGAAGAAGAGAAGGGAAATTCGGCCAGAGAGAAAAAGATGAGAAAATAAAGGAAAATAAGGAAAAAGATGAATACTCTGCTGATAAATTTGGCTACCTACCCAAACACTAGCCTCACCTTGTTATTCTCCTATTTTTCCTCCTCTCTACACATTTAAAATTAATTCAGATAAATCATCAATTATCCCTTACCTTAGCCGAAATTTCAAAGGAAAAGACCAAGCCTAATCCTCATCTCCCCAAAGTCCCTATGCCGTCCACTACCTCTCTTCCTTTCCGAAAAATAAAAGTCCCAAAATGTTGTTTGTGCTACTCGAACCTAGACCCTGCACACCTGCTTGGGGCGTCACCTACCCAAGCCTTAAGTGGCGCCTTCAAGCCACTTTAACAAGTTGATTCTTGTGTCTAACTTTCCCTACAATTTCTCTTAAGGCCACTCTGCTTCAGTTCCACTTCAAGACTTAAAACTTAATATTTTCTAAGGCATTTTCCTACATTCTAAGGTTCTCAAAATTCATAAAACATATTCCATATACACATAGACATGCTTCCATGTATAATTAGGCAAAAATGCATAAGCGACCCATGGTAAGATATGAAAAGATTTTATAAGTATTCATGATGTAGCCTTTGATAGTATGAATATTGAATAGGCAGAGCATGGTACATGAATATATGTCTAAGTCCATGATGAAGAAACCCATGACACCTCCTGTGAAGTCCGCCAGAACAGTAAATATGTGATCCTGTATGAAGCCTTATGTCATACTCTTTATGATGCCTTATGGTGTATTATGTATGATGTATTATGGCGTATTCTAATTGATTCTCTAGCGTGTTCAGTTAAGACAGTAAGGTTTACGATGTTTGACTGTCGTGTGGTAAGTACAGTATGAGCCGAGTATATAAAATGATAAGGTTAGGATATAATGGAAGTAATGGCTTGAAGTAAGACTTGAATTGTAATTGAATGAGACTAAAGAAGATATTCTTGAATAAATGTGTAAATATATATGTACGAAAAAGGTATCCACCAATTTGGATTGTACTTTGACTTACTCTAATATATTGAAGAGTGTGATTGATTCTGACTTTGAGTGAAAAGATATGCCATTGAAAGGTTTATATAAAGCTTTGTTAGTATGATCTGATATTGAGGTTCAACTCGATATGGATTAGTTTGGTAAACTGACGGTATTTGAGAGTGAATGGGAATTCTCCAGTTGCATATGTATTCGCCAAAGACTAATAATTGTGAACAATCCTTCTAGGTTAAGAATGTGTATGGAATGAAAGCCTGTACATATTAGTCTTCAAAGTCATATGTATGGAAATATGATCAGGAAGAGTTCAAAAGTGCTAGGGCAAGTTTAAAATCAGCAATTAGAAAGCAAGAAATGGGAACGACTATGGGTGTGTTAGTTGGTGTATACGAATAAGTCTGAGACTAGTATGGTACTTGCCCAAAAGCAGAAGTGCAATGACCAAAAAGTCAATGGAGTTGAAAATGGTTGTTTCAAAATGTTGTTTTTCGATGATAGAAATTGTGAATATTATTTATTAATATTTACGATGGTATTATAGTATTATATTGATATTTAGTCTAACAATTTTGGTTATGTGAAAAGTTAGACAAGGTATGAGTGTATTGGATCTAATGTTAGTGGTTTTGGGAATTGAGGTATTGGGACCTCATTTCAATTCGCCCATCACTACAACTTCTTTGTCATCAAGAGTTCTTAGGACATTCGCTAGAAAGACAATCCACATTTGCACGACACTTCACAAGCCACCCATGCCTAAGATCAGTCGAATTCAATGGCAACTCCATTAAATCACCGAAATCGCATCCTTGAACTTCTAAAGGTACTTCCTTAAAAGTTTGTCTATAACTCATCGTCTGCCTTAAAGGACTAAGTACAACCATCTTCCTAGGTGCATGCCTCGTAAGTCACATGCAAAGTTTCAGATACTTCACTAGCGATGTAAGAGTGAGTTGACCCTATGTCTATCAAAGCAATAAAGGCAACCCGTAAATCAAACGCATCTTGATTACATCGTGTGTCACTATCCTCTATTTACGAACTACATATACCAGACTGGCCGCTCGCCTCAAAGCTACCACTACCTCTCGCTCAAGTCCCACGACTCTACCGAACCATTACCCTTTCATTTGGACCACGCTCCTTATCGCCATCATTTATGGTATTATAGTATTATATTGATATTTAGTCTAACAATTTTGGTTATGTGAAAAGTTAGACAAGGTATGAGTGTATTGGATCTAATGTTAGTGGTTTTGGGAATTGAGGTATTGGGACCTCATTTCAATGAACCGGACCCGTAAATAGTTTTATTAAATATTTATGAGGTTAGTTTAGTAGTAATTAGATATTGCTTAAGTAATTTACGTGAAATTAGGAGTTGTTTAAGTACAGTGTAACACCCCAAACCCGGCCCAGACGTTATGATCGAATCTAGCGTGTCACATCAAAGCGTCGTCCAAAAACTGAGTTTGTCGTTAAAAGTTCATTTCTATGTTTAAATCCTTTTGCTCAAATTTAGCAAATCATCTCGTCAAAAACATTTACTTTATGTCTGCATTGATACTTTAGGTTATTCCAATCGCGGAAGCTACTAAAGTTTGAAATATAAAAACATCTGTTTTTAAGTGTTTTTGAAAATAGTTATTAATTTTGAAAATTCATGTTTAGCAGTTTTAAAGAAGGAAATCTAAAGCCCATTTAAAAACTTAATCCATCAAAGGCCTTATAACAGAATTAAAACCCAAAATATAAAATTAAAAAAAAGTCTACAGCAGAGCATCAGCGGTCGTGTGGCCACCTCCGAGTCTCTCGCAGCTCCAAATCACCTAAGGCTAGGGATTACTTGTACAGTAAGACAGAAGGGTGAGTTTGCGAAAACTCAATGTGTAATCCTTTATAATACACACAGTCAGATATACGGTATGCAGAAATAGACTAGGCCTGAGCCCATCACACACACAGTATCAGGTAGGCCTTAGCCCATTAACAGAACTAGGTGGACCTAAGCCCGTTACATAAATCAGTATCAGATGCAGATATGCAGACAAAAATCCAGCCCCATCCAACTAATACACCACCTGTACCAACCAACACACCATATGGGGATAAAATCGACCCACCCAGCCAACACACCAAGCTTAGCACCGATTGCGGCACTATGTCAACAGAACGGCTTGGCACCATAGACAGAACGGCTAAAAGCCATAAATATCACAGAAAGGCTGAAAGCCTTGTACAGAATGGCAACAACCATACACTTCTTCCATAACAATGTCCCAACCCCATGCAAAATGTCGTGTATGCCATACTCACTCATCACAGGTGTATGCAGAATGGCCATGCTCAGTAATGGTCCTTTAAACATATATTAAAAGCATATCAATCACACAACCATAGTCAAGTCAGTTAAAACACAGTCATACGATCACAGTCAAATCATAGTCTAAGTCAATCATTTACCCACAAGGCCAAAATAGTCATTTATCCTGTAGGGGTATTACGGTTATTTTACCCTATAAGGGCATTACGGTCATTTTACCCTACAGGCACATTACGATCATTTTACAAATATTAGGGTCTCGGTATTTATTACGACCTCCTAGAGGGTCTATTGTCTTTTGAGCGACTTAGATAACCTACACAGCCAGAACGATGTATATGGGCCCAAAACCCGCTATTGGGCGCAAGTGGCCTACACGCTCGTGTGACCCATTTAGTCCAGATTCACATACGGCATCGCGAGCCTCATAAAACAACCTATCAATGTTCACTTACCAAGGATTTTACCCGTGTGGGCCCATAAGCCCATTGAGCCCACGCGGTCCATTTTTACCCAACGAGGCCCATAACGGCCCCAGTCCACAAAAACACACGTGGTGGCCTCTACAGTCTGCTACCTATGATTTGGGGTTCAGTTCACCCCACGTGCATTTGCACGCTTGTGAGGTCTTGAATGCCGAGGTTTCGGCATTTTAGCTTATCATCTTTTTCGATTCACAGATAGACAAGGGTGTGAATACACACTTTATCGGCTTTTACACCTATAACCGTTTGCGGGGTACGACTACGCACCCTTTTCGACTTTTAAGCCACTTATCATTTACGAAAAATAGTTACACACTCTATCGCTTTTGACCGATTAGCAATTAAGGTACTAATACACACTTGAATATGAACTGTTGTGAATAGCCCACGAGCACCATCCTACATTTAAACAAGGTATTTATCAATCGCTTGACAATAGGATCTCAACCTTTCTTGATAGTTATCTGCATATAAAGCGAATTTAGTAATCAGGATTGCTTATACATATGGGTTGAATTTATGATTATCAGCCTAAAGAAAACATTAACCCCAAATAAGGGAGAAGCATATTCGGCTAATACCAACCCACGACAACATATTCAAGTTCAGATCATTCACTACGAGCAGTATTACCTTCGGTCAAGAACAAAATAGAAGGGTCAAATCATTTCTACAGTGCTAGAGAACTCCTCCACTCCTCACGAATTCCTTAAACCTGAAAGAACACCATAACAAAGGTAAAAAAAAGAATATAAGAGTCGGCATCTAAAGAAATAGAGGAGAAAAGCCGAAAGAGTAGAGATGCAGGGACCTACCAATCGATATTCTGCCAACAGAAACTATTTGAGTGACAGGGAAGAGAAGTTGGAATCGAGAGGAAGATGAGATTGTCATCCACCACGGCTTAAGAAAGAGGGAGAATAGAAGAGAATCTACAATCAAGGACAAGGGAGGGGATTGATGGCATAAACAATATTCAGGTAACAAGGGGGGAAACATTCGGCTACCCAAAACCAGAATAAGTAAAGGCAAAGTATCAATGGGGGAGAGAAAGGAAGTTGATCCAGCAAAGAACGATTTTGAAGAAAAAAACCAATTACCCAAATGGACACTAATGGTACTCGGCTACCAAAACACACAATACACAAAAGGGAGAAAAACAGCACAACAAGAGGTAAACGTTTTTGAAATGGAGGGCAAAAATGCACAACCTATTTCGGCACAAGAATAAAAGTCATATGACTGAATTTGCACCATGGGAAACCCACTTTCGGCCAACTACTACTACACCCCTAATTCCACTCCCCAAATCTCTCAACACCTCTAATTTGAAACACTTTCAAACCCCTCTAAATCCTTATCCCAAAAATCACTCCCCCAAGACCAATTCCACAACCACTTGAGCAGAATTCCATTATAACACAACCATTAGGCATCACAACTGTAAAATAAAACCTCCCTTGCTTATCCCAAGACTTAAACCCCAGACCTCTTGCCAATTGTAACGCCACCTTGCCACTAGACCACTAGACCACCCACTCACTTTGTTTCACCTTTTACCACATTTTATTTTTAAAACCTACTTACTTACTCCCAAGGTTGTATTCACCTAAAACCAAAATTTTTGCTAGAGCTTAGGTTTGAACCCAGGACTTCTCCAATACTTCTCAAGACCCTTAACCACTAAAGCAGACATTTAATTGTGTCATTTCCTATGTAACACCCCAAACCCAGCCTAAATGACACGAACGGGATCTAGTATGTCACAGGGAAAAGTTGTTTAAATGAAATTTGGAATTTTAAAGAAACATCGCCATTGTGAAAACTTTTTGTTTTGTGTTTTTATCTTGAAAATAATTTTAAATTTCGCTCATGAGTTTCTTACTAATTTCATGTTAGATTGAACTAAAAACTGAAGATAATCTTAATTTTTTGAAAACTGAATTTGAGGAATTTCATAAATAAGACAGTTGAAAACAATGTTGCGGTTTTTATAAAATCTCTGAATTTTAATTGATTAATCATTTGCCATCTTTTGTTTACACAAAAAAATACATGATTGTTTAGATTTTTATTTTAGAAACCCTCATTTTTGACATCTCATAAGATATGTTATAACAGCATAAAATCCCAAAACCCAAATTAAAGATTAGGAAGCCTTATTACATAACAAAATCCCAATTAAAAATAAGTCTAAATAAAAATAAATTTACGAGAAAAATATTGCATGGCCACCTGAAGTCCACCTCGGCTCCAAATCCACAATCTAGGGATTACCTACAAAATTAAGCAGAGGGGTGAGTCATCGACACTCAGTGTGTAAATCCCCCTATAACGCAATTTGGGCCTCAAGCCCACACCTCCCATTGGGCCTTAGCCCACACACTATAGCATATTAACATGAATGCAATCTGGCCCATCCCAACCTTGTTTTCCATCCTCTAGGTCTCCTGAATCAGCCAAACACCCGTCGCATCAAGCCACTGTGGTCCCAGACCACTTGTGATAGAGTCACAGAATCTATAAACGTGGGTCAACCCACTCGTGTCCTGCACTTCGTGACAATCTCTAATAAGTATACGTAATAACCCAATCGTGGTCCTGCACCAATCGAGACAAGTCACCGATAATCATATGTATACGTGGTTCCAAACCACTGTGGTCTTAGACCACTGTGACAGAGGTCACTGAATCACACTTCCCCTGTCAATCATTTCCCAAGGCCCATGCAACATATTTTCATACTGAGATGAATGCAGCATACTTTCAATGTACAACAGATAATTAATTCACACATACATATATTCGAAAGTAATCATCATAGCGGAACTTACCCGGTGTCTCCAACCTTACCCATAAGGGTATCTCGACTATGTATACAGTCGTTTTGGCTTTCATCCATCACAGTTAATAACGCAGATTAATAAGTAAAGTGTGAATCTTACACACCTGATTATGCATAAGACTAGACCCTCTACGTCGACACTCTCACTAGTAGGGATAACTGCGATTTGTCTATCCCAAGCAGACGTCGGCTCTCTACCACATCCCAGCGGGAAGTCTCAAACCGTCGACACAGCACGTCTTTTAAATTTAGGACAGAGACCACGAGTCTGCTCCCCTTAGGCTCCTTAGACGCACCCTCCTTGGATCGACTAGCACTCATATCCATGGTAAGAGTCTTGATCAGTACTTAAAGAAAAATGTGTGGTGAAGGCAACGAAAGAGAAAAGGGAAATAGACAAATCGAAATCAAGAGAATCTCCTTACCTCAAGAACCCGAATAGAAAGATAAGGTTCGGCAACCAATAGACCTTTAGGCTTCGGACTACGACTGTTCAGCTACTGGGGTATCCCGGAGTGAACGTTCCAAAATGAGTGAAGAAAAAGAGGGATTAGCCAAAATCTCAACGTTAAATAGATAGCCACTTTGGCTACGAACAACTTAAGACAGAAAGAGAAATACAAAGATTAGAACGATTGCTCTTACCTTGCGATAACAAATGAGTTGAAGGAGAAAAAGATTCGGTGAACCTACTCACACAACTACGAGAGAAGAACGTAATTAGAAAGGCGAGAAGATGAAGGGAAATGAAAATGAAAAGAGAGGTGTTATGAATAAGGAGAGGTTCGGTTATGGTGAAGAAAACAAGTTGTAAAGATACACAAAGGAAATTTGGTCTATGAAAGAAAGACTAGCCAAAACCAAAGGAGTAGGGGTTCGGTTAAATGGAGAAAGTAGAGAAACAAATGGGAAGGGATGGAGGTTCGGCTAGTGAAGCAGGAAATAGAGGAGCAAGGAGAGAAAAGAGAAAAGAAGTTGAAGAAGGGTGGAAGAGAGTGGTTCAGCCAAGAAAAGAGAATAAGAAAGTAGGAGTGCAAAGAAGAAAAAGAGAGTAAATTAAGAGAAGAGTTGCAATTGGCTAACACGCAAATAAAGAGAAGGAATAAAGAGGAAGCTCAGAGATTTGGCACAAACACTAAATGAGCAACAATCCACAAAACGTCACAAAGAAAGCTAAAACAAAGACTATAAAATTCGGCACAACACTCTAATGGCTCAATTTTGCTATCACACCTCCAAATGCCAAAATTCCTAGCCGACTACACACATAACCGAAATTCTCCCCCTAGCTTTCCAACATTTGGCCAACACTCATTTCACCCTCTCAAATCCCTTGATTTTCTCCTTGCCTTACTCCATACCCACCATTTGAACTAGAAGACCAAGTCTTCCTCCACAAACTCCTCCACACCTTTCATTCAAAATAATTTGACTCATTCAAACCTCCACCAAGAAGAGTCCAGCCGAATGCCAACACCTTACCTCCCTAAGCACAAAAAATAAAGTCTCATGTTGCAGCAGAAAGGATTCAAGCTCCTCCACTTCTGCTCCTACAAATGATGCCTTCCCCCTTGCACTGCTAATGTCGCCACCACCACTTGGGCACAAGCTCCTTTGTGTCAAGTAGTACACACAAATATTCTTAAAGCCTACCTCTACTAGCTCTCCCCCCTAAAGTTCCCAAAAACCAAAATTTTCTAAAGCTTTGGCTCGAACTCGAGGCTCCCTAGGACCCCCAAACACATCAAAATAACATGCTAAACAAGCCCAGCACATAGGATAGCATAAAATGCAGAACCCTTAATTCTAGGATGTTACAGTTGTTGGAACACCGGCACCCCATGGTGCAACGAAATAAAATTAATCCCAGCGATCCAAACCATGAATCCATGTGTGAGGAACTAATCTGGGTGAAATAAAGGTTTCAAATTACCAAAGTTTCAATCGAGTAGATAGCGACGCCTCGGCGACAAGATATCGATCTCTTCGTCGAACCAAGCCACAACCTTTACGATGTCGGCCTCACGTAATCCACCGGTTTGACTATGAACGGTAGAAATCTCCAAAACTATTTTTCGTAGGTGTTTTGCTTGACGGCTAGACCTTTTAAAGCAAAATTTTAGGGTTTTCTTCACTTATTACCCTTTTATAATCAAGATATCATTTATGAATAATAAAATTAAATAAATATAATAATGTTTTAATCGAAAATTATAATTACATTAATTATACCCAAAAATTATAATTACATTAATTATATCATGGATTTCTAGAACTATATTTATTTAAATTTATATACTAACCAAATTCATATATTAATTCTCATTATGTGTACAACATCCTTGTACATATAATATATTCAATATTTGATTGCCCAATTAAATTAATTCTTTAATTAATTTAATTCATGTGACAATCAAACACAATACCAAATATGTTTCATTCCGCTCATTTCAACCATAGGGTGTGACCACAGAGGTTCTTGTAACGTTAGTAGTAATACTAGAACGATTCTAATGTCACAAACAATGAGTGGCATCTAGCAATGCATCATTGCTACCTAAGATACAAGAAGTCATGATTCGACATAACTTTTGTGATTAACTTTTCATGCATTAATCCTTAAGTCCTTTATCTCGAATAGATACAAGTCATGGAATAGTCACACTTGTATAGTCCATCCCATGTTTCTTGATATCTTGAGTAGACTATGATATATAAATTAGTATGACATCGCATGTCAACTTATTTGAGCATGGCCATGCATTTCTAGTCTCACTCAATCAAGTGGCCTAAGATATTACTCCCATTATGTGGGAGGGACTTATCCTATATTGATCAACAATATCCTCTACATTGATTGTGATATATCCAACATCACCTTTATAGAACAACCCGCCACGGTATACGCTTGATCGTATCAAAATATACGACTCACGATGTTGGGATAATGATTATCTCAAGTCTAAGGATCATATATATATTAATCACTATGAGTAATGTTGTGACAATTACATAATAATCCAAGAAACATACTCATAGCGGGTCACCCAATATGTTGTTCTCTAACACACATATTCATGCATTGATTTTGACACACCATATCAATGACAACTCTTTATCATCAATCAACTACATGTTAGTCTTAATGCATTATTGTTGTCCTAGTCAACAATAATACTTGACTAAGGATATTTTAAGAATAATCATATTATTCTCGTGACATTATTATAAAACAGTTTATTTGTACACACGTAAGGAAAACCGAAATAATAATGACAACGCTTTATATTAATAAACTTGGTAAATCAAGTATGTTATTACAACCATCTCATGATTGATCTTTGGGCATACTCTTACAACAGTTCTATCCCCCTTAAAGAAATTTCAGCCTCAAAATTTACCTGCTCAAAAGAGGTAAGGGTATTGTTGTCGCATCACATCCTCTGGCTCCCACGTGGCTTCCTCTGAACCGTGATTCCGCCATAACACTTTAACCAACAGAGCTAACTTCCTTCTCAATACTTTAACATCTCGATCTAAGATTTGAACTGGTTCTTCTTCAAAAGATAAATCAGGTCTTACCTCAATGTCTTCCATCGGCACTATGTGAGATGGATCTGAACGATTGCACCTTAACATCGAGACATGGAATACATCATGTATCTGCCTCCATTCCGGAGGTAACTCAAGCTGATAAGCTACCGCTCCCACACGTTTCAACACCCGATATGGCTCGATGAACCTAAAGCTAAACTTACCTTTCCGTCCAAATCTTAGGACCTTCTTCCAAGGTGAAACTTTTAGAAAAACCCGATCCCCTACTGAGAACTCTATTTCCTTACACTTCAGATCTGCATATGATTTTTGCCTGTCGAAAGCTTCCTTCAACCGAGCCTGAATCAACTTAACCTTTTCCTCTGTCTCTGAGACCAACTCCGAACCCAACAATGGTCGCTCACCTAACTCTATCCAAGAAGTAGAATTATGACACTTACGACCATACAACGCATCGTAGGGTGCCATCTTAATGCTGGATTGATAGCTATTGTTGTATTCAAACTCTGCCAACGGTAGAAAATCTTCCTAACTACCCCTAAAGTCAATCAAACAGCCCCTTAGCATGTCCTCCAAAATCTGAATTACCCTTTCTGACTAACCATTAGTCTGTGGATGAAACGCTATGCTGAAATCCAGTCTTGTACCTAATGCTTGATGTAGTGCCTTCCAGAATCATGACGTAAACCTAGGGTCTCTGTCTGATATGATATACACTAGTACCCCATGTAACCTCACAATCTTTGCCACATACAACTTGGCTAAATTCTGTAACGAGTAGTCGACACGAACGAGTATGAAGTGATCAAACTTCATCAACCGATCGACAACCACCCACACCGAATCTTTCCTAGTAGGCGTAAGGGGTAGCCCACTAATAAAGTCCATCATTATCCTCTCCAACTATCAAAATGGAATCTTCACTGGCTGTAGCAACCCTGAAGGCAACTAATGTTTCGCCTTCACCTGTTGACACGTAAAGCACTTACTCACATACTCGGTAACTTCTTGCTTCAGACCTGGCCACAAAAACTATTCGCACAGATCCCGATACATCTTACTCCCACCAGGATGCATAGCATATGGGCTACTATGCACTTCCTGTAGAATCCTCTATCTCAACTCAGAATCCTTCGGCATACAAGTCTTTCCATGAAAGCACAATACCCCATCACTGTTCAAACTAAAATCTTCTGTCTCACCACCTTCTACTTGCTGAAATCTAGAACTCAACGATTCATCTGGCAACTGCTTCTCTTTAATCTGACTTACCCATGTAGGCTTCATTTGAAGTTTAGCTAACAAGCTTCCATCATCATACAAACTGAGATGGGCAAACATTGCCCTCAAATTAGATATCACCTTACAGCTCAACGCATCTGCCACTACGTTAGCTTTACTTGGGTGATATTCAATCGAGCAATCATAATCTTTCAACAATTCAATCCACCTCTGCTGCCTTAAATTCAACTCCTTCTGGGTAAGGAGATTTTCAGGCTTTTATGGTCAGTGTAGATTATAGACTTCTCTCCATACAAGTAGTGCCTCCAAATCTTTAGAGCAAACACTACCGCGGCTAACTCTAAATCATGAGTGGGGTAGTTCACTTTATGCAGTCTTAATTACCGAGATGCATACGCTTCCACTTTCCCTTCTTGCATCAGCACACATCCTAATCCTATGTACGATGCATCATAATAGACAACAAACTCCTTTCCCACCTCAGGTTGAATCAACACTGGTGCCTCCGTCAGAATCTCCTTCAACTTCTCAAAGCTTTCCTGTTGCTTATCTGACCAGACAAACGGTACCCCTTTCCGCAACAACTTAGTTAAAGGTGCAGCGATCAACAAGAATCCCTAACAAACCTTCTGTAGTACTCGACTAACCTAAGGAAACTTCGAATCCCAGTTATAAACTTTGGTGGTTTCTAGTCCAACACAGCTTCAATCTTTCGGGGATCGACCTTAATCCCCTCGGTAGACACAACATGCCCCAAAAAAGTAACTTCCCTCAACCAAAACTCACACTTGCTAAATTTGGCATACAGTTGCTTCTCTCTCAGAATCTGCAGAACAATCCGAATATGCGAATCATGCTCCTCTTTCATCCTTGAATACACCAAGATATCATCTATGAACTCTACGACAAACTGATCCAGGTAGGGTTGGAATACCCGGTTCATCATATCCATAAACGCAACTGGTGCATTCGTCAACCCAAAAGGCATCACTAAGAACTCGTAGTGACCATAACGAGTTCGAAAAGTAGTCTTATGAATATCCTCTTCCTTGACCTTAAGCTGATGATAACCTGACCTCAAATCTATCTTTGAGAAGACTGAAGTGCCTCGCAGTTGATTGAACAGATCGTCAATCCTTGGCAACGGGTACTTGTTCTTAATCGTCAACTTGTTCAGCTGCCTATAGTCAATGTACATCCACATCGACCCATCCTTTTTCTTGACAAATAACATCGGAGCTCCCCACGGAGACACACTTGGTCGAATAAAACCACGGTCCAACAATTCCTGTATTTGAGCTTTAAGTTCTACCAGCTCCTTCGGTGCCATTCTATATGGGGCAATGAACACCGGAGCTATCCCCGAAAGAAGATCAATACTGAACTCCACCTCGCGATCCGGAGGTAACCTTGGAAGCTCTTCTGAAAAAACATCTGAGAACTCTTTCACTGTTCTAACATCTCCCACAGACATCTCCTTGGCTTCCAAGGAAAAAACGAAAGCTAAGAAAGCCTCACACCCTTTCCTCACCATTCTTTTTAGAGAAGACACTACATTGGACAGGTAATTCTTTCTTTCGCCTATTACTAGCACCTCTTTATCCTCGGGAGTCTTCAACACCATGTGTAACAGACCGAATTTGACCCTAATCGAAACGGTGGTTTTAGGACCATGAATCCGAGTCTGAGAAATATTTTAATATTATATTTTGTGTCTAATATGTGAATTAATGTCTGTGAAAGTTTCAGAGAAAATTTAATCGTTTAAGTGCCTAATTGGAGAAAAAGGACTTAATCGCGTAAAGCGTAAAAGTTTCAATCCATAGTAAAATGTGCCAAATTGATAGTGGCTTCTTGATTTGAAGCATTGAAAGGAAATTAGTCCATTCTTGATATTAGTGGACGGTTAAAGTTCACTTTTATGATTATGTTTTGTTAATGAATGTTATAATAATAAGGTTAAATTAGTAAATGGCCAAATATCATAATATATGTAAAATAAAACATAAAATAAAGCTTAGTGCTTCATTTTGCATGACCAAAATAAGAAAGAAACAAAGTAAAAGAGAGAGTTGGTACATTCGTCCATTCATTCAAGCTTCAATTAGATATGGATTCTAGCTCGATTTTTGTTAATTTTTACATTTTTGAGATCGTTGCTTGAATCAGTAAATACCCATGTTGTAATTTTTAAATCGAGCATGTTTAAGGTTCGGCCATTAACATTTTTATATGATAATTAATGTTTGATGAATTTAATTTTAAGATAGGATTAAGATTGATAAGTTTTGTATTGAAGTTTTAGTGAAAATTGGGTAAATAGGACTAATTTGTAAAAATAAAAATTTGAGAGGGCTTAAATGAAAAATAAATGAAAGAAATGGACTTATATAGTCCTTATACATATTCGGCCCTTGAGTGTTGTATTGAAATAATGTGTATTTTGTGTTTTGTGCAATTAGGACTAAAGTGTAAAAATGTGAAACACTAGGGGTAAAAGGGTAATTTACCCATTAATGTGATTTGAGACTAAATTGAAATGAAATGTACTAGAATAAGTTAAATTTTAATGTGTTTAGATCAAGAACAAAGAAAAACGGATTTGGATCGGGGAAAGACGAAGGTTATTGAATAAGCTATTTCTACGCCATTCACGACACGATGAGGTAAGTCCCTGTCGGATTATATTAAAGAATGCATTGTGAAAGTATTTGATGACAAATTTTGATAAATTTGGGTATATTTTCATGTGATAGCCGAATGTAATAATATTACATTGAATTGGATATGTTTTGTTATACAATGTTATAATAGTTTTATTTGTGAAAAGTGAATAAGCTTAGTTGAATTGGAAATGTGATAGAATTATGAAATTTAAGTGATAAGTGGTTATGATACTATTGAAACGTTCATTGAAATGTTGAAAATGATGATATCTCGGGCTTTAAGCCTAGCGAGCCTAGTGTTTGGTGATTTATTTCGAGCTTTAAGCCTAAGGTGCCTAGTCTTGGGGACTTATTTCTCGCTTATCGCCTAGCGAGCCCTCGTCGTGGGTGACACATTCGGCTCATTGCTCAGCGTGCTTAATGCCGTGTTTTAAGTTATAGATTTTGAGTTACATAGACACAGGGCCGATGTGAAGTTCGCTTAAAAGCTTAGAAGGTTCTATACCTGAATTTCTCGCTTGTACTTTATTTAAGTAGTCAAGGCCTTTAAGCAATAAAGGTAAATTTATGTCTTGAAATGAATTTGTTATTTCGCCACAAGGTATGCATTTTATATGTTAATACTAAGTATACATGTGCTATGGTTGTGATCGAATAGAAAAATGAAAGAATAAGTTATATTATATACTTGGTTGTGATGTTATAAATGCTAAATATATATACATATATATTATGTCAAGTGGTTAATAGACATGTGCAATTTGAGTGTGATTAAGATGTTCATGTAAGCAAAGTTATATTACTAAGTTATGTGAAGTGATGATGCCCTGTTATATGTAATTGCAAATAAAGTATAAATGTTAATATCATGGATTAGTTTATACTAGGTTTGGTTGGTTAAGAATTTTGATAATGCTTGAGACTTGCTAAGTTAATGAGCTTACTCCGTTTTTGTTTAATTGTTCTGTTTATTAGATTCTGGTCAAGCTACAGGTTCAGAGGATCAACGTTGAAGTTCCCCACACTATCAACTCTTTTGGTACTCCTCTAGTTTGCTTTATTATAGATAAAGGCATGTATAGGAGGGAATATGTCCTTGTTTGAGTAGAAACCTTAATAATATATGTATTATAGCCATACGAATATGGCTTATGTTCTATATTATTTAATGTGGAGACATATGGTTTAATGATCTAGTGATGCATATGAGTATATTATTATGATGTTTGGATATTAAGAATTATATTTGGGTATATTCGGTTATAATCTAGGTGCATATCGTATATACATATATATATAGGTTGGTCATGGCATATATGTGTGATGTGTTTAGTTGTGTAATATTGATTAAATTAAATATGCATGTTTTGCATGGATGTTATATTTGGTCTTGGATTGCATTCATACATGACTAATAAATATTATATGCTTGGTTCAATTTTTCTTTTCAAATAACTTAAGTATATATTTTGTTTTTATGGATTATATTAAGACGATTTTAAATTGTTAGATCAAGGTATCACTTAAACATGTATATGAATGATTAAATGTTATGATTTCGTCTGATTTATTAAAGAAAATGTGATAATGTGTAAGATAGGTGTTACATGAATTGAGTACACTATGAGTTGTTTTGTGCTTGCAAATGGTTTAAATTAAAATGGTCACATGCGCATGGTCTTGTAAATAGAAAAGAGGTATGTTTAGTCTTTAATAATTGTGCCAAGTTTATTTGTTCATAATGATCATTTCCAACACCGCATATGATATTGGATATTAAACTTTGTGAAATGTTTGTTTGGTCTATTAAGTTCATGTATATATTTTTGAGAATAAGCGATTAATAGTTATTAAATTTTCAATGTCATTACAATGATAAGCTCATGATTTATGTATGTATTTTAAGGTATTTTGTGTGATTTTAAGACATGTATATTGACTTGAAAATATGGTATAGGTTTGAAATGAATTGATGGAACTTTGAGATATGATTGGTATATTGGGGTGTTTAATAATTTAAGACTAAAACTTAATTAGCAAAATGTTATATATATATATATATATATTTGTAAATAGGTTCTATATGATTATGTGAATGTACGAAAGCTATATTTTCTTTGAAAATGCCTCGTAACCCTAATCCGGTGACGGATATGGGTTAGGGGTGTTACATTTTATTGGTATCAGAGCTTACGGTTTAGTCGATTCTAGGACTACCGTAGAGCGTGAGGGTCTAGCTATACATGCCTTTATTGTATATTTGATAGTGTGGTAACTTCTGACATTCTGAACTGTGTTTTATATAGTAAATGGACACTGATCCTAAAAGAGCTGTAGTAGATGATGTAGAGAGTGTAGCACCTGACCGTGCACATGGATCAGTGCCGGTAGACTCTAGACCCGTTTCGGGTAGCCACGAGGGGGAGGCTAAACAAGCCTTCTATCAGATGATGAATGAGTGGTTTACCCAGTTTATTCAGGCTAACCTGACTGTACACCAACCTCTACCCCGAATAATCCAACTCCTGTACCTTCAAAGACCACCGATGATAGATCCAATGAGATCTAGTAGGCCTCCGTTGATAAAATCAGAAATTTGGGGCCGAGGTATTCAAGGCTAATGATGATGATGATGCAGAGCGAAATGAAATGTGGCTTGATAACACTATTCTAAGATTTGATGAGCTATCCTCGCACTCTGCATTTAATGTTTGAAATGTGATATATCTTTACTTCGAGACACCGCTTATCACCGTGGAATACACTAGTATCGATGGTTCCAAAAGAAAAGTGATATGGGATTTCTTCCAATGAATTCGCAAGAAATATATCGACCAGAGGTTCATCGACCGTAAACGTAAAGAATTTCTTGAACTAAAATAGGGAAAATGACCGTGATCAATATGAGCAAAAATTTGTCGATTGAGCCAATATGCTCTGGAGTGTGTATCAACCGAAGCCATTATGTGCAAAAGGTTTGAAGATGGTTTGAATGAAGATTTAAAGTTGCTTGTTGGCATTCTTGAAATCAAAGAGTTTGTGACACTAGTCGAGCGAGCTTGCAAAGCTGAAGAGCTCGAGAAGGAGAAAAGAATGGTCGAGATGGAAGCTAGAGACACTCGTAAGAGACCTGTCGGTAAGAATTTCCATTCCATATCTAAGAAGTTTAGAGATGACTTCAAATTACATAAAGCTACTTGATTCACCTAGACGTGATCGACCTCCAGTGGGCTCCCGAGCTACCTCGATGGCGGTGTTGGTAACGCCCACGTAATTAGTTGAATGCAAGCACCGGGAAATGGCATTCGGGAGTTGTAGATTCCATGATCGGTCTTGCTTTAAATGTGGGTCGCCGATCATTTTATTAGAGAATTTCCGATGTTAGTTGAGCGAATACGCCTCGAACATTAAGTCGAGCAACACATCAGTGCGAGGTAGGCCACCTAGACATTCAGGTAATGTAGGTGGTAGTCAGAGAGGAACGAAGAACACTGCAATTTGATCCGAGGCTAGAACTCCAGCTAGAGCTTATGCTACACGAGCCAGAGAGGATGCTTCCTCCCCCGATGTCATTCTCGGTACTTTCACACTCTACGATACTATTGTGATTGCATTGATTGATCCCGGTTCGACTCATTCATATGTGTGTGAAACTTTAATATCCAAAGAAGACTCTACCGTCGAGCTCATCGAGTTTGTGATCCGTGTGTCCAACCCTCCGGTCATTGTGTAATGGTTGATAAAGTGTGTAAAGGTTGCCCATTGATGATTCAGGATTCTTACTTTCCAGCTGATTTAATGTTACTGCCTTTCGACGAGTTTGATTTAATTTTGGGAATGGACTGGTTAACTTCACATGATGCAAAGGTAAATTGCAAAAGAAAGCTTATTGATCCGAGATGCGTAATGGTGAGATCATCGAATTGAATCCAAAGGATCTAAGCGGGTTTCTGCGAGAATATCCTCGATGTTAGCCCTAAGTATGTGAAAAAAGGTACGAAGCTTATTTGGCCTATGTATTGATAATAAAGTGTCCAAAAGCATATTGAATCTATACCGGTTGTGTGTGAATACCCGACGTGTTTCCTGAAGAGCTACCGGGTTTACCACCAGTACGAGAAATTGAGTTTGGCATTGAATTAGTACCGGGAACGACTCCGATCTCGATGGCTCCGTATCGGATGGCACCTACTGAGTTAAAAGAGTTGAAAGCACAATTGCAAGAGTTAACAGATAGGGTTTTGCACGATCGAAGTTTCTCTCCTTGGGTGCACCCGTTTTTTGTGAAAAGAAAGATGGAACGATGTGAATGTCTATTGATTATCGACAACTGAATAAGGTAACTATAAAGAATAAATATCCGATACCTCTGATTGATTATTTGTTTGATCGCTTGAAAAGGCTTCAGATTTTCAAGATAGATTTGAGATCGGCTTATTATCGCCAAGTAGTCGAGATACGTATGTGTCAAGACCGTATTTTGGACAAGGTACGGACATTTTGAGTTTCGTTATGCCTTTTGGACTCGCTAATGCACTTCTTTGTTTTTATGGATCTAATGAATAGGTCTTTACGCTTTTTGGATCGGTTTGTAGTTGTGTTTATTGATGATATACTAATCTATTCCAAAGATGAAACCAAACATGCCGAGCATTTGAGATTAGTGCTACAAACTTTATGAGACCAACAACCGTATGCAAAGTTTAGTAAGTGTGAGTTCGGATGAATGAAGTCGACTTCTGTCATGTTGTTTCAAAGATCGTATTCGGTGGATCCAAACAAAATAGCAACTATACTCGATTGGAAATCACCAAAGAATGTTTTCGAGATCCGAAGCTTCCTAGGCCTTGCGGGATATTACGATTTATTTGTAAAGGTTTTTCAGTAATAGCTACACCTTTGATAAAGCTACTACGAAAAGATGTCAAGTTTGAGTGGTCGAAAAGTGTCGTAAAAGTTTCGAAAGTTGAAAGCCCTTCCGATCAAGCTCCAGTGTTAGCTCAAATGAAACGGTAAAGAATTTATTATTTTAGTGATGCTTCTTTGAATGGGTTGGGTTGCGTTTTGATGCGGAAGGCAAGGTTATAGCCTACGCTCGAGACAATTGAAGCCACATGAGAGAAATTATCCGACTCACGATCCGGAATTAGCGACCATTGTTTTCGCATTAAAAATTTGGCGCCACTATTTATTCGACAGAAATGTCACATTTATTCGGATCATAAAATTCTAAAGTATTTAATGACTCGTAAAGATCTAAATTTGAGACAACGCAGATGGTTAGAATTGTTGAAAGACTATGAGTTGGTGATTGACTACCATCCGAGAAAAGCTAACGTTGTTGCGGATCGTTAAGTCGAAAATCATTGTTTGCTCTTCGCAATGAACGCACGATAGCTATGTCCGTGATGGTTCGATCATAGCCGAAGTTACAAGCAAGACCGATGTTTATTCAGCAAATTTGTAATGCATGAAAGTTGACAAAGATTTGATTGCTAGTCGAATTCGAGAAAAAGGTGCGAATCAGATTTTCAGATTGATGCAAATGACTGCTTGAATTTTAAAAGCTGAATGTGTGTTCAAGAACTCAGATTTGATACGATGATTCGAGTGAGGCCTATAGTGGTCGATTATTAATACATCCGGTAGCACAAAGATGTATAATGATTTGAAACAGATTCTATTGGTGGTCGGGCATGAAACGGATATATCTCAATTTGTTTCAAAATGCTTAGTTTGTCAGCAAGTAAAAGCTGAACATCAAGTGCCATCCGGACTACTTCAGCCAATCATGATACCTGAATGGAAATGGGATAGAATTATAATGGATTTTGTATCCGGTCTTCCTATGACACCGAGTAAAAAGATGTCGTCTGGTTATAGTTGATAGATCGACTAAATCACTCATTTTGTGCTTGTCAGATAGACTTTTCACTCGATAAACTTGTTGAATTATACGTATCATAGATTGTGAGATTGCATGGTGTATCGAGTTCCATTGCTTCGGACAGAGACCAGAGATTTACATCGCGGTTTTGGAAGAAGTTGCAAGATGCCTTAGGTACTAAACTTCATTTTAGTACGACCTTTCATCCACGTATGCATTTGGCCATCGAGCGAACTATTCGAGATACTTGAGGACATGTTGAGATGTTGCGTTCTCGAGTTTGAAGGTGCGTGGAATGATACCTACCTTTGATTGAATTTGCTTATAATAATAGCTTCCAATCTAGTATCAAATGGCGCCTTATGAAGCCTTGTACGGCTAAAATGCCAAACTCATTATAATCGGTCGAGCTCGGCGAGAATAAGATACACGGGTTGATTTGATTAAAGAAATGTAATGTAAGGTAGCTATTATTAGAGGCAATTTGAAAGCTACTTGGATCGTCAAAAGTCCTATGTTGATTTGAAACGAAAGACATTGAGTTTCGTGTCGAGATCGTGTATTCTTAAAAGTTTCTCCTCGAAGAAAGTAATTCGATTTGGTCTGGAAGGCAAGTTGAGCCCAAGATTTATCTGATCGTATGAAATCATCGAACATATTGGACCTGTTGCTTATAAATTGAAGTTGCCCTCTGAGTTAGAAAAGATACATGACGTATTTCACGTTTCGATGCTTCGTAAATATAGATCAGACCCGTCGCATGTGATCACTTCGTTTGAGATTGAAATCCGACCAAATATGACGTACAAGGAAGAACCTATCCGTATTTTAGCTCGAGAAATGAAATAGTTAAGAAACAAAAGAATTCCTTTAGTGAAAGTACTATGGAGTCGGCACGGAGTTGAAGAGGCTATGTGGGAGCCTGAGGATTCAATGAGGCAACAATATTCGACTTTGTTTAACGGTAAGATTTTCGGGGACGAAAATCCTAAAGGGGGGAGAGTTGTAATGCATCGAATTTGACCCTAATCGAACGGTGGTTTCGTGACCATGAATCGAGTTTGAGAAATATTTTAATATTATATTTTGTGTCTAATATGTGAATTAATGTGTGAAAGTTTCGTGGAAAAATTTAATCGCTTATGTGCCTAATTGGAGAAAAAGGACTTAATCGCGTAAAGCGTAAAAGTTTCAATCCATAGTAAAATGTGCCAAATTGATAGTGGTTTCTTGATTTGAAGCATTGAAAGGAAATTAGTCCATTCTTGATATTAGTGGACGGTTAAAGTTCACTTTTGCCATTATGTTTTGTTAATGAATGTTATAATAATAAGGTTAAATTAGTAAATGGCCAAATATCATAATATATGTAAAATAAAACATAAAATAAAGCTTAGTGCTTCATTTTGCATGACCGAAATAAGAAAGAAACAAAGTAAAAGAGAGAGTTGGTACATTCTGCCATTCATTCAAGCTTCAATTAGGTATGGATTCTAGCTCGATTTTTGTTAATTTTACGTTTTTGAGATCGTTGCTTGAACCGTAGCACCCATGTTGTACTTTTTAAATCGAGCATGTCTAAGGTTCGCCATTAACATTGTTATATGATAATTGATGTTTGATGAATTTAATTTTAAGATAGGATTAAGATTGATAAGTTTTGTATTGAAGTTTTAGTGAAAATTGGGTAAATAGGACTAATTTGTAAAAATAAAAATTTGAGAGGGCTTAAATGCAAAATAAATGAAAGAAATGGACTTATATAGTCCTTATACATATTCAGCCCTTGAGTGTTGTATTGAAATAATGTGTATTTTGTGTTTTGTGCAATTAGGACTAAAGTGTAAAAATGTAAAACACTAGAGGTAAAAGGGTAATTTACCCATTAATGTGATTTGAGACTAAATTGAAATGAAATGTACTTGAATGAGTTAAATTTTAATGTGTTTAGATCAAGAACAAAGAAAACAGATTTGGATCGGGGAAAGACGAAGGTTATTGAATAAGCCATTCTCACGCTGTCCACCGACAAATGAGGTAAGTCCCTAAGCTGGATTATATTAAAAAATGCATTATGAAAGTATTTGATGACAAATTTTGATAAATTTGGGTATATTTTCATGTGATAGCCGAATGTAATAATATTACATTGAATTGGATATGTTTTGTTATACAATGTTATAATAGTTTTATTTGTGAAAAGTGAATAAGCTTAGTTGAATTGGAAATGTGATAGAATTATGAAATTTAAGTGATAAGTGGTTATGATACTATTGAAACGTTCATTGAAATGTTGAAAATGATGATATCTCGGCTTTAAGCCTAGCGGTGCCTAGTGCTTTGATTTATTTCGCTTTAAGCCTCAGCGTGCCTAGTGCCTTGATTTTTTTCGCTTTAAGCCTAGCGGTGCCTAGTGCTTTGATTTATTTTGGGCTTTAAGCCTAGCAGCCTAGTGCCGATGGCTTATTTCGCTTATCGCCTAGCGTGCCTCGTCTTGACACATTCTGCTCATTGCCTAGCAGTGCTTAATGCCGATGTTTTAAGTTACGATTTTGAGTTACATAGACACAGGGCCGATATGTGAAGTTCGCTTAAAAGCTTAGAAGGTTCTATACCTATGAATTTCTCGCTTGTACTTTATTTAAGTAGTCAAGGCCTTTAAGCAATAAAGGTAAATTTATGTCTTGAAATGAATTTGTTATTTCGCCACAAGGTATGCATTTTATATGTTAATACTAAGTATACATGTGCTATGGTTGTGATCGAATGTAAAAAATGAAAGAATGAGTTATATTATATACTTGGTTGTGATGTTATAAATGCGAAATATATATATATATATATATATATATATATATATATTATGTCAAGTGGTTAATAGACATGCGCAATTTGAGTGTGATTAAGATGTTCATGTAAGCAAGGTTATATTACTAAGTTATGTGAAGTGATGATGCCCTGTTATATGTCATTGCAAATAAAGTATAAATGTTAATATCATGGATTAGTTTATACTAGGTTTGGTTGGTTAAGAATTTTGATAATGCTTGAGACTTGCTAAGCTAATAAGCTTACTCCGTTTTTGTTTAATTGTTTTGTTTATTAGATTCTGGTCAAGCTACAGGTTCAGAGGATCAATGTTGAAGTTCCCCACACTATCAACTCTTTTGGTACTCCTCTAGTTTGCTTTATTATAGATAAAGGCATGTATAGGAGGGAATATGTCCTTGTTTGAGTAGAAACCTTAATACTATATGTATTATAGCCATACGAATATGGCTTATGTTCTATATTATTTAATGTGGAGACATATGGTTTAATGATCTAGTGATGCATATGAGTATATTATTATGATGTTTGGATATTAAGAATTATATTTGGGTATATTCGGTTATAATCTAGGTGCATATCGTATATACATATATATATATATAGGTTGGTCATGGCATATATGTGTGATGTGTTTAGTTGTGTAATATTGATTAAATTAAATATGCATGTTTTGCTTGGATGTTATATTTGGTCTTGGATTGCATTCGTACATGACTAAAAATATTATATGCTTGGTTCGAATTTGTCTTTTCAAATAACTTAAGTATATATTTTGTTTTTATGGATTATATTAAGACGATTTTAAATTGTTAGATCAAGGTATCACTTAAATATGTATATGAATGATTAAATGTTATGATTTCGTTCGATTTATTAAAGAAAATGTGATTATGTGTAAGATAGGTGTTACATGAATTGAGTACACTATGAGTTGTTTTGTGCTTGCAAATGGTTTAAATTAAAATGGTCACATGCACATGGTCTTGTAAATAGAAAAGAGGTATGTTTAGTCTTTAATAATTGTGCCAAGTTTATTTGTTCATAATGATCATTTCCATCACCGCATATGATATTGGATATTAAACTTTGTGAAATGTTTGTTTGGTTTATTAAGTTCATGTATATATTTTTGAGAATAAGCGATTAATAGTTATTAAATATTCGAATGTCATTACAATGATAAGCTCATGATTTATGTATGTATTTTAAGGTATTTTGTGTGATTTTAAGACATGTATATTGACTTGAAATATGGTATAGGTTTGAAATGAATTGATGGAAATTTGAGATATGATTGGTATATTGGGGTGCTTAATAATTTAAGACTAAAACTTAATTAGCAAAATGTTATATATATATATATATATATATATATATATATATATATATTTGTAAATAGGTTCTATATGATTATGTGAATGTACGAAAGCTATATTTTCTTTGAAAATGCCTCGTAACCCTAATCCGGCGACGGATATGGGTTAGGGGTGTTACACCATGCGCTTAGCAGTACAGTCCAAGTTTGCTCGATACTTAACTAACCAGTCCATGCCTAAAATCAAATCGAACTCGCCGAACGGAAGTTCCATCAAGTCAGCCAAGAAGACTATCCCTTGAACTTCCAAAGGCACATCCCTAAATAGTTTGTTTGCCACTACAGATTGTCCTAAAGGGCTAATCACAGTCATCTCCCTAAATGCAATCTCAGATTCTATACTCAAGGTTCCGCATAATCGACTAGCAACATACGAATGTGTAGACCCAATATCTATCAGTGCTGTAAAGGGCAAACCAAAGATAAGGAATGTACCAGTTATGACGCCCGGTGCATCACCATCCTCTCAACGTCTAGCTGCATAGACCAACCCAAGCTATCTCGCATCTGTATTCTAAGCACCTCTGCCCGGTGCTCCACGCCTCTGGCCAGACCACGACCTATCGGTGGTTGTTGTCCACCTCTTCCAGGCTGTACATGACCCTGAACCAGTGGTCGTGCCCTGTTTGGCTCCTGTGGACAGTCCCTTACCAAATGATCTACAGATCCACACCTGTAACATCGTTTACTTCTTGTCCAGCACTCCCCTGAATGATAATTCCCACATCTAGCACATGGTTGAGACCAACCAACAAGAATAAAGCCAGAACTCTCACCCGCCTCTCAAACCTAGGCCTCTTTCGAAAACTCCCAACAGACCCTGACGACTCAAAATTCCTTTTATTCCTACCTCTGTCCTTATCCTAATTCTTTCTTTCAGGTCGCTTCACCTCTTCGACTATCTTAGCCTTCTCAAACAGAACAGCAAACTCTCTTTCCCATTGCGAGCTATCAGTTCTCAAAACTCGTCCCTCAGACTATCCTTAAATCAAACACAACGTTCGTGATCTATTCCAACGATACCCCAGGGAATAACGGCTTAAACACAAGAATTCTACCTCATACTCAGCTACTGACTTATTCCCCTGGACCAAGTTCAAAAATGCCTTCCTCTGGCGCCTACATAACTTGTCCCCATATACTTTCCCTGGAATGTTGACTTAAATAAGTCCCAGGTAATACGGTCCACTGAGGTACCATCTCTTACTGTGAGCTACCACTGGTATGCCTCATCTCGAAGGAGAGACACTACTCCTTTCAACTTTTCCTCCGCAGTACAGTCAAGATCGTCCATGTTTTGTTCAACCGCTTCCATCCATTACTCAGCTACGTTAGGAGCCATACCAGAAATTCCCCTAAACATCTCAACCCCATTAGCTCGGAGTTGCTCAGAAATAGGTTTTCGAGCAACTGATCCGGTGCTTGCTCCAGCAGCCCACTCCAAAACACGCAACATAGCTTGAGACACAGCATCGTCCCCACCAGTTTGGTCCTGAAATCCTACTTTCGCAATTGGTGATGCCGACACTTCACCTTTCGGTCCATGCCCTGATTTTGAGGGTTCAACCTCAACACCTCAGCCTCTACCACGGCCGAACATACCACGTCCACGTCCTCTAGCGCTCATGATTATGAATTTGACTTAATCTAATTAAAAATTTTATGAGTTAGTATTTCTTCCACTGTTTATTACCCGACAGTCTTATGAAAATAGCATTAGAAGTAGTTTTTTGCAAGAAATGTTTCTAAAGGTCTCCATTTCTAAAGTTGTATTTCCTAAAACTATCTATCACAATATTTCATAAGAATTCAAGCAATAATCAAGAAACTTACAGTACGGATTGGTGCCGAACACTCGGGAGCCATACTTCTAGAAATCACGTAATTTTTTAAACTATTTTCTAAACCAACTTTTGAAATCATTTTTGAACCCTGAACCCACAGCCGAGTTTTGCAACTAGGTTCTGATGCCATAATTGTCACACCCTAAACCCAGCCTAAATGACACGACCGGATCTAGTATGTCACCGGGAAAAGTTGTTTAAATGAAATTTGGAATTTTAAAGAAACATAGCCATTGTGAAAACTTTTTGTTTTGAGTTTCTGTCTTGAAACTAATTTTAAATTTCGCTAATGAGTTTTTTACCAATTTCTTGTTAGATTGGACCAAAAGCAGAAGATAATCTTAATTTTTTGAAAACCCGAATTTGAGGAATTTCATAAATGAGACAGTTGAAAATAATGTTGCGATTTTCATAAAATCTCCGAATTTTAATTGATTAATCGTTTTCCATCTTTTGTTAACCCCCAAAAAAACATGATTGTTTAGATTTTTATTTTAGAAACCCCCATTTTCAACATCTCATAAGATATGTTATAACAACATAAATTCCTAAAACCCAAATTAAAGATTAGGAGGCATTATTACATAACAAAATCCCAATTAAAAATAACTCTAAATAAAAGTGACTTTACGAGAAAAATATTGCATGGCCACCTCAAGTCCGCCTTTGCTCCAAATCCGCAATCTAAGGATTACCTGCAAAATTAAGAAGAGGGGTGAGTCACCGACACTCAGTGTGTAAATCCCCCTATAACGCAATCTGGGCCTCAAGCCCACAAACTCCCATTGGGCCTTAGCCCACACACTACAGCATATTAACATGAATGCAATGCAGCCCATCCCAACCTAGTTTTCCATCCTCTAGGTCTCCTAAATCAGCCAAACACCCGTGGCATCAAGCCACTGTGGTCCCAAACCACTTGTGATAGAGTCACAGAATCTATAAATGTGGGGCCAACCCATTGTGGTCCAGACCACTGTGACAATCTCTAATAAGTATATGTGGGGCCAACCCACTGTGGTCCCAAACCACTGAGACAAGTCACTGATAATCATATGTATACATGGTTCCAAACCACCGTGGTCCCAGACCACTATGAAAGAAGTCACTGAATCACACTTCTCCTGTCAATCATTTCCCAAGGCCCATGCAACATATTTTCATACTGAGATGAATGCAGCATACTTTCAATGTACAACAGATAATTAATTCACACATACATATATTCGAAAGTAATCATCATAGCTAAACTTACCCGGCATCTCCAACCTTACCCACAAGGGTATCTCGACTATGTATATAGTCGTTTTGGCTTTCAGCCATCACAGTTAATAACGTAGATTAATAAGTAAAGTGTGAACCTTACACACCTGATTACGCGTAAGACTAGACCCTCGACGTCGACACTCTCACTAGCAGGGATAACTGCGACTTGTCTATCCCAAGTAGACATCGGCTCTCTACTACAGCCCGATAGAAAGTCACGAACCGTCGACACAGCACGTCTTTTAAATTTAAGACAGAGACCACAGTTCGCTCCCCTCAGGCTCCTTAGATGCACCCTCTCTGGATCGGCTAGCACTCATATCCATGGTAAGAGTCTTGATTAGTACTTAAAGAAAAACATGTGGTTAAGGTAACAAAAGGGAAAAGAGAAATAGACAAATCGAAATCAAGAGAATCTCCTTCCTCAAGAACCCGAATGGAAAGTTAAGGTTCGGCAACCAACAGACCTTCAGGCTTTGGACTACAACTGTTCGATTACTGGGGTATCCCGGAGTGAACGTTCCAAAACGAGTAAAGAAAAAAAGGATTAGCCAAAATCTCAACGTTAAATAGATAGCCACTTCGGCTAAGAACAACTTAAGACCAAAAGAGAAATACAAAGATTAGCACGATTGCTCTTACATTGCGATAACGAATGAGTTGAAGGAGAAAAGAGATTTGGCCAACCTACTCACACAACTACGAGAGAAGAATGTAATCATAAAGGGTGAGAAGATAAAGGAAAATGAAAATGAAAAGAGAGATGCTATGAATAAGGAAAGGTTCGGTTATGGTGAAGAAAACAAGTTGTAAAGATGCACAAAAGAAATTCGATCTATGAAATAAAGACTAGCCAAAACCAAAGGAGTAGGGGTTTGGTTAAATGGAGAAAGTAGTGAAACAAAGGGAAAGGATGGAGGTTCAGCTAATGAAGCAAGAAATAGAGGAGCAAGGAGAGAAAAGAGAAAAGAAGTCGAAGAAGGGTGGAAGAGAGTGGTTCAGCCAAGAAAAGAGAATAAGAAAGTAGGAGTGCAAAGAAGAAAAAGAGTGAAAAATAAGAGAAGAGTTGCAATTGGCTAACACGCAAATGAAGAGAAGGAATAGAGAGGAAGCTGAGAGATTTGGCACAAACACTAAATGAGCAACAATCCATAAAACGTCACAAATAAATCTAAAACAAAGACTATAAAATTCAGCACAACACTCTAATGGCTCAGTTTTGCTATCACACCTCTAAATGCCGAAATTTCTAGCCAACTACACACATAATTGAAATTCTCCCCCTAGCTTTCCAACATTCAGCTAACACTCATTTCCACCTCTCAAATCCCTTGATTTTCTCCTTGCCTTACTCCCTACCCACCATTTGAACTAGAAGACCAAGTCTTCCTCCACAAACTCCTCCACACCTTTCATTCAAAATAATTTGACTCATTCAAACCTCCACCAAGAAGAGTCCAGCCGAATGCCAACACCTTACCTCCCTAAGCACAAAAATAAAGTCCCATGTTGCAGCAGAAGGGATTCAAACTCCTCCGCTTCTGCTCTTACAAATGACGCCTTCCCCCTTACACTGCTAATGACGCATTCTCCCTTGCACTGCTAATGACGCCACCACCACTTGGACACAAGCTCCTTTGAATCAAGCAGCACACACAAATATTCTTAAAGCCTACCTTTACTAGCTCTCCCCCTCTAAAGTGCCCAAAAAGCAAAAATTTTCTAAAGTTTTGGTTCGAACCCGAGGCTCCCCAGGACCCCCAAACACATCAAAATAACATGCTAAACAAGCCCAGCACCTAGGATAGCATAAAATGCAGAACCCCTAATTCTAGGATGTTACATCCTAGCTCACATGAACTTATATGCACAGTTTCCTAACCGTTCCCTTGCTCAAGGCCCAATACTTTTAGGCCCAAATTTTGGGGCGTTACATACAGGGACTAAATCATGTTAAAGTTACAAGTTGAATAATAGATTGAAATTAATTAATGAGATTAAATAAGTAAATATACCATTGTTTCCTTTTAATGGACTGTTATAATGGAACATTTATGATATGTATATATAATATATATTATGTTAACTTAAATGTTATACGTTATAATTAATAAATAGTTTATAATATAAAAGTAATAATATTATAATAAAGATGGTTAGTGGGAAATGAAATGAAAACCATTTCATTTGTTTCTTCATGCAACCGAATAGGGAAATAAAGAAATAGCAAGAAACAAATCAATGGCAACTAGGGGGTTTGGAGTTCAAAACCAAAATTGAATAGTGCAATTTATTCATTTTCTTATAATTTTTATGTTTTTGGAATTTAGGTATCTACTATAGTCGACCCATGTTGCAATTTTTAATATTGTTCAAGATTGATAATGTTACTAATGTTGATTAGTTGGAGTTGAAGAGATTAGATTGATAGATTTTTTAGAAGTGGAAAAGGACTAAATTGTAGAATTAATTGTTGATTTTGAGTAATAGAGACTAAATTGTGAAAAATTTAAAATTAAGGGGTGAAATTGAAAAAAGGGAGCTAAATTTAGCTTAGAGTGAAATTAGTATAAAAATTTGAGGTTAAGTATGAAGATTAAAATTAGTCCGGTTTAGGGACTAAATTAAAGAATAAACAAAATATGGTAGAAAAATTGAAATTTTTGTAATTAAGTTTTGTATTATTAATTAAATTGTAATAATTTTATTTCGTAGCAAACATCATTCTGAAATCCTTGAGTAAAAATGGGAAAGACAAGGTTGATGTCGAGTAGCTCGGAATATACGGTTTATATTTCTATAACCCAGATCTTTTCAATTGTTGCATTCGCAAACTGCGTTACATGGTAATAACATACGGTAAGCTGAAAATGTTAGAACGAGTTGAATTGAACTTATTCGAATTACTTATTTGTGATAAAGACTAAATCGAATAGATTTGAAAATATGCTATATTGTTATAATTATGCAATTGAAATTACTTAGTGATGAATTATGCCGTTACATATGTGATTTAAAGATTGGTTGATGAAATTCTATTGTAGAACTAAGAAATTGAGTATAATGAAATTGAAACAATGGTAGATAATGAATATTAATTTATAAGCTCGATTTAAGATATGTAAATAGATTGAATAATTAGGTGATGTAATAGGACTTGTATATTGACATGATAAAATGCATTATAACCTTTATAATATGTTTTATTGTTCGATTATAGAAATACCACTGAGTTTTACTTAGCGTGAAATTTTGTTTTCGTGCACAACTTAGGTACTTTTCGGTTTGTTCGATTCAACATCCAACAACAAATCTCGAACTCAAGTGTGGTGATGTTATATTTTATAATGGCATGTACCTAGGGGGTTCTTTGTTGATATGTTTATGATGTGATGATATTTTGGTTTCTTAGTGAAATGATGGATAATTGTATATATATGTGGTTATAGTTGAGGCAATGTTGGTATGATAGCTTAGCCTAATGTTTTGGTATGTGTTTTTGACTTAAAGCTTGATAGCCTAAGTATCTAAGTGTTAGTTCAATATTGGTAAGATTAGTATGGATGAAAGCTTTGAATGGTTGATGTCTTGCTAGTATGTTTGATGTTATAAAATGTGGTACCAATGAGGATACATTGGTTAGGTATAATAGATGATTGTTTGGGCATATTTTGATTATGTTTAATTGTGTTTTGGACAGGTTAAATGGTTAGTAATTGAGTTTCTTATTGCTCAAGCAAGTAGGAAATTGTAAGCTTGTGTTTTAAGGTACTTTTAGGTGCACACGGCCTGAGATACGGTCTGTCACACGGTCTGTGTCACACACGGGCAATACACATGGATGTGTGCCTTGAACGTGTTGAAAAATAGTATAAGTGTAAAGTCCACACAACCTGTGACACGGCTGTGTGACCCAAGTCAGTAAGTTATATGGGCTGAGACACGGGCTAGGACACTGCCTTGTGTCTCAAGTTAGTGAGTTACACGGACAAATACACAGGCAAAGACACGACTGTGTGTCCCAACATCGAAAGCCACTCGGCCGTGTGTCTCCTATTTCTAGGTATTTTTGAAATTTCCCTAAAACTTTTAGAATTGTTCCAAATTAGTCCCTGTTTGTTCATATGCTATATTTAGGGATACATAGACTTGAATTAAGACATGTAAGTAGATCATTCTACTAACATCACCGAAGGTAGAAGTAGCAGTACTCAGAGTATGGTTTAATACTTTGATGCTAATAATTGGACTAGTCTTGTTATTTATCAAATTCCTAGCTTTCAGAAGGGAATAAATAGTGATAAGAGTGTAGACAGTGGAAGATCAAGTTTAGTATTACATAGCATGATTCGTTATTCGATTGTATAAGACTCTAGGATGAATGTATTAGATTGTCGTGACCTGCCCCTGTATAATATGATGTTAATTGTTAGCTTACATTTTAATTATGATTGATTATCTTTTTTTTATTTGTTAATAATGTCCGTGACCCTTATCCGATGATGGGGAGGGATTGGGGTGTTACAAGAAGCTTGAAGTAAAGAATGAATAGATGGCAATAATAGTTCATCAGTTTTGTATATAAGCATCCTCTAGATAATTTGAATTTGCTCTCACTATGTTCCCATAAACTTATCTGTGTGTATTTATGTTTTAGGTTTGAGTGCTATAAGAATGCAATAGGAGGAACGATGCTAGGATTGCACCAAAGAAGTGGCAAAATGAGTTATTATGCATACAGTGGAAATGTGTTATAGTTAGAACCATGCCCTATGAGTATGTCTCCCAATAACATCAATAATGTTAAAAGTTATATTAAGTCTGATATAATAATTTTGTAATAATAACATATTTAGTTGTTCTTAAGCAATAAGACTAACAGTTTTAAAAAAATAACAAAAGATGTTTAACATAATATGTCTCTGTCAACTGTTTAAATATTTTGTTAAAGAATCGCGTGTAGTAATACTCGAGATCCAAACCCGTGAATCAGGTTAGGTTGAGGGCGTTATATTTTTGCAACTTGGGTAGCAATGATGCATCGCTATGTGTCACCCATTGTTTATAAATTAAAATTGTGTTAATATTATTGCCAATGCTATACAATCTTATAAGTTGCATCTTATGATCGAATATATTAGAATGTGAAGAAAATTGGGATTATTATTGAATGTAGTTTTGAGACTTATCACATATGTTAAATTAATTATATTGAAATGTTTGTATAATTAATTTAATATACTTATATATGATATTTGCCAAGTTAAATTGTGACACATTTTATGCATGCTCGACACATAGATTATATAATCTAATTGAAACCATGTGAAATCTATTTCACTAATTTCAATTAGAGTAAAATAGAGTATTTTAATAATTTAATCAATAAGATATTTAGATAAATATGTTAGACAAAATTGATGAGCCAAGTTTTGGAAGTGGCTAATGGAAGTGCTAACTTCGGTCAACATTACGCTAGAAAAATATCTTGCATTATTTGTTGGCATGTTTGACCAAAATATTTTGCCAATTTGCTTGCATGTTTTTGAGGATTTTGTGCATCAAATCTCGTGTTTATTATTGGAGAATAGATTGAATCAAACAATATTAATTTTCAATGATTCTTGTGTAATCTATATTGAGATATGCAGTCCAAAAAGATATGGGCTGACTTTATGATCCTTTGTATCCTTATATTAAGAATGATTGATTTGATGAGATTTGAGTAGATCAAGATGGATTAAAGCTTACTTTGTGAAGATGGATTTGTGCTCTAATATGGAAGGCATGATCAACCTTGATAAAGGTTTTTTTAGGCAAGTGTTTTTTGAAGTGGCTGTCAAAGTGCCAACAAGAGTGGCCACTTCTATAACACCCCTTACCCGTATTCTACACCGAAATCGGGTATGAGGCATCACCGGACTTATCTCACTTGTATATACAACTTTTGGCTATCAAATTTCATTCTAATTTAAAACTTTTCCATTCACATATCTAACATCTTTATAATCGAAACGTGTCGAAAACCTACCAGAAACCTCCAAGCACTTAGAAAAATTTTGACATGGAACAGGGACACACGCTTGTGTGGAAGGAAGGACACGCCCGTGTTTAACACTGACTTGCATCACACGACCTATCACACGCCCGTGTGTCTGGCCCCTGGTCGCCTCTGACTTGCATCACACGGCCAGTCACATGTTCGTGTTCTTCGACCGTGTGGTGAATTAAATTCCAAATTTATGTGCAGACTTCACATAGCTTGGGCACATGCCCATGTCTCTGGTCGTGCCTTCCACACAGCTAAGCCACACGGCAGTGCCTTTGCCCGTGTGTTTACTATAGAGCTTACTGACTTGAAAAACTAACATGCAGGGGACACACGACCATTCAACATGCCTATGGGACTGACCGTGTGTCACACACAGCCTAGACACACTCTCGTGTGCCTACCTATGTGGACAAGAGCAAGGCTATTTGCCAAGCTCTTTCATCACCCAAATTCACTCAAGCTTAATTCATCCTCAACCATCAATTCTTTCATACATATTCATAACCAAACAACCTAATCATATACCCGACACATTTATAGATAACCTTTCATTTCATTGATTGATAGTAATGAGCCATTTCCTATGGCAATATACAAAAGAATTCATCTATAAGGAGCCAACACATTTGGCCAAAATAACAAAACAATTCACCTAGTCTATCCCTTATACATGCCATTGCCATACTAAAAATGCTAGTTCTAAATATACCGAGATGAGTTGATAGTGTGGGTGATCTTCCAATTATCTTCGTATCCTAACCCGGCTCTTTGACACTATAAAATAAGGGGAAAAGAGAGGGAGTAAGCTTTACGCTTAGTAAGTTTACATGTAAATAATAAACATCATTCTAACACCCTATACCCATGATCGACGCCGAGATAGGATACGAGGCATTACTGTACTTAACCTTACTTGGACATGCATTATAGGGCTATAAAATTTCTTTCCATTTTAAACTTTTCCTTCATAATCATTACATAAATATCTTGGGCTATGAGGCCTTAAACTTAATTCCGGAAGATTTTTGAGTTTAATCGGAAACTTTTACTCTTTTTGAAAATTTTTGCCTAGATAGGGCCCACACGCCCGTGTTGTCCAAGGGACACGTTCGTGTGCCCCTGAAACATGCCCGTGTTCTTCACCCGTGGTTGACACTAGACTTATTTCACACGATTGAGCACACGTCTGTGTCTATAACACGTGTCCTTCACATGGCCTGGACACGTCCGTGTCTCCTGCCCTGGAGCTCTCTATTTATGATGTCATCAATCCTTAATTAGCACACGGCCAAGACATACGCCCATGTGCTGGCCCGTGTGATGCATCGTATTCTTGTAAATTAGTGCATGGGATATACGACCTATTAACACACAAATGGGGCTGGCCATGTGTCACACACAGCCTAGACACACGCCGTGTGTCTGCCCGTGTGTCTGCCCGTGTGGACACTTAGAGGCTATTTTCCAAGCCAATTGCCACCCTGAAACCTCAACACACTTATAGCAACTCCAGCCATACATAATGTAGCATTCAAGTACTATGAATAATTCCTAAAGATCGCTTATAGAATTCATAAAAACTTATCATCATCAATATAAGGAACTTAACAAACATTGGCCAATTTCTTTGACCACATACAAAAAGAATGCATAATCCTAATGGCCAAGCCAATGGCTCTCACATATGACACAATACAAAATGACCAAATCCTATACATGCCATACCCAAAATAATTCACCTTTACTATACCAAATCATTCTTATATTACATATCTCATAATCAACTTTACTTACTTTGCTCTTAGTCACTTTTTCATGCTTACTCTTTTGCCCGTTGAATTTCTTAGAATACCAGAGGATACTCAATCTCATCAAACATGTGTCTCGATGCCAATGCCATATCCCAAATATGGTCTTACATGGGATCGCCTCTTAGTGCCGATGCCATATCCCAGATATGGTCTTATACGGGCTTCCTTAGCTTGATGTCAATGCCATGTCCCAAACATGGACTTATACGAGACCTTCCTTAAATAGTGTCGATGCCATGTCCCAGACATGGTCTTACACGAGACCTTCCTTAAATGGTGTCAATGCCATGTCCCAGACATGACCTTACACGGGCTTTCCTTATCTCATGTGGTGACAAAGGTATCCTCGTTATTCCGAAACTTCAAACGGGACTTTCACTTACTTGGTCTCGTTGATTTCCTTATTAAACATTAATAATCAACTTCATTGAAATAATGTACTTCATGCAACATAGCAAATAATTTAATCATAATAACATATGTAGCAATGAATCCATACAAACTTACCTCTGGTACTCCAAAATATGTGTAGATGTGTAATTTAGTCCTTGACTTTGTTCTTGCCTCGATTTTGGTCCGGGCTTCATGTTTCTTGATCTATAATAACAATGTAACTTGTTTAATACTTACAATGACTAAATTGACTCATAATTCATACTTTGGCAAAATTTACAATTTTGCCCCTAAACTTTCTCAAAATTATTCTTTTGCCCCTAGGCTTTTAAAATGATTTTCATTCAATTTTCTTGCATTTCAAGCCTAGCTGAATCATATTTTCAACTATAGAAACTTTCAATTTTTACTATTTCACTCATATATGACCATTTTCATAACTTTTGCAATTTAGTCCTTTCATGCATTTCTCATGTAAATCACTTAGAAAAAGATGTTTATCCTGCATCAACCTTTCATATTCTTTCATAAAACATCAAAATACATGCATGCCATACATGGGTAAATTTTTTAGCTTAATCTTTAGCTCAAATATAGCTAGACATAGCTAAACCGAGCTACGAGGATCTCAAAAATACGAAGAACATTAAAAACGGGACTAGATGCACTTACTTTGAGCTTGAAAATGAGAAAAACCCTAGCTTTGGCTTCTCACCAAATTTTGGCACCTAAGGAAGAAGATGGACACCATTTTTGACTTCTTTTTCCCTTTTTAATCTTTTATTTACCAAATGACAAAAATGCCCTTAATGATCATTTTCTTAAGATTTTTCCTTCCCATGTCCATTTTTGTCCATCTTTAACATATAATGATCTAATTGCTAAATAAGGACCTCTAATAATTTTTTATAATTCTATTTCATACTTAAACCTTCTAGAATCTCATATTTTCTAATCCTTGCAATTTAGTCGTAATGGACAATTTATTCACTAATTAATAAAATTCCTTCATGAAATTTTCACACAGTAATGCCAATACCTCATAAGCCTTATAAAATCATTTAAACCCATATTTCTTCTTCAGATTTGTGGTCTCGCACCACTATTCTGACTAGGCCCTAAGTCGGGCTTTTACAATTCTCCCCCTTAGGGATTTTTGTTCTTGAAAATCTTACCGTTTGGGTACTAATTCCTCATAGCCTCCTTGGGCTCCCTCGTAGCCTCTTCTACCCTATGTCTCTGCCATAAGACTTTCACGAGAGTTATACTTTTATTCTTTAATTGCGTGACTTACTGGGCTAGAATGTTAACTGGTTCCTCACCATAAGTCATGTCGGGTTGTATCTCAACCTCTATCGGTGCAATCACATGCGAGGGGTCTAATCGGTAGTGTCACAATAGACACATGAAATACATCATGAATCTTTTCTAACTCAGATGGAAAAGCCAATCGATAGGGTACCACTCTATCCTCTTGGTGATCTCATATGGTCTCGATAAAACGTGGACTCAATTTGCCTTTCCGTCCGAATCTAAGAACTTTTCCCCATGGCGACACTTTCAAAAATACTCTATCACGACTTGATACTCAATCTCTTTTCTTTTTAAAATTCGAGTAGGATTTTTGTTAATCAACAGTAGCTTTTAAACAATCTCGAATCACCTTTACTTTTTCTTCGGTTTCTCTAACCAAGTCAACCCCCTGAATCTAGTTTTCCTTAAACTCAGTCCAATATAAAGGAGTTCGGCATTTACACCCATATAAAGCCTCATAAGGTGCCATTTTTAAACTCGACTGAAAACTGTTATTATAGGCGAATTCCACCAAAGGTAAATATTTCTCCCAGCTGCCCTAAAACTCAAGAATACAACACCGTTGCTGTCTTCAAGTTGTTGTATTACCCTCTTTGACTGTCCGTCGGTTTAGGGGTGAAAAGCCGTACTAAAACTCAATTTTGTGCCCAGGGCCTCTTGCAACTTCTTCCAAAATCTAGACGTAAATCTCGGATCTCTATCCGATATAATTGTTAAAGGCACTCCATGAAGCCTTACTATCTCTAAAATGTATAAGTTTGCCAACTTATCAAGTGAGTAGTCAACCCGTACAAGGTATGAAATGGGATGACTTCGTAAGTCTATCGACTACAACCCGTACAGCATCTTTCTTACTCGGTGTTGAAGGTAAACCCGTTACAAAATCCATGGTAAATCGGTCCCACTTCCACTCGGGTACCATAATATGTTGAAGTAACCCGAAGGTACTTGGTGTTCGGCATTTACTTGCTAAGAAATCAAGCATCTTGAAACAAGCTCGAAATATCTTTCTTCATACTCGGCCACCAGTACCATTTCTTCAAATTGTTATACATCTTGGTGCTACCCAGATGTTCAGATAAGCATCCGCTATGTGCCTCATGCAAAACTTTACGAATGAGCTCATCATTTCTCGATACGTAAACTCTATCTCTAAACATCAAACATCCATATGAATTGAATCAAAATTCGGACTCAACACCAGACTCACATTGTACTCTTTTGGCTTGAAATTCACTGTCACCTTTCTGAGCCTCATAGATCTCTTGAAGAAACATCGGTCTAGCCCTTAACTCAGTTAGAATAAAACCATCATCGGACAAAGTCATTTGTGTATTCATAGCCCTCAAAGCAAATAAGGATTTTCTACTTAAAGCATCAGCGACTACGTTCACCTTCCCCATATGGTAATCAATAATCAACTCAAAATCTTTTATCAACTCTATCCATCTTTGTTGCCTTAAAGTTAATTCCTTTTGAGTCATCAAATATTTTAAACTTTTATGATCAGTGAATATCTGACATTTTCCATCATACAAATGGTGTCTCCAAATCTTCAATGCAAAAACAATAGTAGCTAACTCTAAATCATATGTCAGGTAGTTCTTCTCATGTGGCTTTAGCTGTATAGAGGTATACACTATCACCTTGTCTTCTTGCATAAGTACACAACCCAATCCATTTAAGGATGCATCGCTATAAACCACAAATTCTTTTCTTGACTCAAGTTGTACTAGAACTAGAGCTTCTGTCAACATTGCCTTTAGTTTCTCAAAACTCTGTTGGCACTTTTCCATCCATTCAAACTTTACATTTTTCTGTAATAATTTCGTCATTGGAGTTGCTATCATGGAAAACCCCTTGATGAACCGCCTATAATAACCAACTAAGCCTAGAAAACTTCTAACTTCAGATACATTTTTGGGGTTTCCAATCAACAATGGCTGAGATCTTACTTGGGTCAACTCATACTCTATCTCTTGAAACAATGTGTCCCAAAAATCCAACTTCCTTGAGCCAAAATTCACTTTTACTGAACTTGGCATACAACTGATTATCTCGTAGAATCTGTAAAACTATTCTTAAGTGCTCAGCATGCTCAGGCTCATCTCGAGAATATATCAATATATCATCAATAAAAACAACCATAAAATTATCTAGGTATGGCCGAAAGATGCGGTTCATTAGGTCTATAAACACCGCTGGGACATTAGTTAAACCAAAAGGCATGACTAAAAATTCATAGTGCTCATACCTCGTTCGAAAAGCCATCTTAAGCATGTATAAGTCTTTTACTCTCAGCAAGTCTATCTTGGAAAACACAGTGGCTCATTTCAATTGATCGAACAAATCATCGATCCTTGGTAATGGGTACTTGTTCTTCACTGTTACTTTATTAAGTTGTCGATAATCTATGCACAATCTCATAGAGTCATCTTGCTTTTTCACAAATAGAATTGGAGCACCCCATGGAGAGCAACTCAGTCTTGCAAAACCTTTCTCCGTTAGCTCTTGCAACTGTGCCTTCAATTCCTTAAATTTAGTTGAGCCATTCTGTAAGGAGAAATCGATATCGGTACAGTACCAGGAGCTAACTCGATACCAAATTCAACCTCTCTAATCGAAGGCAATCTTGGAAATTCCTCGAGAAAGACATTTGAGTACTCATATACTATCGATACCGATTCAATATTTAACTCGGTTTCTTTGGAATTCATCACAAAGGTAAGATATGCCTCATATCCTTTTCTTACATACCTTTGAGCCGACATATGAGAGATCACTACTGGCGATCTATTTTGTTCATCTGATTCAACACGAAGAGTGTCCCTATTTTCACATCTCAATTCAATATATTTCTTTCCATAATTTACTGTCACATCATGAGTGGCTAACCAATCCATATCAAGAATAATGTCAAATTCATCAAATGGTAATAGCATGAGGTTTGCATTAAATAATGATCTCTAATCATCAATGGGCAATCTTTGCATACTTTATCTACTAATACACTTTTGCCTAGTGGATTAGACACTTTTATCACAAATTCTATAGACTCAATAGTCATGCTCATGCTAGATGCTAATTTCATGCAAATATATGAATGGATAGACCCCGGATCAATTAAAGTAACAACATTAATGTCATGAAGAGAAAATGTACCTGTAATTACATTGGGAGATGATGCCTCTTCACTAGCGTGAATGGCGTAAGTCCTTGCAGGTGCTCTACCCTCGGATCTTATAGCCTACTCTCGGGGTGTACCCTTACTACTCACCCTACTTCCCGGGTTCCTTTGTTGTCTTCCTCTATTAGTGCTTCCTGCTCTTGCACTCTGAACCTTGTCTTTCTCAACCATTTCGGGGCATTCTCTGATGAAGTGATCTTGGGAACCGCACTTAAAATAAGCACTCTCATGTGCACGACACTCACAGGGGTGACGTCTACCGCACTGTGGGCATTCTGGTCTATTAGATCAAATATTCCCAACACTAGCGACTGAGGTGGTTTGAACTTTATTCCTAGAGTACTGTTTACTATTGCATCTACCTGAAAACCCAGTTGAAGTAGCTGATCGGGTAGGAAAATCTCTCAATTTCTTGGACGAGAATTGAAACATCTAACTCCACTGTCTCTTTCTTGAGTCACGAGACTCCGTCTCAACTTTTCTTTTTTCTTTAACTAATTCTTCGGCTTTACAAGCCCGATCCACTAGCACAACAAATTCTTTCAACTCGAGGACACCAACAAACAACTTAATGTTTTCATTTAGTCCGTCTTCAAATCTCTTACACATAATAGCCTCAGTGAATACACACTCTCAAGCGTATTTGCTGAGCCTTACAAACTCACGCTCGTACTCGATTATTGTCATCCTACCTTGCTTCAATTCCAAGAATTCCTTTCTTTTTGATCAATAAATCTTTGACTGATGTACTTCTTCCTGGAAAAACTCCCACGTGATCCTATCCCTTGGTACCACCGACACCAGGGTGTTCCACCACTGATAAGCAAAATCTCTCAGAAGAGAAACTACACATTTCATGCACTCTTCAGGTGTGCACGATAGTTCATCAAATACCCTAATGGTATTTTCAAGCCAGAACTCAGCTCTTTCTGGGTCATCATCTTTACTAGCCCGGAATTCCTCAGCTCCTTGCTTCCAAATTCTATCTATTGGAGGCTTTTCTCTTCTTACCACTTCACCACTTGAGGGGCTACAAGAGTAGGTTGAGGAATAGGCAGGGGTGGAAGGGGTGGTGCATTCGGGTTCATGCGAATGAACTCTGTATACCATGCATTCATCATGTGGAGGAAGGCTTCCCTAGCCTCTTCTCTTCCTTTTTGACTTACTATAGTGGGTCTATTCTTATTCTCATTTGGCACCATCCTTCAAGGGAGCTGGCGCATTACTTTCTACATCATCTACCACAGTTCTTTTGGGATCCATTTACTATATGAAAATACAATTTAAATCATCAGGAGTCATCACACAATCATTATAAAAATACTCTTATGTATGGCATGTATAGCTAGACTCAAACTTACGTTATGTTAGTCCAAAAATCGACTAAACCGTAGCTCTAATACCACTAAATGGAACACCCCATACCCATGATCGACGTCGGACAAGGTACAAGGCATTACTGTACTTAACCTTACTTGGACATGCATTATCGGGCTATAAAATTTTGTTTCATATTAAAACCTTTCCTTCTTAATCATAACATAAATATCTTGGGCCTATGAGGCCTTAAAATTACTTCTGGAAGATTTCGGAGTTTAATCAAAAACTTTTACTCTTTTTGAAAATTTTTACCTAGACAGGGCCCACACGCCTGTGTTGTCTAAGGGGCACGCCCGTGTGCCCCTGAGACATGCCCGTGTTCTTCACCCGTGGTCGACACTAACTTATTTCACACAACTGAGCACATGCTCGTGTCTATAACCTGTGTCCTTCACACGGCCTGGACACGCCAGTGTCTCCCGCTGTGGAGCTCTCCATTTATGACGTCATCAATCCCTAATTAGCACACGGCCATGACACACGTCCGTGTGCTGGCCTGTGTGACGAATTGTATTCTCGCAAATTAGTGCAGGGGACTTACGGCCTAATAACACACCATGGGGATGGCTGTGTATCACACATGGCCTAGACACACGCCCGTGTGTCTACCCGTGTGAACACTTAGAGGCTATTTTCCAAGCCAATTGCCACCCTGAAACCTCAACACACTTATACCAACTCCAATCATACATAATGTAGCATTCATGTACTATGAATAATTCCTAAAACATCACTTAAAGAATTCATAAAAACTTATCATCATCAATATAAGGAACTTAACAAACATTGGAAATTTCTTTGACTACATACAAAAAGAATACATAATCCTAATAGCCAAGCCGTTGGCTATTACATATGACACAATACAAAATGACCAAATCCTATACATGCTTACCCAAAATAATTCAACTTTACTATACCAAAAGGATGTTTGATAATGTGATCCGAGCTCCGACGTTCTACGATCCCCGAGCTAGCTTGGCGATACTACATGGAAGAAGAAAAAGAGAGAAATAAGCATATAGCTTAATAGGTATCCATGTAATCTTATGTAGCCACATAATTGCTCAAATTAAACTCATTCATCATGAAACAAGAATTCATAAATCTCAAGTGCTTAAGCTTACTTACTCATACTTACTTTACTCTTACTTACCCATCACATTTGGGTTACCATAACTTGTATTTACTCATGGCACATGTATCACTCATTACATAGTTTAGCGCTTAAACTACCATAAACAATAACTTGAATCTCTACCTTCCTTAACTTGAATGGAATTCTCAATCATTCTTATATAACATATCTCATCATCAACTTTACTTACTTTGCTCTTAGTCACTTTTTCATGCTTACTCTTTTTCCCATTGAATTTCTTGGAATACCAGAGGATACTCAATCTCATCAAACATGTGTCTCGATGCCAATGCCATATCCCAGATATGGTCTTAAATGGGCTTCCTTAACTTGATGTCAATTCCATGTGCCAGACATGGACTTACACGAGACCTTCTTTAAATGGTGTCAATGCCATGTGCCAGACATGGACTTACACAAGACTTTCCTTAAATGGTGTCAATGCTATGTCCCAGACATGGTCTAACACAAGACCTACATTCCTTGATGTCGATGCCATGTACCAAACATAACCTTACGCAGGCTTTCCTTATCTCATGTGGTGGCAAAGGTCTCCTCGTTATTTCGAAACTTCAAACGAGACTTCACTTACTTGGTCTCATTGATTTCCTTATTAAACATTAATAATCAATTTCATTGAGATAATCTACTTCATGCAACATAGCAAATAATTTAATCATAATAACATATGTAGTAATGAATTCATACAAACTTACCTCGGTACTCCAAAATATGTGCAGATGTACAATTTAGTCCTCGACTTTATTCTTGCCTCGATTTCAGTCCGAGCTTCGTGTTTTTATCTATAATAACAATTTAACTTGTTTAATACTTACATTGACTAAATTGACTCATAATTCATACTTTGGCAAAATTTAGAATTTTGCCCTTAAACTTTCTCAAAATTACTCTTTTGCCCCAAGGCTCGTAAAATGATTTTCATTCAACTTTCTTGCATTTCAAGCCTAGTTGAATCATATTCTCAAATATAGCAACTTTCAATTTTTACTATTTCACGCATATATAACCATTTTCATAACTTTTGCAATTTAGTCCTTTCATGTAGTTCTCATGTAAATAACTTAGAAAAAGATGTTTATCCTACATCAAACTTTCATATTCTTCCATAAAATATCAAAATACATGCATGTCATACATGGGTAAATTTTTGAACATAATCTTTAGCTCAACATATAGCTAGAAATAGCTAAACCGAGCTACGAGAATCTCAAAAATACGAAGAACATTAAAAGGGGGACTAAGATGCACTTACTTTGAGCTTGAAAATGAGAAAAACCCTAGCTATGGCTTCTCTCAAAATTTCGGCACCTAGGGAAGAAGATGGACACCATTTTTGACTTCTTTTTCCCTTTTTAATCTTTTATTTACCAAATGACAAAAATGCCCTTAATGATCCTTTCTTAAGATTTTTCCTTCCTATGTCCATTTTTGTCCATCTTAACATATAATGGTCTAATTTCTAAATAAGGACCTCTAATAATTTTTTATAATTCTATTTCATACTTAAACTGTAACATCCTGAAATTGGGCCTAGTAGGATTGAGCTTAATGGGCCTTGGGCATAGTAGCGTTTAAATTTTTTTAGAGAATAAGAGATCGGCTTAAATACAAGTTGGACCAATTAGATAAGTGAGTTTGGAAGGTTAGGGGGCTTCTATGAAGTCCCGAGTTCAAGTTAGGCCTTAGGAAAAATTTTGGTTTTAGGTGAAAAAAACCCTGGAGGTTGGCGGGTAGGCCTTAAGAATAAAATGTGGAGGAAAATGACACAAGTGGAGGGTGTGGTGTAGTGGCAAAGTGATACCACTTAAGGACAAGGGAATGACGCCACAAGGAAGGAAGGAGGTCCAAGGTTCTAGTTGTAGCGTTTGCATTTCTTTTAGATTATTTTTATTAAATAAATTTAGACTTTGGCCATAGGGTTATATTTAGTTGCATGGTTTAAGACACAAGGAGCTAGTTGGTAAAGTGGCAAGTGGCGTGAATTGGGCGATGGGAGAGCTTGGGTTCGAATCTCATGAGGAGCAAAGGAGTATTTATTTTATGGATTGACGGTAAGAGTTTCAGTTGAATTTAAACTCTCTTGTGAAAGGGATCCCACATCTGAAAGATACAAGGAATGAAGGTGAAGAGCTAGCTATATAAAGAGCATGCTAGGAGGAGGTTAACATACCTGGTGGGCGTTGGGCACAGGAGTGGTCGTAGAGTCGCTCAGGTAACATTAGACCTCTGGGAGAGCCATTGCAAAGCAAAATTACAAAATACCCTTGGTGGGTAAATTACGAAAATACCCTTAGTAGGTAAATTACTTAAAATACCCTTGGTGGGTAAATTACGAAAATACCCTTAGTGGGTAAATTACCCTGATGGGTAAATTACGAAAATACCCCTAGGTAAATTAAAAATACCCTAGTGAGTAAATGACGAAAATACCCTTGGTGGGTAAATTACTAAAATACCCTTGGTGGGTAAATTACGAAAATACCCTTGGTAGGTAAATTACAAAAATACCCTTGGTGGGTAAATTATGAAAATACCCCTGGTGGGTAAATTACGAAAATACCCTTGGTGGGTAAATTACGAAAATACCCTTGGTAGGTAAAATTACTGTTATACCCTTAGAGGTTGGTTAGATTGATTATGTTGTATATTATTATTCTGATTATGATGGTAATTCGTTTCATACATTATTTGATATATGATTGCATACATGTCATCTGCATACACGAATTGTAATATTATGTATGTTGCATGGGCATATGGATGATAATGATAAAGGGAAGTGTTACGGTGGTTTTACCACATTATCTGTAACCTATGTCACATATTATGAATCTGGTGACTCTGTCACATTATCTCGTGGCTATGCCACTATTATAAGAAGCGATGTCTGATTGATCGCAATGATCGCCTTCAATGGTGTGTAGCGGATGGAGGGTCGATTTAGTAATCCCAGCAGTGTGTTGGCAGTATGGGTGGTGTGTAGAGGTTGGATACTTAGGTTGGGTGGGTTACATTGCATACATGCTTAATATGTTGTATTTGTATGGGTTGATACATGTTCTTACTATTAGGGGTTGTACACACTGAGTTTTCGTAAACTCACCCCCCTCTTTTAAATGTTTCAGAAATCCCTAGTTTGAGGACTTGGAGCCAGGTGGACTCTGTGGTGGCCATGCACTGCTTTTCTCGTAAACATTCGGTTCTATTTAAAACTACTTTCTAATTTTGGGATTTTGCAATGTAATAAGGCCTTGGTATTTTATTTGGTTTTAGCTTTTAATTTGGTTACCGCTTGTTATTAAATGTTTAATCTGGATTTTCCTAAAATGTTAATAAATCGTTTCTTTTCAAAATTACTTACACTCGATTTTTCACAACAAATATAATGAACACGAACTTTTTAACGAATACACAGTTTTTAGACATTCCTTTCATGTGACATGCCAGATCCGGTCGTAACGTTTAGGCCAGGTTTGGGGTGTTACATAAACATTCTAGAATCTCATATTTTCTAATCCTTGCAATTTAGTCCTAATGGATAATTTATTCACTAATTAATAAAATTCCTTCATGAAATTTTCACACAATCATGCAAATACCTCATAAGCCTTATAAAATCATTTAAACCCATATTTCTTCTTCGAATTTGTGGTCTCGCACCACTATTCTGACTAGGCCCTAAGTCGGGCTGTTATAATCATAATATAAACAAAGCAATGAATAGCATTATATTTTATGCTAGAACAATCCACATTCCATGATCATGCTTACTCATTTCATCTCTTACTACATTCCAATCATATCACAAGTCAAATGCTCACATTATTTAGCATACAACCCTGCACTTATCACCACATGTTCTCATGAGACAACACTTAACAATTTCACAATAAGCCATACATAGTAAAACCAACACTCGGTGGTTTTGTACTTAGCCCACCATTTATTTTTAACAGGGTGGTATCGCATATAGCCCACCAATAAAGATACTTACGGTGGTATCGCACATAGCCCACCTAATGATAATATAAACGATGGTATCGCATACCGCCCATCGTGAATAAGTAATAAGGTGGTATCACACATAGCCCACCAACAAGAATGATTAAGGTCGTATCGCACATAGCCCACCATTAATTACTACGGATAATATTCCACATTTACATATCTATCTTAACATTCATACGAAAATTATTCATTATCTACTGAACTCAATCCATTTAAATCGTATATGTTCTCAATCATACAATACACCAATAAGCAACAACATGTGTATTTATAACGCATCGTTTACACATAAACTTACCTCGGTGCAAAACGTGTTGATCAACGTTCTATTCCGTAGCCTTGCCTTTTCCTCGGTCAAGGTTAATTCCACGCTCCTCTTGGTCTATAATAACAAAATTTCACTCATTCAATCATTCTATACTCATAATACATCATAATCTCTACTTAGGCAAAAATGACCATTTTGCCTTTACACATTGGCAAAATTATGATTTTGCCCCTAGCTCGTAAATAATTTTTCATCACATTTTCTCATTAAACAAGCCTAGCTGAACATTTATTACTCTTAAAACTACTGATAAATCCAACTATTTCATACATTTATTACACATTTTCAACTTTTACAACTTAGTCCCATTTAGGTGTTTTCATGGTAACACCTTGCACAAAAGTTGTTTATCATCTCATTAACATAAATTTTATTCCATAAAAACTCAAAAAACAACATAAAATCTCTCATGGAAAGTCCCTAAACTTTCAACCATACTGAAATTTAGTCCCGTCATTAGCTAGCTTAAGCTTTGGGGTTCCAAAAATACAAAAATCATCAAGAAAGACCTCTAAAATCACTTACTTGCTAGAGAATATGTTGGCTGAAAGTTTGACCTTCAAAAACCCTATTTCTTGCTGAAAATTTCTGTAGGAGAGGAAGAGAAATGAAAAAGATGATAACTTTCTCTTTACTTATCTTATTTTATTCATTTTAGTCACCCAACTCTACCAAATTTTGACTCATTTAATGCTCTTGTCTCTCTCTTAGTTCCCTTGGCCAGCCATCATCTTTAGGGAGGTCTAATTGCACTTTAAGGACCTCCAATTAATATTTCATAGCTATTAAACACTTCTACCTTATATAACAAAACTTTTGCACTTTATGCGATTTAGTCCTTTTTCACAATTAAGCACACAATTGCTAAAATTAAAGTATCAAAATTTTCATGCAACCTTATACTCATGTTATAACACATAAAATAATATCAAAATAATTTTCATCAACCTCAAATTAGTGGTCTCGAAACCACTATTCCGACTAGCCCCAAAATCGGGCTGTTACAACTTCAAACTTGCACTTTGACAAGCAACATAATTTGCCTTATTTAGAGTTGGAAATATTTTCAACCAAGTCACTTAGGTAATGACTTAAATTATTTTGTGGACGTTTGCTGACCTATATTTGAATATTCATCTTATGAAGCAACAAACCTTTGAAGATTAGATCAGATTGAATCAAACAATCGAATCCTTTTAAATAAGGAGATTGGATCAAGATTGCATTGAAAGCTTATCTCCAAAGATCCTACTTTATCTTGGACCTTATTAGTATATTGTATCTTGCTATTTATTAGCTTTTATTTAATAGGGATTTGAGTTGTAATTGATCTTTAGTATGTTAGCAAGTCTTCAACTTCTATATATTTGATATACTTTATAAGTTTATTTACGAAGTTATTGATATCACTTACCAATCCATAAAGGAATGTTTTTGTGAGAGTGCAATTGAGAGAGACTTTTTTTTTGTTTGGTTTCACAACCTAAGTTCTTAGGGGGAGAATTTAGAGGTAAGAGGTTTAGTCTTTAGATGTAAAAGTGAGATTAATCTACTGGGGTGCGACAAAACTAAGGCCACTTGTTGTTTTATGGTTCAAAAATAGGAATCATCTCATTAAATTAGACTTCACAGGCGTAAGGAAATCAAATTGTATAAACAATTCTTGGAGCTCATTAATTATTTTATTTTTTAAGTTGGTTTATTATAATGACACTCTAAAATGGTCACTATTGACTGGCACTTTTATCCAAGCTAAATTTGTTTTAAACAATTATTGATTGTAGGTTGCAACAAAATTAAAATATCTTAATTTTTATCTTCTGCGTAGGGAAAACTAAAATAGGTCTTTGAGTAACAAAACAATATAATCCCATATTAGCTGAATTTCTCATTAGCTAGAACTAGAAAGAATTTTCGTAGAAAGTCTAAGAAATACAGAGAGTATTTTGATCGCTCAACCAGGTGAGTTACGTAGAGGCGGAAGTGGTTGAGATTTGCATTATGCGTTGTAAACGTGTAGTCAAAATCAGATTCATCTACTCAAATCTACCAGAAGTATATTTCAAACATTCTTTTTCCATATTAGTCATTTTGCACATAAGTCCACGTTATAGGGTCATCGAATAATGTTTCGATGCGCCAATGATGCTCCGACGACCAACAATACTCAGAGTAATTCATATACTTATTTTTATGTTGTTGAGATAAAGTATTAGTTTAATTTATGTTCAGATCATAACTGTTTAGGTATAATTTTACTTTTGAGTCTTATATAAAATCTTGAAAGAGTAGAAAATTTTAAAAAATAATTTTTATGTATAAAAGGTAGTTAAAAAACTTAAAATCAATAAAGCTATTCAATTAATAGTTTTCATCTTTAATCATGTTGACTATCAACTGATGAATCAATCGAACGACGACACATGACAGTCTTAATTTAATCTTTCAGCTTTTCTTATAAAAGTCATAAAAATATAAAAATCATAACATATTAGTAAAATATTTTAAAAATTTCATAGAAACTTATTAATATTATAAAATTATAAAAATTATAAACAATCTAATAAATTATAAAAAATAAAAATTCATAAAATTGTAAATATTATAATAACTTATAAAAGTTATAATAAATTTTATTATGAAAATTTTAAAATATATAAAATTATAAAAAATCATTTATTGTTTCCTCATTTAGGAGATTAAACGCCTAAAGTTAGAATAAACACGTTGCATTAAACCAACCATTGAACAATAAGAATAATCGTTAGAATATTTCATGTTGATATATACTAATATTTGCAATCATTGGACAATAAAATTTTGGTTTTATGTACCAAAAATTATTATAGTATGCAATACTTAGCAAATAATTTTAACTTTTAATGTCTAAATTACTATACTGTATTGTACTTACAAAACTAGAGATAAAAATTAAATTTTGTAAAAATGATAAACTATCAATAAAAGAGAGAGTCCAACAATTGTCATTTTATTTGTGGAAGGTTGATAACATTTGATTTAACATGAGAATGACTCAATAATCTAACAACTATTCCCTCATCTAATAATTAGTTTGGTACCACGTGTTTCTTCTGATTTTTTAAAAGTAATAAATGACTTATAATTTTATAATATTTATAAACATTTTATAATAGAATTTATAAAAATTCTTTATAAGGTTTTATGATTTCTTTTATTAATTTTATAAGTTTTTATAATATTTATAATTTTTATTAGAAAAGTGAAAGATTAATTCAAAAGTTATCACAATTTAATTGGCTCATCGGTTGATTTTAACAGTTAACAAAATAAAAGACAAAACTGCTAATGCTAATGGAGGAGTTTTTTTGTTAGCAACAAAAGTTGAATTGAATTTTGTTTTTCCCAACTTTTATATCTATAAATCAAATAAAATATATTATTAGTAGTGATATTAAGGACTGGATCCAAATTCGTATTTCATACTTGCTAAGAATTTATATGTATTACATATAAAATTTATAATTTAAGTTTGAGATATTATTTTTATTAATTTATTTTTAAATATTATTAATAATTTAAGTGATTTCAACTTACTTCTTCAAAATAATTATAGTTTTAGGTTAATTATTTTGAATTGTTGATTTTCATTAATTAATTTAATTAGGTGGAATTTCAATTTATTTGTTTTAAATTTCCAAAGTATGACATTAGAAAAGAAAGTGGAGAATCCAAAGATAACTTTTGTTTCTACGAAAAGATACGTAATTCACAGTGAAATTATCTGTATATAGAAGAAGTAAAAATAATAATCCAACCATTATAACAACAATTCTGAGCTTTTCTTTCTTTATCTTTGAATGTTAAGATTTGATAAATTGTAACCCAATTCATTAATATATGCATCAAACTAAATTTAATTGTATCGTTGAAGAACTGGACATCCAATAGAAGATGTTAAGATTATCATTTGGAATATAAGCACTCATTTTTTGCTATCATTTGGGTACCAACTTCATAATTATTCCTACATCAGGTTTAATTAGGAAATTATTTTTATATTAGGGTTTAAATTTTCTTTTCCTTTAAGTTAACTCTTGAATTTAGTAATTATTTTCATATTGCAGCTTGAATTTTATTATTCTTGTCACATTTAGGTCTGAACTTTAAGAGATTTAAGAAAATATTAAAAATTAATTTGTAAAAAAAAAAAAACTTTAAAGCCTAACTTAAAAAAAAAATTCAAACTAAAAAATTTCTTAATCTCAAAAATGATTTAACCTAAAACACATAACTTCATTTTAAATTTCTCAAAAAATTCCAGAATTATTCATACTGAGTGCAACAATGCGCATTTGTCAGTTTCTTGGATTTCTTTAGGATTCATCGTGGTAGTGTTCATCATCATATAAATACATATTATAATATGAAAGGGTATTAAATATGTAAGTGAAGGAGCATTCCGATAATTTCTTGGATTTTGGAAAGTAAAAATAAAAAATAAAAAATTAAATAAATTATTAATCATTAAATTATGATAATTAAAAAATTACAATTTAATCACTAAATTATTTAAAAAATTTTATTTAAGTCATTAGGTTATTAAAATCAATGTTATATGACTTTTTTTGTTCGTACTGCTTGCACTAATCGAAAGCTATTTTTTCCAGTCTCTTCTATAATTTAATATTTTTTTCATGAAACAACTTTGTACATCATGCATCCATGAAACTAAATTGAAACAATTTTTTTTCTTCTATCTCTAACACTGACACTCAAAATAACTTGAATATAAAGTATGTTATTTTATTTGTCGATAGATATTGATCTACCGTACCGATCATTAAATTGTCGCTTGAAGCTCACTGACAGAACTTTTTTTTAAAAAAAATACTCAACAATCTAATGACTTAAATAAAAAATTTTAAATCGTTTAATGACTTTAATGAAAATTTTTAAATAATTTAATAATCAAATTATAATTATTTTAGTTAAATAATTAAAATAAAAATTTATTAATAATTTAGTGAAAATTAATATAATTTATGAGTACAACGACGATGGTTTTATTTTATCCCGTTTTCCCAATAACAAAAGGAAACAAATATATTTTATATAATTTACCATTCTGTCAATTTCCATTACAGAATGAATCTCTCTTTCCTCTTATTTATTTGTTTGAATCAAAATTTTCTATCAGAAATTGAACAAGAGAATGACACCTGAAAACTCTCCACCATCTCTCATACAACTTCCCGCTTTCATCTTCTTTTTCTTCACAGTTCTTCCACGAACTCATTCCAGGGATCACTCACTACCTTACGGTGATTGCAGATCTTCATTTGAATGTGGAATAATGAAAGAAATAAGTTACCCATTTTGGGGAAACCAACAATCTCATTGCGGCCGACAAGGGTTCGAGCTTCAATGCCATCCACATGAATACCCAGTTATAAACATGGAAAACCAAACTTTCATTGTCCTGGAAATCGAACAAAACAGTCAGTGGATGAAGCTTGCACGATCAGATATTTGGAATGGCACCTGCCCACTACTTGACACCCAACTGAATCACCCTCCTTTTAGTTTTTCCGCTACTGGGATACGCAACCTCAGTATCTTCCATGGCTGTCAGGTAGTCAGAACAAGCATATAACTTTTCTTGAACTACCAAGAATGGTAGCATTGGTTACGATAGTATGTTCTGTGGGAAGCATTTACCGGTCCTGCAAAGCTATGTTATTTGAAATTTACGGTTCCAGTTCTCATCACGGCTTATGATCAGCTGGTTTATAGAAGCTTGACACTCAAAGAAGCTTTGAATGAAGGTTTTATTGCTGTTTATCTCTTTGAAGAAGAGGAGTTTTGCAGAAAGTGTAGGACATCGAGGGGAACATGTGTACAAAGCATGAATGCCACACAGGTTCTTTGCTTTTGTGATAACGGCCGTCTACAGAAGACGCCATGCTTAAAACATGGTAAATCCCTGCCTTTTTGTTTATCAGTTGTGAGATATTAGTTTCTCTTGAATTGTGTATTGTGTGTTTGGTTCGGTGAAAAATTAAAAGGTAGAAGTGAAAAATATTTGAGAGTGTTTGACAATATACTTATTCATGGATTAAGTTATTCATGATTGAAAGTTTACTTGAAATTTAGAAGAGTTTGAAAAAAAAAATTTAAGTCAAAAATAAGGCTCGAGAAAAAACAATTCTCCTAAATTATAATGATATTGTTTTTTATTATATGAGATTTAAGAGGGTATACATAACTTGTCAATTTAATCAACAATAATTTAAATATATTCTAAATTGAAATTTACATTTAACTTTTAAATTGATGATTGGACTGGATTAATACAAAGATAATGTGGTTGTACTTTTAGTTTAAACCTCGCTCATTTTACTAGCTTAACTTCCTACGTTGCTTTTTCTATCAATAAAAAATGTATAGTCAAAAGATCTTAACTTAAAAAGATTGAAGGTTTTGAAATTTTTAGATTTCAGGTTGGAATCTTACTATATATTTGTGATGGTAGATTCTGGTTGTATTTATTTAAATGTATTGCTTATATTTGTGATTGTATTAATAACCTTTTGAAGAAAAAAAATTCAATCTATGCCTATTTTAATTATTACAGCCATTCATTCTATGTCAATTTTAATTGTTATAGTTATAAAATAATTTTTTATGGTTTAAAGTCTCTCGAATAGAATTTTTTCAAGTATTAATTTTTCTTATACATTTACTAATCAAATTTATAATAAATAAAAGTTTTATTTGTGTGTATTATATATTTCCTCCCTTAAAAATACTATATATTCTAGGTTTTTACTCCTAAATATGACTAGGATTAGCTACAACATATACAAAGACTTTGAGCCTAACGTTTGTGGAACAAAGCCACGAGTCTTTCGACCAAGACCGAGAATACCTAAGTTAAAGTGTAAGTCTCCACATTTATGATTTCCCAAAGTTCTAATTATTTGTACAGACCACGCCTACTTAAAAGTGAAAGGGTTTAGGTTTTTGAGTAAGTTTTAATTATTTTGATTTTTTACTTTTTTTTACGGTAGAATTGAGTGATCCAAATCTTTATTTAAATAAAATACAATGGTAAAATAAAATAAAAAAAATCTCTATAGAACTATACTTCTTTTATTTTATTTTTAAATAAGGTTTTTTAAACCTTATTAAACTCCATCTATTTGATATTGATTAGAATAAGGTGTTTCAATCTTACTACAATCCTATTAGAATATTATTTTACAAACCTATAAATAGACATAGTCTATTCCTATTGTAATTTTTCGAATTCGACATAGTGAATTTTCTTCTCCTCTACTCGTGAGTTTTTCCCCAAAGGGTTTCCACGTAAAATCTGTGTGTTCTTTAATTTTATTTCTATTTTCTTTGCGATATATTGTCATTACCGACGTTATATTTTTCACAAATTGGTATCAGAGCTTCTGGGTTTTTTATCTCAATCACGGTAATGGCGTCTTTGAAGTATGAAATTTCGCTGTTGGATCACAACACCAGATTCGTGTTGTGGCAGATAAAGATGCAGAAAGTTCTTGCACAGATGGATTTAGAGGAAGCCCTGCTAGGGGTAGATAAGATGCCTTCGACATTGACGGGGGAAGAGAAGAATCGCAAGGATCGAAAGGCGTTAACACAGTTACATATGCATTTGTCTAACGAAATTTTGCAGGATGTGATTAAAGAGAAGACCCCTGCTGCATTATTGAAGAGGCTAGAACAAATATGTATGTCGAAAACTCTAACCAGCAAGTTGCTTATGAAGCAACGTCTTTATGCTCATCGTTTGGAGGAAGGTGCGTTTGTGCACGAACACTTAATAATGTTTAAAGAAATTTTCTCAAACTTGGAGGCCATGGAGGTTCAGTATGGTAAGGAAGATCTAGGGTTGATTCTACTTTGTTCGTTGCCCCATCTTATTCAACCTTTAGAGACACGATTTTATATAGCCGCGAGTCTCTCACAGTTGATGAGGTTTATGATTCTTTGACCTCGTATGATAAGATGAAGCATCTTGTGGTTAAAATCGACCCTCAGGGAGAGGGTCTCATTATTCGTGGGAGACAAGATCGGAATGCTGATGATGATCGTGGAAGGACACAAGAACGAAATCCTCACGGTAAATCTTAGGGTAGATCGAAGTATTCAAACAGAGGTAAAACTTGTAACTTCTGCAAGAAGAAAGGGCACATTAAATCTGAGTGCTATAAGCTACAAAATAATATCAAAAGGGAGGCTACGAATCAAAAGGGAAAACAAACAGAAAATTTCGGTGAAGCTGATGTTGTAGAAGACTACAGTGATAATGAACTTCTAGTTTCTTCTGTCAAGAATTCAAAAGTAAGCAATGAGTGGATCCTTGATTCGGGTTGCACCTTCCACATGAGTCCCAATAAGGATTGGTTTACAAATTACGAAATAGTATCTGAAGGTTTTACTTTGATGGGAAATAATGTTTCGTGTAAAATCGCAGGCGTTGGAACAATTAAAGTTAAGATGTTTGATGGAGTTGTCAGAATACTTAGTGACGTACGACATGTTCCAAAATTGAAAAGAAATTTAATTTTGTTAAGTACTCTTAATTCAAAAGGGTACAAATACACAGCTGAAAGTGAAATTTTGAAGATTTCTAAAGGTTCCCTCGTTGTGATGAAAGGGTAGAGAAAGATTGCCAATTTATATATTTTTTTAGTGTTCTACTATTATTGGTGATGCAGTTGTCACTTCCTTTTCCTTGTCAGATGTTGATATTACTAAACTTTGGCATATGCACCAAAGGCATATGAGTGAAAATGGCATGGCAGAATTGAGCAAAAGAGGACTTCTTTATGGGCAAGTAATTTGCAAACTGAAGTTTTGTGAGCACTGCGTTTTTGGGAAGCAAAAGAGAGTTCGATTTACTAGAGAAATCCATAACACGAAGGGAACATTGGAGTATATTCATTCTGATCTGTGGAGGCCATTAAGAGTGCCTTTAAGAGGTGGAGCTAATTATATGCTAACTTTTATTGATGTTTTTTCCAGAAAAGTTTGGGCATTCTTCTTGAAGCAGAAAAGTGATGTGTTTTCTGCATTTAAGTCTTGGAAAACTATGATTGAAAAATAGATGGGAAAATGAATAAAATACCTCCACACAGATAATGGCTTAGAGTTTTGTTCTGATGATTTTAATAAACTATGCAAGTCAGAAGGGATCGTGAGACACTTGATAGTTTGTCATACTCCACAGCAAAACGGTGTTGTAGAATGAATGAACAAAACGATTATGGAGAAGGTTCGATGTATGTTGTCAAATGCCAACTTACCAAACTCGTTTTGGGCCGAAGTAGCCTCTACTGTATGTTTTTTTATCAACCGATCTCCATCCATTGCCATTGAGAAAAATACTTCACAAGAGGTATGGTCTGGTAATCCTGCTAATTATTCTGATTTAAAGATCTTTGGGTGTCCTGCTTATGCTCATGATGATAATGGAAAATTGGAACCGAGATCCATTAAATGTGTTTTTCTTGGTTATAAAATTGGTGTAAAAGGGTATAAGTTATGGTGTCCTGAAAATAGAAACGTTGTGATTAGTAGAGTTTTTTTTTATGAAATGCTATGCTACCTAACTTATCTCTTAAAGACTCTTCCAATAAAGAAAATCAAAAGCAAACAGAACATCAGATTAAGACAGAGTCGACTCCTCAAACCAGTGCAAAAATTGAGAATAGATTTGCTTATTCACAACAATACTCTATTGCCAAAAACAGAACTAGAAGATAAATTAAACCTCCAAAGAAGTATGCCGAGGCTGATCTAGTTGCTTAGGCTTTAAATGTGGCTGAAGATATAGATGCAAACCAAGAGCCATCTAATTATTCTGAGGCGGTTAGCTGTGAAGACTCAGAAAAGTGGATGTTTGCTATGTAAGAGGAGATGGAATCACTCCACAAAAATAGAACATGGGATCTTGTGAAACTTTCTAAAGGTAAAAACGCTGTTCACTGTAAATGGGTGTTTAAAAATAAAAAAGGGACTCCAAGAGTTGAAGAACCCAGATATAAAGTAAGGCTTGTTGCAAAGGGTTACAATCAAATTCTAGGAGTGGACTTCACAGATGTGTTCTGTAACACCCCTTACCCGTAATCCACGCCGGAATCGGGTGTGAGGTGTTACCAAACAAATCTACCTGACTGCCACTTAGGCTCAACATGACTACTCTTCTAGTGTCACTTCAATGACTTTACATTCGACCTATGAGACCTCAATCGTACGTACGAGAGCTCTCGGGACTATATCGAAAACCTTACAGTCCATAAAATTTCTTTCCCTTCTACACAAGGAGTACCCACCCGTGTTAGATAACACACACGTATGTGTGTAGTCACACACGTCCGTGTGTAGTCACACACACCCATGTGTTTACACCGTGCCAAAAACCCCAAGATTCTGCCAAAACTCCCATGGCTAGGGTACATGCCCATGTGGAATGGGACATGCCCGTGTACCCTCGAGACATGCCCGTGTTTCAAACCGTAGGGAACTACTGACTTAATCCACACGGCCTGGGCACACGTCCATGTCCCTACCGTGTGTCTTACACGGTTCATGCACACGGCCGTGGGATTTACCCGTGGCCTATTCTAATTAATAATAATAAGATGCAGTGTTAGCACGGCCCAAACACACGCCCGTGTGTCTACCCGTGTGGGCACATAAAGGTTATTTACCAAGCCTTATGCCTTGTTAAACAAGCCTAGCTGAACATTTAATCCTCTTACAACTATCTCCAATTTCAACTATTTCATGCCTTAATAAACAAATTACAACCTTTGCATAATAACCCATTTTAGGTATTTTCCATGAAAATCCTTTCACAAAAGTTATTTCTCATCATCCTATCATTCATTTTCTTCCATAAAAACTCATCAAACACCATAGACTCTCTAATGGAAAGTCCCTAGACTCTCAACCATATTGTAAAATACTCCCCTCATTAGCTAGCTTAAGCTTTGGGGATCACAAAAGTACATTCAAGAAAAATGATCAAAATCACTTACTAGGGAGGAGGATTGCTTGATAAAATTTGAAGCTTCAAAACCCCCTTGTTGCTGCTCATTTTTGGTGGAGAAGAAGAGAGAAAAAGATGATATCTTTTTCCTTTCATTATTTTATTATAAAACATCAATTTCGACCCACCAACTTTGACCAAAAATTAAAACTCTTGTCCCCTCTTGTCTACATGGCCGGCCATCATATTCAAGATGGTCTAATTGCCCTTTAAAACCCTCCAATTAATATTTCATGGCTATTTGGTACCTTTAGCCTATAGAATGGAACTTTCACACTTTATGCGATTTAGCATGAAATCGCTAAAATTAAAACACCAAAACTTTCATACATCTTTATAAACATGTTATAACACATAATATAACATGAAAATAATTTTCTCTTTTCTTGATTTAGTGATTTTGAGATCAGTGTTCCACTAGCCCCTAAATCAGGCTGTTACATGTTCTCCCCAGTTGTGAATTATAGTTCTATTCGAGCTTTGCTTGGTATTGTGGCCATGCATGATTTGGAGCTTGAGCAGTTAGATGTAAAAAATGCATTTTTTCATGGAGAACTTGAGGAAGATATTTACATGCAACAACCAGAGGGTTTTAATGTCTCAGAAAAATAGGACTATGTTTGCTTGGTGAAAAAGTCCCTTTACGGTTTTAAACAGTCGCCAAGACAGTGGTACAAGAGGTTTGATTCCTTTATGACTTCTCATGATTTTAAAAGAAGTAGTTTTGACAGTTGTGTTTACTTTAAGAAAAACAATGATGGTTCTTTTGTGTATCTACTTCTTTATGTTGATGACATGTTGATAGTAGCAAAAGATAAAGGAGAGATAAGAAAGGTCAAAGCCCAACTAAGTGAAGAATTTGAGATGAAAGATTTGGGATCAGCAAAGAAGATACTTGGTATGGAGATACAATGGTAAAATAAAATAAAGGAAAAATCTCTATAGAACTACACTTCTTTCATTTTATTTTTAAATAAGGTTTTTTAAACCTTATTAAACTCCATCTATTTGATATTGATTAGAATAAGGTGTTTCAATGTTACTACAATCCTATTAGAATATTGTTTTACAAACCTATAAATAGACATAGTCTATTCCTATTGTAATTTTTCGAATTTGACTTGGTGAATTTTCTTCTCCTCTACTCGTGAGTTTTTCCCCGAAAGGGTTTCCACGTAAAATCTGTGTGTTCTTTAATTTTATTTCTATTTTCTTTGTGATATATTATCATTACCAACGTTATATTTTTCACAAATTGGTATCAGAGCTTTTGGGTTTTTATCTCGATCACGGTAATGGCGTCTTTGAAGTATGAAATTTCGCTGTTGGATCGCAACACCAGATTCGTGTTGTGGTAGATAAAAATACAGATAGTTCTTGCACAGATGGATTTAGAGGAAGCCCTGCTAGGGGTAGATAAGATGCCTTCGACATTGAAGGAGGAAGAGAAGAATTGCAAGGATCGAAAGGCGTTAACACAGTTACATATGCATTTGTCTAACGAAATTTTGTAGGATGTGATGAAGGAGGAGACCCCTGCTGCATTATTGAAGAGGCTAGAATAAATATATATGTCGAAAACTCTAACCAGCAAGTTTCATATGAAGCAACGTCTTTATGCTCATCGTTTGGAGGAAGGTGCGTCTATGCACGAACACTTAATAATGTTTAAAGAAATTTTCTCAAACTTGGAGGCCATGGAGGTTCAGTATGGTAAGGAAGATCTAGGGTTGATTCTACTTTGTTCGTTGTCCCCATCTTATTCAACCTTTAGAGACACGATTTTATATAGCTGTGAGTCTCTCACAGTTGATGAGGTTTATGATTCTTTGACCTCGTATGATAAGATGAAGCATCTAGTGGTTAAAATCGACCCTCAGGGAGAGGGTCTCATTATTCGTGGAAGACAAGATCGGAATGCTGATGATGATCGTGGAAGGACACAAGAACGAAATCCTCGCGATAAATCTTAGGGTAGATCGAAGTATTCAAACAGAGGTAAAACTTGTAACTTCTGCAAGAAAAAAAGGGCACATTAAATCTGAGTGCTATAAGATACAAAATAATATCAAAAGGGAGGCTACGAATCAAAAGGGAAAACAAACAGAAAATTTCGGTGAAGCTGATGTTGTAGAAGACTACAGCGATGGTGAACTTCTAGTTGCTTCTATCAACAATTCAAAAGTGAGCGATGAGTGGATCCTTGATTCGGGTTGCACCTTCCACATGAGTCCCAATAAGGATTGGTTTACAAATTACAAAATAGTGTCTGAAGGTTTTGTTTTGATGGGAAATAATGTTTCATGTAAAATCGCAGGCGTTGGAACAATTAAAGTTAAGATGTTTGATGGAGTTGTCAGAATACTTAGTGACGTATGACATGTTCCAAAATTGAAAAGAAATTTAATTTTGTTAAGTACTCTTGATTCAAAAGGGTACAAATACACAGCTGAAAGTGGAATTTTGAAGATTTCTAAAGGTTCCATCGTTGTGATGAAAGGATAGAGAAAGACTACCAATTTATATGTTTTTTTTAGTGTTCTACTATTATTGGTCATGTAGTTGTCACTCTCTTCCTTGTCAGATGATGATATTACTAAACTTTGGCATATGCGCCAAAGGCATATGAGTGAGAATGGCATGGCAGAATTGAGCAACAAAGGACTTCTTGATCGGCAAGTAATTTACAAACTGAAGTTTTGCGAGCACTACGTTTTTGGGAAGAAAAAGAGAGTTTGATTTACCAGAGAAATCCATAACACGAAGGGAACGTTGGAGATATTCATTCTGATCTGTGGGGGCCATCAAGAGTGCCTTCAAGAGGTGGAGCTAATTATATGCTAACTTTTATTGATGATTTTTCCAGAAAAGTTTGGGCATTCTTCCTGAAGCAGAAAAACGATGTGTTTTCTGCATTTAAGTCTTGAAAAACTATGTTTGAAAAATATACGGGAAAACAAATAAAATACCTTCGCATAGATAATGGCTTAGAGTTTTGTTCTGATGATTTTAATAAACTGTGCAAGTCAGAAGGGATTGTGAGACACTTGACAGTTTGTCATACTCCACAGCAAAACGGTGTTGTAGAATGAATGAACAGAATGATCATGGAGAGGGTTCAATGTATGTTGTCAAATGCCAACTTACCAAACTCGTTTTGGGCCGAAGCAGCCTCTACTGCATTTTTTTATCAATCGATCTCCATCCATTGCCATTGAGAAAAATACTCCACAAGAGGTATGATCTGGTAATCCTACTAATTATTCTAATTTAAAGATCTTTGGGTGTCCTGCTTATGCTCATGATGATAATGGAAAATTGGAACCAAAATCCATTAAATATGTTTTTCTTGGTTATAAAATTGGTGTAAAAGGGTATAAGTTATGGTGTCCTGAAAATAGAAAAGTTGTAATTAGTAGAGATTTTTTTTTTATGAAATGCTATGCTACCTAACTTATCTCTTAAAGACTCTTCCAATAAAGAAAATCAAAAGCTGGCAGAACATCAGATTAATATAGAGTCGACTCCTCAAACCAGTGCAAAAATTAAGATTAGATTTGCTTATTCACCACAATACTCTATTGCCAAAAACAGAACTAGAAGATAAATTAAACCTCCAAAGAAGTATGCCGAGGCTGATCTAGTTGCTTATGCTTTAAATGTGGCTGAAGATATAGATGCAAACCAAGAGCCATCTAATTATTCTAAGGCGGTTAGCTGTGAAGACTCAGAAAAGTGGATGTTTGCTATGCAAGAAAAGATGGAATCACTCCACAAAAATAGAACATGGGATCTTGTGAAACTTTCTAAAGGTAAAAATGCTGTTCACTGTAAATGGGTGTTTAAAATAAAAAAGGACTCCAAGAGTTGAAGAACCCAGATATAAAGCAAGGCTTGTTGCAAAGGGTTACAATCAAATTCTAGGAGTGGACTTCACAGATGTGTTCTGTAACACCCCTTACCCGTAATCCCCACCGGAATCGGGTGCGAGGCGTTACCGAACAAATCTACCTGACCGCCACTTAGGCTCAATGTGACTACTCTTCTAGTGTCACTTCAATGAATTTACATTCGACCTATGAGACCTCAATCGTACCTACAAGAGCTCTCAGGACTATATCGAAAATCTTACGGTCCATAAAATTCCTTTCCCTTCTACACAGGGAGTACACGCCCGAGTTAGATGACACACACGTCCGTGTGTAGTCACACACGCCCATGTGTTTACACCGTGTCCAAAACTCCAGCATTCTGCCAAAACTCCCACGGCTAGGGTACATGCCCATGTGGAATGGGACACTCCCGTGTACCCTCAAGACATGCCCGTGTTTCAAACCATAGGGAACTATTGACTTAATCCACACGGCCTGGGCACACGCCCATGTCCCTACCGTGTGTCTTACACGATTCATGCACACGGCCGTGGGATTTACCCGTGGCCTATTCTAATTAATAATAATAAGGTGCAGGGTTAGCACGGCCTAGACACACGCCCGTGTGTCTACCCGTGTGGGCACATGAAGGCTATTTACCAAGCCTTATGCCATTCACACTTGCATACATTCATACCTTATCACATAGCTACTCATAATATTTGTAAAACTCTTGAATTAAAGATATTTAACTATAAAAGAAATAAGGTATTCGTCCCATACACTAGGGAGAACTATTTCCCAAGTAATTACAAACAACTTAAGCCATCATTTATGGCTATACACAAAAAAAAAATAAACTCTCTTAGGCCAACACAATTTGACTACATCAATAATGACTTAATCAACCTTAATTACTAGCCCTATACATGCCATGACTCATAAAGACTTGATACCTTATACTAAGTGTCTGCTCGATAGTGTGAAAACATCTCCGGCGATCTCTAACCCGAGCTAGCTAAATTAAGCTATAAGAGATGAGAAAGGAAAGGAGTAAGCAATAATGCTTAGTAAGTTCATCTGCAAACAACTGATAAACCCAAATATTCAATGAATATGCATGACTGCAAGTTATTAAAATGAGCCTTTCTCATGAACTCATGGTTACTTACTCAATCATCCTTAAAGCTTACTCATTCTACCTTTTACCATATTCTTACCATGCTACAAGCCAAATGCTCGTTTAATTAGCATACACTCCTACACTAATCATCACAAGATCATATAAAACAACACATCAAGCATTTTCGATAATTCATCCATACAGCTACTTTACTCGGAATTATAACCGCACATTCCATTCACACAGCTAGTTTACACATAGTAAATGCTAAATCACTTAGCTTATCCACACAGCCACTATCTCAATGGTTTCACACTTAGCTTACTACGATTGATTATAGGGTAGTATCGCTCGCATTCCACCAATCATTTATACCTATGGTGATTTCGCACTTAGCTCACCAATCATTTATAACTGATGGTATCGCACATAGCCCATCGATTTCTAATATATTTTAGGTGGTAACGCACACAGCCCACCTATAACAATATAATTGATGGTACCGCACACAGCCCATCATTTAATAGTTTATCAGGTGGTAACGCACACAACCCACCAATAATAATATAGTTGATGGTATCGCACACAGCCCATCAAATAATATTAATAAAGTGATATCGCACGTAGCTCACCTTTAATTTCTCATTCATGGATAGTAATCCATACGTATATCACTATTTCAAATGTTCCACTAAGAACATCCTCACACACTGCTATCCTTACTTAACGTTCTACGATACTCGTTCACATTCACACAATGCATCAGTAAAGTTATTTCATGCGACTAAAGTGCATCAATTACACCTGTCCCACTAGGGTTTATCAATCATTGAATTCAAATCAATCCATTCCTAACATATAATTGCTCTTCTCCTGGTACAATCACATACATTCCACGTGTCCGTTGAACTACTCAACTTGTTAAATAACTCTCTTGAGTCTCATGCACATAGCTCTCATTGACACCATACCCCAACAGGGTCTTACGTCCATTGAAATGTCGATGCCATGTCCCTGACATGGTCTTATACAAACTCTTACATTGAGGACATATTCCAATATGGTCTTACTCGAGACTTTAACCATCATCATTTCAAGCTATGAACATTTATCATTTCTCTTAGCCTTAGTTCTCTTGACATCTCATCGACTAAATTTCATACATTCATAGTATAAACATGCATTCCATTTTACATTTGAGTTTTGAATTAACTCATATGTAGTTACAAGGTTAGCACATTAACTTACCTCGATGTCGAAAGGGCCGAAAAAGACTTTTTGCCCACCTTTCTCTTCTCCTGTTCTAGGTCCGAATCTCATTTTCTTCAATCTATAATAATAAAATTTATTCATTTAATCACTTAATGATCATATTACAACATAATATCCACCTAGGCAAAATTGACCATTTTGCCCCTATACTTTGGCAAAATTACGATTTTGCCCTAGGCTCGTAAATAAATTTTCATCTCAATTTCTTGTTAAAAAAGCCTAGCTGAACATTTAATCCTCTTACAACTATCTCCAATTTCAACTATTTCATGCCTTAATGAACAAATTACAACCTTTATGTAATAACCCATTTTAGGTATTTTCCATGAAAATCCTTTCACAAAGTTGTTTCTCATAATCCTATCATTCATTTTCTTCCATAAAAACTCATCAAACAATATAGACTCTCTAATGGCAAGTCCCTAGACTCTCAACCATATTGTAAAATAGTCCTTCATTAGCTAGCTTAAGCTTTGGGGATCACAAAAGTACAATTTTCTTCAAGAAAAATGATCAAAATCACTTACTAGGGAGGAGGATTGCTTGCTAAAATTTTAAGCTTCAAACCCCCCTTGTTGTTGCTCATTTTTGGTGGAGAAGAAGAGACAAAAAGATGATATCTTTTTCCTTTCTTTATTTTATTATAAAACATCAATTTCAACCCACCAACTTTGACCAAAAATTAAAACTCTTGTCCCCTCTTGTCTACTTGCCGGCCATCATATTCAAGATGGTCTAATTGCCCTTTAAAACCCTCCAATTAATATTTCATGGCTATTTGGTACCTTTAGCCTATAGAATGGAACTTTCGCACTTTATGCAATTTAGTCATTTTTCGCGATTTAGCATGAAATCTTTCTTTGTCTTTAATTATGTTATTAGTATAGTATTAATGTTTCTTTAGATTTCCTGGCTATATCTTTGAAGGCTACCCAATTTCTTCATCTAGCGAAGAGCACATCGACAGCCACCTCACCAAGCCCATAAAAATGCCACCACCACCTCCTCTAACTCATCTTCCACCATAACCTCGGCCAACTCCCGAGTCATCCAAAATTTAGGAAGTGTCACTTCTCCCATTCTCTTTTGATTTCACTATTACATGATTATTTATCTATCTTTGTACATTGAGGGCAATGTACATCTTAAGTGTGGGGGGATTAAGTGCCTAACTTTTTGCATGATTCTAAAAATCCTAAATTTAAACTTGTTTTTAAGTATTTTTCTCATATTATTAATTAGGATGAAATTTCTAATGATTTATGATTTTTATCAATATGTTTTGGATTAAGTCATTGACAGTTGTGCATTGATGATTTAAACTTTAAGATACTAGAGAATTGAGCATGATAAGTCTATTTTTCAAGAATCAAAAATTTTCTAGGTTGTTGAACTGAATTTGAATATTACCTTGAAGTTTGAAATTTACAGGGATTAATGTCAAACACCCATAATTTTTGTGAGATTTTGAGCCTTATAGAGCATATATTCTTTTTCGTGCTCACTTTATTATGAGTGTGTCAGCTTTGAACTGTTATTCTAGAACTTGCCTCGATTATACATGTTGAGACCACAACTATGATTTGATATACTGAGATGATAAAGGCACCTAGGTTTTAACCCATCCACACCACTAAGAGCCTACCCACATAATTAACCTCTAGTGAACCCTTTTTAATCCTAACAACCCTTTTTATTGATTTACCTGCTAATATTAACCCAAAAAGCCCTTTGAATTTGTTATCATTCTTTTGACTACCCTTCTATCGAGAATTGATCTATCAGTTACCAAATTAGTTTATTTCAGTTGATAAAGTTTTTTCTTTCTTATGTAGTTTGTTCTTAATTAAAAAAAATTTAAGTATATTCAGTATTAGTATTGTAAAAAGTGAGGTTGAACATTTAAATTTCAATTATTGAAGAAAAAGATTGTATTATTATTAGTTTAAAGTTTCAATTAATGTAATCATTTATTTTCTAGTTCATTATTTTTAGTAGGTGATTTGTCAATTCGATCTCGATTTTAACCCTCTAATTCAGCCTTTATCCACACCTTTAACCCAAGCCCCGTGACAACCCTGACTAAAAACCTTTTGATTTGTGTATCATCTCATATTATAGTGGTAGAGATTTGATTTTCAGGCAAGCCTAAAGGATTAATTTTTCAGGTTCGGCTGTTGAGTGCTTAATTGTGAACCTTAAACACCTTTGAGTGATTTGAGTGAATTTTTAGTGAGGATGTCAATCCTTGTCAGTTTTGAATCAAATGTAATTATTTAGAAGAGGGGAGACACCTATGTTTTCATATTACAAATTTATGACTTAGAATTGTTTGAATCTTTATGAGTCTTTGAGTTAAATTATCCATGTATGAATTATCTATGAATTATGATAGGGCATTATTGATAGGGATTATGAATTATGGAAAGTTCGTTTTAATTGTAAGTTGAGAATTTTGCTTGAGGACAAGCAAAAGCTTGAATGTGGGGGTATTTGATAAATCGTAAAAGTAACATATTTTAGACCCGCATTTAGTATGCTTTTGGGTGATTTAGCCCTTTATTTATGTAAAAAGGTTCTTTTAATCCTTTCTTTTCATGTTTATACTCAGGAAAGCACCCGAGAACGAAAAGAACAAGAAACGGGCTTAAAACGGGCCAATTTGGGCTAAAGAGAAAATCGACATGGCCTGGACATCAAGCCACACGGTCGTGCATCGTCAAAATACTTCACACGACCTGACCCCTGATTTACACAACCGTGCCTTAAACAACAGAATCGAAACACGACCCAACCACGATTTACACGGGCGTGTGCCCTAGCCGTGCCTCTCCGCCACGAGAGAGTAATTTCACTCGAATTTGGATACTTTGAGGCAAAGAAACACTTTCCAAAGCTTATTCAAACACTGAGTAGGAATACTTAAATTAGGACACTTAGGGACCAAGTAAAGCATTCTAAAAGTCTATATAAACACCCTAAGTGTATCCTGAGAGAAGGCGTGAGCTAGGCCAAAGAGCCAAAGCTAGAGCAGTTCAATTCATGGAATTACTCGAAGATAGCCAGTTGATCCATCTCAAGGAGCTGGAATTCTACTCAAGACGGCGGTTTTCTCCTTCAATTCCTTTAGGGGGCTTTAGGGATTTCTTATGTTTTGTTTTATCTTTTCTCTTGAGATGTTTTCTTTATTCATTATGAACTAAACCCTTCAAATACTTGAAGGGGATGAAATCTAGATAAATCTTATTATTATTTTCTGAATTATATGATAAATACTTAGTTTGTTCTTAATTATGCATGCTTAATCCAAATCTGATGTGCTTAGGTGGAGGAGGAATAGACCCTGCTTGAGAGTAGATCTAGCATAATTAAGCGAAATTGATCGCACGCCTAGAGGTAGGGTGATGAGATTTTGTCGGATTAGGGTGAAACCTAATATGGGAGTCCATAGATCGATTTACTGCTATTCTAGGGGGTTATTATAAGAGAATGAGAGTTTCACTAATTAACCTAGGGTTAGACGTTATTCGCCTCGAGAGAGGGTTTCATATACGTTAAGGAGTCTTACAGATCAAACTAAGTGAATAAATCATATGGTTCGGTGTTAAATAACAAGTGAAGTCTAGGTGGATTCTTCCTGAGGGTATCTTCGTGATCAACTGAGTTTTTCATCAAGTTATTTCCCAATTCGTTCTTTTTATTTTTGTGTCTTTAGCTTAGTAGTCATTAAATTAGATCAACCAATCACTCCATATTTTAGGCTAAATAATAAAAAGAAAGTAAGTTTTAGTAGTTTTAGTTCTTTTGGGTTTGACAATCCTGTCTTGCCTAAGCTATACTACTGTTTGATAGGTACACTTGCCAATAATCATTGTCAGAGTTAGTTTTCAAGTTCGATCATTCTCTTTATAAATTTTAAAACTCAACAAAACAATGATCAGGGGACGACTCCTATCTTAATAGATATGTATAGAATGGCTCCGACAGAGCTAAAAGAATTGAAATCTCAGTTGCAAGAGTTGACAGACAGAGGATTTACTCGACCAAGTTTCTCGCTCTGGGGTGCTTTTGTGTTGTTTGTGAAAAAGAAAGATGGTACTATGAGGATGTGTATTGACTACCGAAAGCTGAATAAAGTGACTATAAAGAATAAGTATCCTCTATCGCGAATTGATGATTTGTTTGATCAGTTAAAAGGGGCTATAGTGTTTTCGAAAATAGACTTGATATTAGGTTATTATCGGTTGAGAGTCAAGGAATCAGATGTGTCGAAAAATTCTTTTCGAACGAGGTACGGACATTATGAATTTTTAGTTATGCCTTTTGGACTAACAACTGCCCTTGCAGTATTTATGGATTTGATGAACCAAATATTCAGGCCGTATTTAGATCGATTTGTTGTTGTATTCCTTGACGACATTTTGATTTATTCTTGTGATGAAACGGAACATGCCGAGCATCTGAGAATCATGTTACAGACTCTGCGTGATAAGCAATTATATGCAAAGTTTAGTAAATGTGAGTTCTGGTTGTGCGAGGTTGGTTTTCTAGGACATATAGTGTCAGCTGAAATAATACGAGTTGATCCGAGTAAGATTTCAGTAATTTTAGATTGGAAAGCTCTGAGAAATGTGTCTGAAGTTTGTAATTTTCTGGGACTAGCAGGATATTATAAATGATTTGTGAAAGGCTTCTCGATGATTACAACTCCGTTGATGAAATTACTATAGAAAGATGTTAAATTTGAGTGGTCAGCAAAGTGTCAGCAGAGTTTTGAATAGTTGAAAGCATTATTGATAGAGGCACCAGTATTAGTTCAACCTGAATTGAGTAAGGAATTCACAGTTTATACTGATGTATCGTTGAATGGTTTAGGCTATTTGTTGATGCAAGAAGGCAAAGTTATAGCCTATGCTTTGAGACAGTTAAAACCATATGCAAAGAACTACCCGACGCACGATCTTGAATTGACAACTATTGTATTTGCATTAAAGATTTGACGTCACTATTTTTTTGGTGAGAAGTGTTACATTTATAATGATCATAAGAGCTTGAAATATTTAATGACTTAGAAAGAATTAAATTTGCGACAGAGAAGATGGTTAGAACTATTAAAAGACTATGAGCTTGTGATTGACTATCATCTGGGAAAAGCTAATGTTGTTGCTGACGCTTTGAATCGAAAGTCTTTATTCACTTTTCGAGCAATGAATACTCAAATAGATTTGTGTGATGATGATTCAGTTATAGCTGAGTTGAAAGTGAGGCAGTTATTTATACAGTAGATTTGTAATGCTCAAAAAGTTAACAATAAAATGATAGCAAAATGAGCTCAATGTGATTTGAAACCTGATTCAGAATTTCGAGTTGATGATGATGATTGTTTGAGATTTTGAGATCAAATTTGTATTCTGAGAAATCCAGAGTTAATTCAGATGATTTTGATCGAAGCACATAATAGTCATTTATCGGTTCATCCAGGAGGTACGAAAATGTACAATGATTTGAAATAGTTTTATTGGTGGCCTGGTATGAAACGGGATATCTCAGAGTTTGTTTCGAGATGTTTAGTCTTTTAGCAAATCAAAGATGAACATCAAGTACCTTTGGGTTTGTTACAATCGGTCATGATTCCTGAGTGGAAATGGGAGAGAATCACGATGGACTTTGTGTCAGGATTGCCCCTATCTCCGAGAAAGAAAGATGCAATCTGGGTGATAGTTGACAGATTAACAAAATTAGCTCATTTTATACTGGTGAGAACGGATTACTCGCTTGATAAGTTAGCTAAATTATATGTTTTCGAGGTTGTGTGATTTTACGGGGTACCATTTTCTATTGTGTCTAACAGATATTTGAGGTTTACTTCTCGATTTTGGAAGAAACTAGAAGAGGCTTTAGGTACGAAGTTGCACTTCAGTACTGCTTTTCATTCACAAACAGATGGTCATTCTGAGCGGACCATTCAGATTCTTGAGGATATGTTGAGATGTTGTATTCTTGAGTTTGAAGGTACGTGGGAAAAGTACCTACTATTGATTGAATTTGCGTATAATAATAGCTTTCAATCAAGCATTAAAATGGCTAAAAATATGAGGCTCTTTACGGTCGTAAATGCAGAACACCATTATATTGGACTGAGCTTAGTGAGAATAAGATTCACAGTGTAAATTTGATCAAAGAGACTGAGCAAAAAGTGAAAGTGATTCGAAACATTTTGAAAGCGGCATCAAATCGTCAAAAGTCTTATGCATATTTGAAACGAAAAGATATTGAATTTGAGATCGGTGATAAAGTGTTTTAAAAGTATCTCTATGGAAGAAAATACTTCAAATTCGGCAGAAAAGGCAAGTTAAGTCTGAGATTCATCGAGCCGTATGAGATTATTGAATGTATAGGACCGGTTGCTTATAAATTGTTGTTGCCACCTGAGTTGGAAAAGATTCATATTGTGTTTCACGTATCGATGCTTTGTCGATATAGATCCGACCCATCGCATGTGATTGCCCCTACTGAAATTGAAATTCAGTCAGATCTATTGTATAGCGAAGAACCGATTAGAATTCAGGCTCGTGAGATCAAAGAGTTGAGAAATAAGAAAATTACTTTAGTGAAAGAGTTGTGGCATAGACACGGAGTTGAAGACGCTACGTGGGAGCCTGAGGATGCTATGAGAGAGAAAAATCCAAATTTATTAACTGGTAAGATATTCGGGATGAAAATCCCTAAGGGGGAAGAGTTGTAATAACCCGATTTAAACCTTAGTCAGAATAGTTGTTTCGAGACCACAAATTTGAGGTCGAAAAAAATACTTTAATATTATTTTTGATGTTTTTAATATGTGAATTGATAAGTGTGAAAGTTCTATGTGAAAATTTTAATGTTTGTATGCTCGATTTGTGAAAAAGGACCTAATCGCGTAAAATATAAAAGTTGTGTGCTAGAAGTTAAAGTGCTTAAATTCTATGTCTTATTAAATGAGAGGTCCTTATGTTTTTATTAAACCATTAATAGATTGGATAGACAAAAATGGGTTTAAGTTAGTGGAATTTTATATGAAATCACAAAGGCTATAATAGTAATTAGTTAATTATATGTGTATTAAGTAAAAAAAAAGCCAAATTTTCATTTAATTCATCCATCTTCCACCGAAAATAGAAAGAAGAAATAGGGTTTAAAGCTTTGGAGGTTTCGCTAGAATTTGGCTTGATTAAGGTATGTGTTTTGATCCCTTTTTTTATGATTTTTATGTTTTTGTGATCGTTGCTTCGTGTTCTATAACGCCCATGCTTGAATTCATGAAATTAATGATGATTTTGAGATATGCTATTGTTGATTATGTGAGCTTTGAGTTGATAGTTGGTGAAATATAAAAGCTTGATGGATGATAAACATATTTGGAATTTGGAATTTTTGATGAAATTGGATATTAAGGGCTAATTTGTGAAAATGAAACATTGAAGGGTTAAAATGTGAAATAAATGAAAGATATGGGCTGCTAGGGACTAGTGTAATTCAGCTGAAGCTTGGGTGTGAGTAAATTACGTGTATTTTGTGTAATTGTGAAATAGGGATTAAAATGCCAAAATATAGTATTATGGGGGCTAAAGTGTAAAATGCTTTAACTATATGTTGTGGATTGTTTTGGATGAAAATGTAATTGAATGAGTTGAATTTGATATTATATAGATCAAGAAAAGAGAGATTCAGACCGAGATCGAGGCAAAAAGAAAGTACTCGATTGATTGACTAGTGTTGTTGTTTCTACGTCCGAGGTAAGTTCGTGTATAATACATATTGTTTAAACAATGTTCATATACTATGAAATGAATGGAAATGTAACTGAGGAGTTTGGAAATGCGAAATGTGAGATCGAAGATATGTGGCACTAAATGTGCGTAAATAGAATAGTTACTCCAATAAATTGCACTAAGTGTGCGAGATAAAGAAATGTATCGGCTATATCAGTTGGCATTGTGTGTGCGATACCAAGACATCTTCGGTTTAATGTGTTCGCACTAAGTGTGTGATACTATTGTAGCTTTTTCTAATTAAATGGCACTGAGTGTGCGAGTTCATCGAATGTTTAAAGAGGATTGAACGAATTATAGCATTGAGAATTGAGTGGTAAATGTGATAGATAAATACGTGATGGTACAGGTATGTACAGAACCTATGTGGTTGATGATATTTTGTATGAGATAGATGGATGATTATGTGAATGAATGATGAAAAGGGTTGGATTGAGTAGCATTATAAATGCTTGTACTTGAATCTTTAGATATGGTATGAAAGTGAGTAATAACTATGGGTGAGATTGAGTAGTGATGTGAATTGAATCAAGTGATAGGTAATTCTTTTATTGCAAGTGAATTGTTGAGTTAATTGTGTTATATTACGAACTTACTAAGCTTTAAAGCTTACTGTGTGAAACCTTTCTCTGTTTTACAGTGTCATTAAATCTAGATCGAATTCAGGGGATCGTCAGCGACTCAATCACACTATTGGATATCTATTTTCATACCTTTTTGGAAATTGTATATACGGTATATGGCATGTATAGGCTAGTGAGGTTGTGGAATGATTTTTGTACATGTTTTCCTATGTGAAAACAGTGTATGTGATATGTATATATGGTCTTGTGTAAATGACCACTATGGTATGTTTTGGTGAATTTGATATGGTATATTTCATACTTGATTTGGTAATTGAGAATGGTGATTGAAATATATGTTATTGATGTTGAAATTGAGTATGTAGGAATGACCTAAAATGGGTGGCAAAGTGGCCTTGAAAATGGCCTATAATTGCCCACATGGGTGAGCACACGGGCATGTGTCTCAACCGTGTCCTTTACTGAAGTATGCCAGACTTGCACAGGGGCCAGATACACGGGCGTGTCACAGGCCGTCTGACTCAAGTCAGTTTTGTACACGGGCCAAACACACGATTGTGTGACAGGCCGTCTGATCTTATTCAGTGTTGCACACGGGGTAAGGCATGGTTTGAGGCATGGCTGTGTGAGGCACACGGTCTAGCCACACGGGCGTGTGCCTTGTTTTAGAAGAAAAATTTTCTAAGTTCAGTAATGTTTCGGTATGAGTTCGGTTTAGTCCTAAACCTTCTCTAAAGCATGTTTAAGGTCTCATGACCTTCAAAAGGGACTTTGCGCTAATGAATACTATGATGTGTTTATGTGTGAGCCATGATGGTATAAATGCTATGGTTTGACCAGTAATACCTCTAACCCTAGTCTGCGCGGTGGATACGGGTTATGGGTGTTAGAAGTCTCGAAAGTTTATTTGAAGCTATTACGAGGAAAGTGTTTCCTTCACCCAAAAAGACATATTTTAAATGTTTCGGTAATAGTTTGAGTTCCAATTTCGGGGCTTGAAAAATGTAAGGCAAAATTTTAGTTTCGGAGACAATTCAAAATTTTTATCTTCACTTTTGGAAAGTTGTGCTGCCTTCATGAAAATAACAGCTTCATGAATTGGTTCCTCAATCGTCACCTATTTGTCTAGTTTTTCCATAGCATCGAGATCTAAACTCATGCAAAGTATAGTTTCTAATTCATCTTCTTCGTTATATTCAAAATGTAACCTTGTCAAGGGTTCAATAATATTGATACTAGAGACATTTGTCATTGTGCTGGGGTGGCCCATCTCTTTATAAACATTGAACTTGACCACATCAAATTCTATAGTTAGTGTTTCACTTTGAACATCAATTTTCGTACATGTGGTGCTTAAAATGGTCTTTCGAGTAGAGTATCAGAGGAATTTTCAAGCTTTTGTCCTCCGTGTCAATAATATAGAAATCTACAAGAAAAAATAGCTTATTTACCTTAACGAGGACATCTTTCAACACCCATTCTGGATACACGACTGACCTATCTGCTAATTGAATGATCACCCCTATTTCTTTCAAAGGACTCGTGTTTAGAAATTTATAAATAGATAGTGGCATAACATTAATAGATGTACCTAAATCACACATGGCTTTTCTAATGCCAACATTACCTATTTTATATAAAACATACATTTGTCCTTACACTTAGGCAAGATTTTCTTTTGTAAAACCGCAGAGACATTTTCTCCTACATTGAAACTCTCATTGCCTAAGAGATTCTTTTTGCTAGTGCACAATTCTTTTAATAATTTCACATAATGTGGAACCTATTTGATCGCATCGAGTAAGGGCATATTAAGTTCTACCTTTCAAAATGTCTCTAGGAACTCTTTCTATTCTTGCTCCCTTTTACATTGGGTGAGCCTTTCAAGGAATAGGGGTGGTACTATGTATGGTTTCAGTGCTGCTAACACTTTAGAAGCTACAGGTTCTATTCTTATCATTTAGGTCATGATCAGGACTCATGCCAGGTACTGGCTCCAAAATCGTTCCATCTTTTACAGTTATAGCACTCGCATTTTGTCATGGATTTGGCTCTGTTTGATATGGAAACTTCCCTCGAGATTCCAATTTAGTGGCCATAAGCACAAGCTTACTCATTTTCTTATCTAATTCTTATAGGTGTGTTTCCGTCTTTTGTTGAAAATTTTCGGTGCTAATGGCTAACCTCTCCACTATGGTTTCAAAATATGACTTTGGGGGTTGAAACTATTGAGGCATAGGTGGCCTTGGTTTATTGTATCGAGGGTTCAATCCATAAGTCAGATTTGGGTGATCCCTCTACCCTGCATTGTAAGTGTTCAAAATGGATCATAATGCTTTTGAGGTGGCCCTGGATATTCTCAATGACGTCTAAGTGTACTATTGTATCCTCGTGTAAAATTGGACACGAATCTATTGGATGATCAGCCATTGCACAAATCTCACACAACCAAGTTGGGTTCATTTTTCCTGCACGCAAATTTTAAACTACATTAGTGAGTTTATCAATTTTATCTTCTAAGGATGGAGCACTTAACCCATGAACCTATTTTGTATGTTCTGTAGTTGGTCAAAATTGTTGGGAACTCACAGCCATGGTTGAAATTAATTCTCTTGCTTTTTGGGGAATCATGTTAACAAGTGCCCCTCCACTGGCGGCATCAATCATCTTCATTTCCATAGGGAGTAACCCATCATAGAAATATTGAAGATGTGATTATTTAGTTAGGCCATGTTGTGGCCAGCTTGCACACAACTTCTTATATCGCTCCTAGTAGTCATAAAGTGATTCAATCTCCTTTTGTCGTATTCTGAAAATATCTCTCCGTAACTTGGTTGCTCGAGCTATTGGAAAGAACTTATTAAGAAACAAATGAGACATATCAGACCATGTATTGACAAATCATAGAGGTAAATAAAATAGTTATTATCTAGCAGAGTTGGCTAATGAAAAAGAAAAGCTCGAAGTTGAATTTGATCCTTAGATACTCCCTGTAGTTTTATGCTTAAGCAAACCATGTGGAACTCTTTAAGATGAGTGTGGGGGTTCTCATTTTGCTAACCATAAAAATGGGAAATAAATGAGTGAAGCCTGACTTTAATTCAAATGGTGTTCCTTGTAATGCCCCAAAAGTTAAGGGTTTTAATTTTTGCTTAATTTCATGTTGTTCTTGCTCGGCTAACTATTTGAGTGTGTTTGGGGGTCCTAAAGAGGCCTGAGTTCGAGTTTGAGCCTTGGAAAAATTTTGGTTTTTGACCTTAAAGTGGAAAGGGCTATTGGCAGTAGGGCTTAAGTAGACTTGTGTGTGTTTTAGTAATACAAGATGAGCTTGTAGCTCAGTGGCAGTGGCGTCATTGGGAAGGCTTGGAGAGTGGGGTTCGAATCCCATAAGCTACAAATAGAAGCTTTTATTTTGTGACTTGAGAGGGGAGGAAGCAGAGTTCGGATAAAACTCTTCAAGGGGAGTTGAAGACTTGGTCAACAGATTTGAATGGGAGGCTAGGAGTGTTTCAAGGAGGAAATGGTGGAGTGAATCAAGGAGTTGATGTGTGTGGGAGTGTTGGCCGAAAGTGGGACTCTAGCTAAGGGGGAATTTCGGCCAAGGTTGGTTATTTGGGGTGTGCATATTCAGTTTGGAGAGGGGAGAGTGTGTCGAATTTCTTTTGGATTTCTTTTGGGAGTTGTTGCATTTTGGGTATTCTTCTCTAGCATTTCAGGTCAATCTCTTCTCAATTCACCTTGCTTTTCTTTTTCTTCCTCCTTCATTTCTTCCGCTAGGTGCCGAATTGGTAAGCCTTTTCTCTCATTTTCTTTCCTTCATTCTTTTCATTTCTCTTCTAACTAACTGTTTGTTTCTTTTTTTTACCTCTAAGCTAAAGCTACACTTCTTCTTTTCTGATTCCTCCTTAAGCCGAATACGGTTCTTCTTGAATTGTTGGCTCCCCTTTTTCTGGCCGAACCTTGTCTAAGCCGAAGCTACATTCCCTTTTCCCATTCTGAATTCCTTTTGTTCTCTATTTAGAGGACCGAAACCTCTTATTGCTCCTCTCTTCACCTTGCAGAGTTAGCTGACTGTGTAGGCCGAATATATCTTCTTCCTTTGCTCTTAGTCTTTCTAAGTCCTTTAATTTTGTGGTAAGTGGCCGAAACTTGGCCAACTTCTTTTCTATACTCGGTCCTTTATCTTTCAAGCTGAAAGGCTATTTTGTTTTTAATTGTGGCCGTGGGTATTGTATAGCTAACATCTCCTCTTCGTTTAAGCGTTGCTAGGGACTCGATTTACTTAACCAAGAAGTCGGCTGAACACTCTTCCCTAGCAGTAGATCTCTTGTTTGGTGGTAAGTAGCGCTAGTTGATTAATCGATTTCAATCGTTGAAGATGTTTCATCAAGGGTTAAGACTAATGGATTAAAATTGTTGATTTTATAGGTGCTTAATCTTGGGAGCATCAACCGTGGCAATGTGTGTAATCTCACACCACTACTTAATCTGATATGCAATGTTTTTGTAAATCGGCTAAAAGCCAAAATACCGAAAAGCTGAATAATCGGTATCTAAGATCACTCAAGCGTGCGAGCGCACATAGTCATAAGTCGAGCCACAAACGTCGACGATAAGACCGTTAGGAGTGCCACGATCTTTTTCGTGGGCTTAGGTCATTATGGGCCTTGTTGGGCTATAGTGGGCCAAGTGGGCCCAGTGGGCGAATGGTCCCACAGGGGCAAAATCGATATTAAGTGCCAAATGATTGATATGACTGCGAAGTCCGTAGAATTGAGACCAAAAATAATCTGAATGGGCCACACAAGCGTGTGGGCCTGTTTGAGTGAAATTAAACTTTAGGCCCAACTACACCGTAGTGACCAAAAAGGGAACCGGTGTCACTCGAGGCGACAGTAGGCCTTCAAAAAGGCCATTAGATGGGTAAAATTACTAAAATACCCTCGGTGGGTAAAATTACCCAAATACCCTCGGTGGGTAAAATTACCAAAATACCCTCGATGGGTAAAATTACCAAAATACCCTTGGTGGGTGAATTTGCTGAGATACCTTTAAAGGGTGGAATTACTGAAATGCCCTCATTGGGTGAAATTACTGGAATACCCTCGAGGGGTAAATTACTGTTTTACCCCAACCGATTAGATGACTACTATGCCCTTAGGGGTAGTTCTAGTGATGTATGCCTAACCTGTTTAATTGATTTTGGTGTGATATGCTGCATGCATTGATTTAATATGACATGACATATTGTATGGGTTGGTTTATGGATTTGGAGGAAGCACTGTACTGGTGGCTCTGCCACGTTATACTGATTTAGTGGCTCAGCCACGTATACTGTTATTAGCACCTAGTTTGCGTTATTGGTGTGTTGGTTGGGTGGGTTGACTTGGTCCCCACAGGTGTATTGGTTGGTACAGGTTGGTGTATTGGTTGGAATGGGGTTGGGTACATATTTTTTTTGCATATCATAGGGCTTTGGCCTAGACTAATACTGAATAGAGCTTCGGCCCAGACCGTTACTGAATAGGGCTTAGGCCCAGATTGATATTGTATGGGCTTGGGCCCAATCTGTGTTAGTAATAAGGGGATTACACACTAAGTTTTCATAACTCACCTTTTTTCTTTAACTGTGCAGGTAATCCTCAGCTTCAGAGGATTTAGAGCTGCGAGGGACTAGGAGGTGGCCACACATCCTACATATTCTTGGGGTTAAATTAGCTACTTTATTTTAGTTAACTTTAGTCTAAAATTTGGGGTTAATAATTTTTTAATAAGATCATTGGAATTGTTTTTAAATTTTATTTGGTTTCCCTAACAAACTGCTAATTTATTAAACACGGGTTTTAAAATAATAACTACTGTTTTAAAAATATCACGTTTTCGCAACTGTTAAAACCAAACTTCCATAACAGACAAGGTTTTATAATCAAATAATAAGATGCATAATAATATCTCTGAAAGGGAATGATTTCGAGTAAAACTTGTTTTGTTAATAAACAACGAAAATCAGGATTTTTAAAGGGTAGAAAGTTTGATTTGTAGATGAGCTTTCCAATGAGCACAAAGTTTTCAAACATCACCTGATGTAACACGCTAGATCTGGTCAAATGTCTAGGCCGAGTTAGGGGTATTACATTTAGTGGTATTAGAACCAGGTTACAAAACTTAGTTGTGGAATGGGTTTTGAATTTTTTCCAAATCTGTTTAAATTTTGGTTTAGAAAGTAGTGACGGTATTACTAAAAGTGTGGCACACCAAGTCTCCAGCACCAAATTTGTAAGATTTCTAACTCTATACTTTGTTATATGTTGATATGACTGTATTGATAAACTACTAAGGAAAGTAGTAGTATACTGAAACTCTTTAGTTGTAGAAACTGAGACTATAGGAGACTGAAACTGTAGTATATGCGATCTGCGAGAACAACCCTAATTACTGCTTTTCATAAAATACTTGTTAATAATAATGAGAAATATAAGCTGATTCATAAAACTTTTTAAGCAGAAAATATGCCACATCGATATGAGCACAATAGGTCGCGAAAGGGGTACACGTGGCCGTGGTAGAGGACGAGGTGCTAGGGCTGGGTCCTCAGCATTAGAACATATGCCTGAAAGGGAAGCACTGGCATCACTAGTGACTAAAATGGGGTCTCATGACTGAGCTAGAGGGGATGATGCTCCTCTATCTCAAGCAATGCTACCGGTGCTGGAAAGGGTAGCTGGAGCAAGTACTTGGTTAGTGGCCTGAGGATCAATTTCTGAGTGACTCCAGCCAAACAGGACAAAAATCTTTAGTGCCATCTCTGGTGTAACCCTAAATGTAGTAGAATACTGGTTGGAGGTGGTAGAGAGAATAACGGATGATCTTGACTGCACGATAAAGCAAAAGCTGAAGGGAGTATTGTCTCTACTGCGAGATGAGGCATACCAATGGTGGCTAACTGTAAGGGAAGGCACGCAGGCCAACTGTGTGACTTGAGATTTTAAGGCGGCCTTCCCAGGGAAGTATGTCGGGGCAAGTTATGTGGACGCCTAGAGAAAGGAATTTTTGAATCTGGTTTAGGGGAATAAATCCGTAGCGGAGTATGAGGTAGAGTTCCTGCGATTAAGCTGGTATGCTCGGGGCATAGTCACGACTGAATACGAGAGCTGCGTGTAGTTTGAGGATGGTCTTGGGATGAGTTGCGGGTACTAATAGCCCCACAGAGGGAAAGAGGCTTTGCTACCCTGGTTGAGAAGGCTAAGATTGCTGAGGATGTGAAATGCTCAGAGCTTAAAAAAAATGAACAGGATAGGGGCAAAGGTAAGAGGAATATTGGGCATTCAAGTTCTTCTGATGGGCCTAGGAAGAGGCCTAGGTTTGACAGGCCAGCTCGAGCTGGGGTTCCTAATGTTGCAGTCAGACCGTAGCCTTGCGCTGAGTGTGGGAGATCTCATTTGGGAGAGTGCTGGAAAAGAACTGGGGCGTGTTTCAGATGTGGCTCCAGGGATCATTAGGTTAGAGACTATACTCAGAGGCTCGTTCAGATGCAAGCTGCAGGTTAGGGTTATGTGCAGTCAGTGAGAGGTGGTCAGCAGCCACTAAGAGGCCGTGGTCCAGCCAGAGGGGGAAATGGGTTTGTACGAGGTCGAGGAACATTGGGTAGAGGTGCTAGTAATACAGAGGTGAGACAGCCAGGGTTGGTTTATGCTGCTTGACGTCGAGAGGATGGCGACGCACCTGACGTCATAACTGGTACTTTCTTCATCCATGATGTACCATTTACAGCTTTAATTGACATTGGGTCTACGCACTCATATGTTGCATGTATATTGTCAGGAACATTGGGCATACAGTTTGAACTTGATGAGAGGGAAGTGACAGTGGTCAGTCCACTAGGACAGTCGGTTAGAGTGAATAAACTATTTGGAGATGTGTCTCTAGAGGTCTAAGGGGTTGTCTTTCCGGTAGATTTGATGGAACTATCGTTTGGCGAGTTCAATCTCATTTTGGGCATGGATTGGCTAGTGAGACACCGTGCAAATCTGGATTGTGCTGCTAAGTGTATGGTATTAAAATCTTCAGAGGTTGAGGAGGTGGTTGTGATAGGGGAGCAAAAGGATTATTTATCCAATGTAATATATGTATTAAGGGCCGAGAAGCTAGTTCACGAAGGTTGCGAAGCGTTCCTAGCATATATCAGTACACCTGATGTTAAGGGTTTATCTGTTGGAGATGTCAGGACCATAAAGGAATTTTTGAATGTATTCCCTGAAGAGCTTTCGAGGTTGCCACCAAACTGTGAGGTCGAATTCGGCATTGAGCTCTTATCGGGAACGGCTCGGTGTCCATCGCCCCTTATAGGATGGCACCAAAGGAGCTGGTAGAACTAAAGGCTCAGATCCAAGAGCTGCTGGATCTAGGTTTCATCCAACCGAGTATGTCACCATGGGGAGCACCGGTACTATTCGTAAAGAAGAAAGATGGTTCAATGCGCATGTGTATCGATTAGCGTCAATTGAATAAACTGACGATTAAGAACAAGTACCCTTAACCAAGAATAGACGATCTGTTTGATCAGCTGTGAGGAGCCGCGATTTTTTCCAAGATAGATCTTAGATCAGGGTACCATCAGTTAAGGGTTAAGGAGGCAGATGTATACAAGACTGCATTCTGGACTCGTTATGGACACTACGAGTTTCTAGTCATGTCGTTTGGGTTAACGAATGCACCAACTACTTTAATGGATATGATGAATCGGGTATTCCAACCCTACTTAGATTAGTTCATGGTGGTGTTTATAGATGATATTCTAGTGTATTCAATAACTAAGGAGAAGCATGATTCACATCTCCGAATGGTCCTACAAATATTGAGGGAGAAGCAGCTTTATGCCAAATTCAGCAAGTGTGAGTCCTGGCTGAAAGAAGTGACATTTTTAGGACATGTCGTGTCTGCTGAAGAGATCAGGGTTGATCCGCAAAAGGTTGAGGCCGTATTGGATTGGAAGCCACCAAAGTCGATATTTGAGATTCAAAGTTTTTTAGGTCTGGCGGGTATTATAGACGGTTCGTCGAGGGATTTTCATTGATTGCTGCACCCCTAACTAAGTTATTGCATTAGGGAGTACCCTTTTTTTGGACTGATAAACAGCAGGAGAGTTTTGAGAAACTGAAGAAGATTCTAACTGAAGCCCCAGTACTAATTCATCCAGAGGCTGGAAAGGAATTTGTTACTTATTGTGATGCATCACACACGGGATTGGGTTATGTGCTGATGCAAGAGGGTAAAGTGGTGGCATATGCGTCACATCAGCTTAGGTCGCACGAGGTGAATTATCCTACCCATGACTTGGAATTAGATGTAGTGGTATTCGCACTAAAGATTTGGAGACACTACTTGTACGGAGAGAAGTCGATCGTTTATACCGACCATAAAAGTCTCAAGTACCTTCTTACTCAGAAGGATTTGACCCTTAGGCAACGAAGATGGATAGAGTTGCTTAAGGATTGTGATTTCTCAATTAAGTACCATCCAGGAAAAGCTAACGTGGTAGCAGATGCACTGAGTCGTAAGGTTGTGTCCGATCTAAGAGCAATGTTTGCTCGTCTCAGCCTGTTTGAGGATAGTAGTCTATTAGTTGAACTTCAAGCGAAACCAACGTGGATAGTTCAAATTAAAGAGAAACAGATGTTGGATGAGTCGTTGGTTCTTCGTTTACAACAGGTGAAGAAGGGAGAGACTGTGGATTTTGGGCTGAATAGTGAAGGAGTATTATGTTTCCGTGGAAGAGTTTGTGTACCAAGGGACTCTGAGTTAAGGCAGTCGATTCTGTGGAAGGCGCATAGTAGCTCATACGCTATACTTCCTTGTGGAAATAAGTTATACCAAGATCTATGTAAACTGTACTATTGGCCAGGACTTAAGCGTGAGGTTACCAATTTTGTAAGTAAGTGTTTGACTTGCAAGCAAGTGAAGGCTGAACATCAACTGCCTTCGGGACTGCTGCAACCTGTTAAGATTCCACTCTAGAAGTAGGAGAGGATAACCATAAATTTTGTTAGTGGGCTACCCCGATGCCTATTAAGAAAGATTCGGTATGGGTAGTTATTGATCGGCTGACTAAGTCTGCCCACTTCATATCGATTCACACCGATTACTTATTGCAAAATTTGGCAAAGCTGTATGTGGCAAAAATTGTGAGGTTACATGAGGTACCAGTGTCTATCATCTTGGACAGGGACCCTAGATTCACATCTCGATTCTGGAGAGTGTTACATGAAACTTTGGGTACGAGGTTAGATTTCAGCATGGCATTTCATCCTCAAACTGATAGGTAGTCGAAGAGGGTAATTTAGATTTTGGAAGACATGCTAAGAAGCTGTGTGATTGATTTCAAGTGTAGTTGGAAAGACTATTTTCTGTTGGCAGAATTTGCTTTCAACAACAGCTACCAATCCAATATTCAGATGGCACCGTACGAAATGTTATATGGTCGTAGGTGTCGTACCCCTACTTGTTGGACAGAATTGGGTGAGTAGCGACTGTTGGGTTTAGAGTTAATTTCTGAAACTGAAGAGAAAGTGAGATTGATTCGAGGTCGGTTAAAAGAGGCATCTGATAGGGAAAATTCATACGCTGATTTAAAGCATAAAGAGATTGAGTACTCGGTGGGAGATTATGTTTTCTTAAAGGTCTCACCATGGAAGAAGATTCGAGGTTTGGGCAAAAAGGCAAGCTGAGCCCGAGATTCATCGGACCTTATTGGATATTAAAACATGGGGGACCGATCGCGTATCAGCTGGAGCTGCCTCCTGAGTTAAGTCGTAAACATAATGTATTCCACGTTTCCATGCTAAGGCGATACCATTCTAATCCTTCTCATATAGCGCCGGTGGAAGAGATCGAGGTTAGACCTGATCTGACATTTGAGGAAGTAGCAGTGCAGATATTGGATCATGATATTCAGGTGAGGAGAAGGAAATCTATTCCACTAGTCAAGGTGCTTTGGCGTAATCACGATTCAGAAGAAGCCACGTGGGAGCCTGAGGAGGCGATGCTTCAGTAATACCCTAATCTCTTCTAGCCAGGTAAATTTTGAGGTTAAAATTTCTTTAAGGGGGTAGAGTTGTAACGCCCCAAAAGTTAGGGGTTGTAATTTTTGCTTAATTTCATGTTGTGCTTGCTTGGCTAACTATTTGAGTGTGTTTGGGGGGTCCTAAAGAGGCCTGGGTTCGAGTTTGAGCCTTGGAAATTTTTTTGTTTTTGACCCTAAAGTGGAGAGGGCTATTGGCAGTAGGGCTTAAGTAGACTTGTGTGTGTTTTAGTAACACAAGATGAGCTTGTAGCTCAGTGGTAGTGGCATCATTAGGAAGGCTTGAAGAGTGGGGTTCGAATCCCACAAGCTGCAAATAGGAGCTTTTATTGTGACTTGAGAGGGGAGGAAGCAGAGTTCGATCAAACTCTTCAAGGGGAGTTGAAGACTTGGTCAACAGATTTGAATAGGAGGCTAGGAGTGTTTCAAGAAGGAAATGGTGGAGTGAATCAAGGAGTTGATGTGTGTGGGAGTGTTGGCCGAAAGTGGGAGTCTAGCTAAGGGGGAATTTCAGCCAAGGTTGGTCATTTGGGGTGTGCATATTCGGTTTGGAGAGGGGAGAGTGTGCCGAATTTCTTTTATTTCTTTTGGGAGTTGTTGCATTTTGGGTATTCTTCTCTAGCATTTCGGGTCAATCTCTTCTCAATTCACCTTTCTTTTCTTTTTCTTCCTCCTTCATTTCTTCTGCTAGGTGCCAAATTGGTAAGCCTTTTCGCTTATTTTCTTTCCTTCCTTCTTTTCATTTCTCTTCTACCTAACCTTGTGTTTATTTTCTTTACCTCTAAGTCAAGCTACACTTCTTCCTTTTGATTCCTCCTTAAGTCGAATACGGTTCTTCTTGAAGTGTTGGCTCTCCTTTTTCTGGTCGAACCTTGTCTAAGCCTAAGCTATATACCCTTTTCCCCATCCCGAATTCCTTTTGTTCTCTGTTGAGAGGGCCGAAACCTCTTGTTGCTCCTCTCTTCACCTTGCAGAGTTAGCCGACTGTGTAGGCTGAATCTATCTTCTTCCCTTGCTCTTAGTCTTTCTGAATCCTTCAATTTTGTGGTAAGTGGCTATGTTAGCCGAAAGTTGGTTGGCTTCTTTTCTATACTCGGTCCTTTATCTCTCAAGCCGAAAGGCTATTTTGTTTTTAATTAAGGTCGTGGGTATTGTATAGCTAACATCTCCTCTTCGTTTAAGCTTTGCTAGGGACTCGATTTACTTAACCAATGAGCTGACCCTGGTAGTAGATCTCTTGTTTGGTGGAAAGTAGCGCTAGCTGATTAATCGATTTCAATCGTTGGAGATGTTTCATCAAGGGTTAAGACTAATGGATTAAAATTTTTGATTTCATAGGTGCTTAATCTTGGGAGCTTCAACCTATAGTCGTAGCAAGGTGTGTAATCTCACACCACTACTTAATCTGATATGCAATGTTTCTGTGAATCGGCTAAAAGCTAAAATACCAAAAGTCAAATAATTGACATCTAAGATCACTCGAGCGTGCAAGCACACGTAGTGATAAACCAAGCCACGAACGTTGACGATGGATCATTGGGAGTGCCACAATATTTTTCGTGGGCTTAGGCCATTATGGGCCTTGTTGGGCCGTAGTGAGCCAAGTGGGCCCAGTGGGTGAATGGGCCCACGGGCAAAATCGATGATATGTTCCGGATGATTGATGCGACTGCGAAGTCCACAGAACCGAGACCAAAATGAGCTGAATGGGCCACACGAGCATGTAGGCCATTTGAGCCAAAATTGGACTTTAGTTCCAACTACACCGTAGTGAACAGAAAGGGAACCTGTGTCGCTCGAGGCGACAGTAGGCCTTTGGAAAGGCTGTTAGATGACTAAAATTACCGAAATACCCTTGATGGGTAAAATTACCAAAATACCCTTGATGGTGAATTTGCTAAGATACCCTTAAAGGGTGGAATTACTAAAATGCCCTCGTTGGATGAAATTATTGGAATACCTCCGAGGGGTAAATTACCGTTTTACCCCCAACCGATCAGATGACTACTATGCCCTTAGGGGTAGTTCTAGTGATGTATGTCTAACCTATTTAATTGATTTTGGTGTCATATGCGGCATGCATTGATTTAACATGACATGACATATTACATGGGTTGGGTTATGGATTTGGAGGAAGCACTGTACTAGTGGCTCTGCCATGTTATACTGATTTAGTGGCTCAGCCACATATACTGTTATTAGCAGCTAGTCTATGTTGTTGGTGTGCTGGTTGGGTGGGTTGACTTGGTCCCCACAGGTGTGTTGGTTGGACTGGGGTTGGGTACACATTTGTGTTGCATATCATAGGGCTTCGGCCCAGATTGTTACTGAATAGGGCTTCGGCCCAGAATGATACTGAATAGGGCTTCGACCTAGACCATTACCGAATAGGGCTTAGGCCCAGATTGATACTGTATGGGCTTAGGCCCAATCTGTGTTAGTAATAAGGGGATTAAACACTGAGTTCTCGTAACTCACCCTTTTTCTTTAACTGTGCAGGTAATCCCCAGCTTTAGAGGATTTGGAGCTGCGAGGGACTCGGAGGTGGCCACACGTCCTGCATATTCTTGGGGTTAACTTAGCTACTTTATTTTAGTTTACTTTATTCTAAAATTTGGGGTTAATAATTTTTGTAATAAGGCCATTGGAATTGTTTTTAACTTTTATTTGGTTTCCCTTACAAACTGCTAATTTATTAAACACGAGTTTTAAAACAACAACTACTGTTTTAAAAATATCACGTTTTTGCAACTGTTAAAACCAAACTTCCATAACAGACAAGATTTTATAATCAAATAATAAGATGCATAATAATATCTCTGAAAGGGAATGATTTCGAGTAAAACTTGTTTTGTTAATAAGCAACAAAACCGGTTTTTTTAAATGGTAGAAAGTTTGATTTGTAGATGAGTTTCCCAACGAGCACAAAGTTTTCAAACATCACCTGATGTAGCACACTAGATCCCGTTATAATGTCTAGGCCGGGTTAGGGGTGTTACATTCTTCCTATCAGATAAGTTATGCACAACAGCTATTGCTTATCCGGTGCTGTAGCAAGCTGTCGAATGCTTTGATTCACCATTTCTTCTAGTTCACTAAGTGTATCATCTATTGCTTCTGTGTAAGATAGTATTTCATGTTTGGCCTCTCTCACTTGCTATTTTTTTCTATGTTAACTAGCTTCTCTTCGTAGAGTTTGAGCTAATTTCTTAATTTCCAATTCAAACTCTAAGGTCCTCGGTTCTGACCTAAAAATAAGTAAAATAAATGAAAATTATAATTATTTTCCAATCCCTGGAAATGATGCCAAAATTTGATGGGAGTCGAAACCACCAAATATAATTGTCTACACTCTAATTGAATTAAATAGTAATATAGAGTAGTAAGGTCAATCTCACAGGGAATGGGATTCCTAATTTTCTTATTTACGTGACCAAATTCTTAAGTCTAGGCAGCTATCGAGCCCACAACCTGTACATGTTGAGCTGAAAAATAAATAAAGGGGAGTTTAGTTGATAAAGAAAATCAAGTATAAAATAAAATGAAATAATAAATGATAGTTGCGGAAATAAAATTAAGTAATTTAAATTTAATCAGTAAAACAATGTGTGAATGCTTAACCTTAGCCTTGGTACTCTCTGAACTCGAACCGATCCTTGAAAATGGATTTCCTTTCTCTTAACAATAAGTTGGTTATAGCAATCAAAGACACTCGAACCACCAACTCTTCCTTGTGTTGTTAGTTTCGGTACGACATGCAAATCAACCTTTACTGATTATCTAACCATGTAACACGCATTTGCGATTTAAGATCTCAATAGTCTTGCGATCTAGAAAAGCCCAACTCGAATAAACGACCTCAACTGCATGGCCGATTAAATCTGATCACCATCTCCCTTAACGGAACCCAACTAGCTTTTTCCAATTGGACACAACAATTTGTTTGTGGGAACTCAAATACGGCATACGATGACTCGCTTTCCTAATTGTACGCCAAAACAACTCCCTTAATGTGCACTTTGAGCTGAAATTGATAAACTTTAAGGGACGAATGTGACTACCCTATATATCGAAAAGATAACGAATATCGTGTTGAAAAGTTTTAGTGTAGGTTCATATCTCACAATTTTTTATAAGAATGATAACCAGCCTAAGGCTAAATGGGATTTAGTTTAGCATGAAATTAATCATAATCGATGGGTGCTTAAAAGTGGATTTGAAAGTAATGATGATAGATGAAAAGGAGAAAGAGCTTAAAGAGAAATTTAACCAAAAATAAGAAAATGAAATGAAATGGTAGAATGGTTGGCCAAGCTACAGACGTGTGAAAAAAATTGCTTTTTAATTCAATTTACTATCTTTTCCAAGCCACCATTACAAGGTATTTATACACTTTTCATATGCCAAATTTAGCATGATTCCTCCTAAGATTATGCCTAATAACCAACTAATATCAGTTTTTTTTCTATTCATAGAGTTTGACAAATTCAAATTATAATTTTTTATCAACCACCGATTTTGCAATTTTTTCAATTTGGCCCCTTTCCTTGCATCTTGTTCCAATTTAGTCCAATTTGTTTGTTTATTTGAACTTCGATATTCCAATTGCGTCCTGACAAAATAAAAACAAGAAGTCACAAGCTTAGTAGAATTCTATTCAAAACTTGACCATCAATAAGTACATTAAACACACAAAATTAGCTTGTTATTAGTAAGCATTTATATTATTAGTGAATTCATAGATTAAAATATTAACTCACTTCTATATATAATTTTAAAATGAATTAGCTAAGTATGTAACATTCTTGTTTTCACAGTTCTCAGATATACAGTGAGTAAAACATGTATAATTCACATAACATCTCAATTAGATTTATCAATGTATGCACAATTTATAACAATTCAATCCATTATAGCCATTTCTGGTCATAACACATATACCATGATTCACATATTCTTTCATTTTTATCGTTAAGCTCAATGAACTAAAATAATATATTCGTATTGCAATTCTAAACATTCTTCTCGTGCTGAAATATTTATCAGTTCTTCTTAATACGATAAATCAAACTACAATTCTATCTCATCGGGAGTAATTACATGCGAAAGGTTCGACTTGTACCGTCATAACATGTTTTCTAAAATCTGAGTCACTCACTCTGACTGGTCATCTGTTTGCAGATGAAAAATTGTACCAAAATTTTGTCTAGTACCTAAAGTCTTATGTAATTTACTCCAAAACTTGAAAGCAAAATCTTGGATCATGATTTGAAATAATGGATAACAGTATGACGAGTAATCTAACAATCTCAACTACGTATAGCTAGGCTAGTTTCTCAAGTGGATAATCTGACTTGGTTGTCATAAAGTGAGTTGATTTCTTTAATCTGTCATTAATAACCCAGACCCCATCTTTTTTCATCGATGATATAGGCAACCCTAATACAAAATTCATCATCACATGTTCCTATTTTCACTCAGGAATTATAATAGTTTGTAGTAATCCTGAAGGTATCTGATGTTCAGCCTTGACATGTTGGCATATCTGTAACACTCCTAACCCATATCCTTTGCCGAAATAGGGCTACAGAGCATTATCAAAGTTTATAATTCAAACATTTCATATCATATCAAAAACATATTAACTCTAGTTCAAAACATACATGTGGTCCCTTAAACGAGCCTTCGAGGCCCTAAATACGTGCTAGAAATAAGTCGGGACTAAATCAAAAACTCAGAGAATTTTTTAGAAAATAGTAAAAATTTTCAACACTACAGGGGTCACACGGCCAATAGACACACTCGAGTCTTAGGCCGTGTGGGCATTCGAAATAGGGACACATGCCCGTGTCCGTGTTCGTAACTCATTGACATGGGTCAAATGGCCAACTCACACGCCCGTGTGCTATGCCATGTACCCTTCGAAGTAACCCCACACGCCCGTGTGCTAAGTTGTGTAACGACCTGACTACAACCCTATGAGAGCTACAGAGGACACACGGCCATGTCACCTGGCCGTGTGTCACACACGCCAGTGTCTCTACCCATGTGGACAAAAATAGGCCATTTTACAGGCCATTTTTCTCACCCAAATTGGCATGTACCTACACACAACATTGCACATACCTATATGACATAACAAGGCATCCAAATCAAGCATAAACAAGTCATATACATATGATATAATATCATACAACCAATATGCCCATAGGCACCTCAAATGACAATATATATACATGTCTAACCAAGTATTCAGTTTGACCAAATAATCAACTGATTTATAGGCATGTTTGCCTTAATGCATAACATGGAACTTAATTGCTTAAATATACCTAATGGTACTAATCATGCCATTCAAACAAAGTGCCAATTCACAACAATTCCAACAAATTACAAGACTTATACAATATGCACGTTCAAACCATAATTTCATCTTCCATAATTCAAGCATATCAATCCATACATCAACCATTAGAAAGTTAATATTTACATGCTATATACTAAACTCATACATCAAAGTGTCAAAACACAAGCAAAACAAATGGCCATTTCAACAACCAAACACATAGGCTAACATTAGCCAAAATACATAAAATGCCATTATAACCAAAATTAAACATCCGAATGTACCAAAAGAGCCAATGGATAGAGTGATATAGCTCTGACAAGTTTCCAACCCAATCGAGCTTTCGGCTCACTATAAAAGACAGAAAATAACACAGAGTAAGCATTTAAGCCTAGTAAGTTCATATAATATAGAATATAACTTACCATTTAGTCATATAATAGGTAAGTAAACAAGCATATCCCAACAGAATTTGGCCAAATTCCTAAGCACATATACATCAACCATGTTAGCCATGTAAATACATATATAAGCCAATAACCATAGATGAACATAACCATTGATAATTTCCATATACATGTATCATCCATTTCATTTTTCCATATATCGTATAACCATGTTTTCATGTAATTCACATGTATACCTGTAATAGTTCGTATCGAACTCTTATTATTTCGTAACAGAAAATTACACGTTGAACCGTTTAGTATACCGTTGGATACTCGGGATAGCTCACACATAGTGTGCTAGCTCATATTACTATAATCTATCAATTCATGTACATGTATGCTCATACGAGCTGTAAATTAGTATGCTCTCACGAGCTATAAATCGGTATGCTCTCACGAGATGTGCAGTATCTGCAACACATGCAGGACCTTAACCAAATCATGTAACCCTAATGACATATCATTTGTATCCTACGGACTCCTAAGGTTCAAACAGGACTCGGGATTTGTCGAACTATGTTGGATATGCAACCATGTAAATTTATAACAATTTACAATTCATAAATAATTAAATATAAAACATATAAACACAATTTAATCACACAAACTTACCTCGATGAGTATTTGTAGATATGGAGGTGATTAATTCGAGACTCTCTTTGCCCCGATCTAACTCCGTATGAGGTCTAACTTGATCTATACGGACAAGTTTAACTCAATTTAATTTACAACTCATTCAATTTAGCCCAAAGTCATATTTTGAAAAAATTACTATTTTGTCCCTATACTTTTATTTTCTTTACAATTTAATCTCTAGCTCATAAAAAAGGAAATTCATGCAATTTAATATCAACCCATGCTATCCAAATATCCAATAAACTCCTAGGAAGCCCTATATTCCATTTATTTCACATTTTTACCATTAATGTTTTTCTATTTTTTCAATTAAATCCATAAATGACAAATTCATCAAAAATTCATTTACGTAAGTTGCTTATCTAACAACAAAAAACCATTATCTTCCATAAAACATCAAAACTCATACAAATTGATTCATGGAAAAACCCTAACCTTTTAACAGTTTTACAAATTAATCCCCGAGCTAGCTAGATTAAGCTACAACGACTCCAAAAACATAAAAATTAAAAACCGAATAAAAATTAACTTACATGCATTGTATGACATGTCAAATTGAATTTAAACATCCTCCAGGGAGATAACATGTGAAGGGTCAGATCGGTATCGTCACAATATGGACACATGAAAGATATTATGAATCTTTTCTAGTTTTGACGGTAAAGCTAATCAATACGCAACAGGTTCGATTCTTTCAATAATCTCATACGGTCCGATAAATGGTGGACTTAACTTTCCTTTGCAACAAAACCAAAGAACTTTCTTCCATGGCAATACTTTCAGAAACACTTTATCGTCGACTTGAAATTCAATGTCTATATGTTTAAGATCCATATATGATTTCTAACGATCTAAAGCTGCTTTCAAACTGTTTGGATCACTATTATTTTTTCTTTAGTCTCCCGAATCAAATCAACCCCATGTATCTGTTTCTCAATGAGCTCGGTCTAGTATAACGAAGTTTGACATTTATGACCATACAGAGCCTCATACGGTTCCATCTTTATTCTCGATTTAAAACTGTTGTTGTACATAAATTCAACCAATGGTAGATATTTCTCCCAGTTGCTTTCAAACTTTAATACACAGCAACGAAGCATATCTTCAAGAATCTAAATTATTCGTTCGGATTGACCATCGGTTTGAGGATGAGATGCAGTGCTAAAATGCAACTACGTACCAAGAGTTTCCTATTCCTTTCTCCAAAATTGTGATGTAAACTGCGGATCTCTATCTGAAATAACGGAGACTCGCACTCCGTGTAATTTGACAATATCAGAAACATATAACTCACCAATCTGTCAAGGGAGAAACCTGTACGTACTGGAATAAAATATGCAGACTTCGTCAAATGATCAATGATAACCCAAATGGCATCTTTTTTTCTCAGAGATAGGGGTGAACCCGTTACGAAGTCTATAGTAACTCAATCTCATTTCCACTCTGGTATCATCTTTGGCTGTAACAACCCAGAAGGTACCTGATGTTCAGCTTTAACTTGCTGACATACTAAGCATTTAGATACAAAGTTAGATATCTCGCGTTTCATTCCCAGCCACCAGTACATTTTTTTAAATCACTGTACATCTTATTACTTCCCGGATGAACAAATAAGCTACCACTATGAGCTTCGTGAAAAATTCTCTGAATGAGCTCTTGATTCTTCTACATAAACTCTACCTCTAAACAATAATGTAACACCCTTAACCCCTATCCGTCGTTAGAATAGGGTCACGAAGCGTTACCAGAGTTCACAAATCAATTACAAAAAATTTCATATCATTTACTATTCATATCTGAAATCAAATATATCGTCCCTTAATTGGGTCATCAAGGCCCAAAATACATGTTAAAAATCAAATCGGGACTAAATCGAAAACTCAAAAAATTTTCGCGAAACATCAAATTTTTTCTTAGGTAGCTACTGACTTGTGTGGACAATTTAAATTTCAAAAATTAGGTGCAAATTCACACAGCCAAGACACATGCCCGTGTCTCTGCCCGTGTGACCAATTATGAGCATTTTGTTTCTCAATTTTAAGATTTAGGGGACACAAAGCCAAACCACACTTGAAGTGTACAACATTGTAAACCGTCAACTCATATCCAAAGGTAACCAATTAGGGCACATAATTAGGACACAAGCACTCTCTCGATCCATATAACAGAATGCTCATGTGAGCCATGTAACAGGAAGCTTATCTAGGCTATAACAGGAAACTCATAAGAGTTTAGAACAGGAAGCTCACTGAGCTTAATAGGTAACTTCGAAGAGCTATTATCAGGAAGCTCCGGATAGCCATATAATAGGAAGTTCAAGCGAGCCATATCAGAAAGCTCAAGAAGAGCCTATATCAAGATGCTCATAAAGAGCTGCGTTTGTGCCCGCAATATATGCAAGATCAAAACCGATCATATAATAGGACGCTCACAAAAAGTTACGGCAGTCCGCAACACACGCAAGATCACTACTGATCAGGATGATCGCAAGAACCATATAACAGGAAGCTCGAGAAGGCTTATAATAGAATTCTCTTTCAAGTTATGGTGCGTCTGCAACATATGGAAGACCATAACCAATCAGGAAATCCTGTATCCATCGAATTCCATCTATTCAAACAGGACTTATACTTATCGAGCAATATCAGGCATGTAATTAATTTTATATATTTAACATTTCTACAATTCACACATATTCAACATTCAATGACAAACATTGAAACACCCCACACCCGGCCCACGAGAATGGACCGGATCTGGTATGTTCCTCGAAGTAACCCGGTTCAAATTCTTTTGTTACTTAGGAAAAACTCGAGTGTTTTGAGAGAAAAATTGTTTTGGGTTGGGCTCGAGTTGAAAACAAATTTATCTTATAACAAAAACCCATTTGTTTCGGTGACAAAATATTTAAACTTATTTTAAATTAAATGGGCTTATTCTTTGTAAAGCCCTAAATTCATAACATAGTAATTAAAGCGAAATAAAATGTCACGATGGCCTTATTACATAAAATGAAACCCAAAATAAAATTGTACAAGACTTAAAATAAAATAAAGATTCAAATAAAATTAAACTTCAAGTTGAACATGGCCACCACAAGTTCTCGCCGTCCCGATCCATTATTGCTCATCACCAAACATGTTCCCACAACGGGTGAGTCTATAGACTCAATGTCTAACCAACACCCAAACATAATAGAAATAGGCACACCATACATATCATATTCATATAAAAATTCAAGATAATGATGCAAACCCGAACCCAAACCTATATAGCCATCCGCTACACACCACCGTACCATCCTCGCACATCGTGGGGACTACTAAGTCAACCTCCATCCGCTACACACCATCGAAGGCGTCATTGCGATCGGCGTGCTCATCGCCCACTTATAATATTGTGGCATAGCCACCACTTTCGAATAATGTAACCGAAGTTACCACATTCACTTAATGTGACCAAGTCACCACATTCACTTAGTGAGACCGAAGTCATCACGTTTCACTTAGTGAGACCAAGTCGCACGTTTCACTTAGTGAGACCAAAGTCATCACATTCACTTAGTGAGACCAAGTCATCACATTCACTTCCCTTTCTCAATTAACCCGAATGCCCCAAATTATACATATCATGCATATCATATTTAATTTCACTTTCACATCACTTTGCACATGTTAAATATAACATATTTTGAAATCCTAGTAGGAGTAGGAAAACGTGCACGAGTACTTTGTACCATAATATGGTACTTTAGCCACATTCTTTCACTTTCACATTAATCATATATATCATATTTAAGCCATAAATCTATTAAGATTAGTGTGGGTACACACGGTACCTTAGCCATATTCTTACACTTTCATATTAACACATATATCAAGTTTAAGCCATAAATCTATTAAGATTTAGTGTAGGGTACACACTGCTTTTAAGGTTTCCAATCCAAACCCGAAAAGCTTGATCTAATGCCTTAGATCTTAAATCTCTACATTTAATCAATCATTTAATACTTAGTAAGCCATTCGCCAAAATCCAAATCCTAGTAGGATTAGTACACTAAAAGTTACCTTGGTGCCAAATCCGAAATCTTCACTATACTCTTTCTTGTATTCGCAAAGCTTTAAATCACTTTAACAAATTAGTTTGACTTTTGAATAAATATGAACTAGATCTAAAACACCAAAAATAGGCCTTGGCCAAATATTCGCATGTCTTACCTTGTGGATTTTAAATCCAAAATTCATAGAATAACTAAGGAACACGCTGCCTATGGTGTACCTTCGGAAAGAACTTCTCCTTCCTTGTAGTGACACTTAGTAAATCCCGAAATTCACCTTCCATATTTCGATCAATAAAATATAGGAGGATTAGACTAACTTTCGGCTTAAAAGAAAGGAATACAATTATAACTATAGATCCTTACCCTTTATATTGAAATCGACAGATCCTCCCGACACCACTTGGAGATTGACTTAGAGACTTGATGAACAATTGGCTATGATCCCTTATGTATTCGATTTCAAAGATGAAAGAAGAGAGGAATAATAGGCTTAGAGGAATCGGCTAGGAGGCTAAAAGAAAAGAGGAAAAGAATGGATGCTCAAGAAGAATTTCGGAGAGGAGAGGAGAAAGAATATTCGACAAAAGAAAAGAGAGGAGAATGAATAATGAATAGTCCTAGTCTCATCCTTTTATAGCCGAAATTACTAGGCCAAGAATCCTTTACTTGGCCATCACTCTTCCTCATTCTCCTAATTAAAGAATAATTCTTCATTTATCCACCTATTTAGCCTAAATTCTAAAGGGAATAAAACTCTTCTCTTGAGAGTCCCTATTGTCGTCCATTGCTTCCTCTCTAAGTAATTAAATAAAAATCGCTTAAAGCTTTAGCTAGGTGCCGTCCACCCCTTCCCTTGATGAGCCAATTTAAACTTGTTCTTATTGGACTCCTTGTGGCCATCTGAGGCCCAATTTATCCACCTAAGTGGCGTCACTCCTTAGGCTTTAAGTGGCATCTTGAGCCACTTTTCCAAGCCTTGTTTGTGTGTCAAATTTCACGTACTTTTTCTTTTAAGGCCTCCTTGCCTTAATTACCTCTTTTAAACTTTAAAACTCGACATTTCTAAGTCATTTCTAGGTTTCCAAAAATTTTCGCACGGCTCTGTAAACTTGACATTTCTTAGGTTTCCTAAAATGTTTACTTACCTCTTTAGCTTAGTTTCCAAAATGTTCACTTTCCTATTTTAATGTAACATTTCCATACATTTCCTAGTTTCTAAATGTTTACTTTCCTCTTTTGAATCATTTCCAAATCATTTCCTTATATTTCCTTACATTTCTCACATTTCCTTTCATTTCCTTTCATTTCATTTCATTTCCTTACATTTCCTTTCATTTCCTTTCATTTCCTTACATTTCCTTACATTTCCTTTTATTTCCATACATTTCCATACATTTCCTTACATTTCCTTATATTTCCATACATTTCCATATATTTCCTTACATTTCTATACATTTCCTTACATTTCTTTATATTTCCATACATTTCCATACATTTCCTTACATTTCCATACATTTCCATACATTTTCAAGGTTTTAAAAATGCACAAAATGGGATTCGAACCTCTTCCCTCAAAGTGCTTCACTTGATGCCATAACTCTTGCACCTTAGGTGGCGTCCCTTGCCACTTTTCCACATCACTTCTTGTTTTAACTTAAAACCAATAATTGTCCAAAGCTTTATCTTTCATCCTAGGACTTTTAAAACCCTTAATTCACTTCCAAACACCGTCAAAACCTACTACTCATGAATTATGCACAAACGCATAACCCCTAATCTAGGATGTTACAGTTCTACCCTCCTTAAAATAATTTAGTCCTCGAAATTACTTAACGACAACGACAATCTTTCTCACCAAGACTATGCTTACAGCAGCACTCGATCTTAATAGAACCATCATACTTTCCGGGCACAATCTCTAAGTTCAAGTCCCTTAGAACTCATTTCTAACGTCATAATTTAATCGATTAAGAAGTTTTATGTATTTAAAAATTTTGTTTCACTGATTATTCGCGAAGAAATTTTATGAAAAGGAATTTAGGAGTGGTTCTTTCGTATTCATACATGCACACAGTCTTTTCATTCATTCATGCATCCATCAAACAATTATGAACCATAGTTCATTCAGAGAAACATTGTAGTTTTTCGTTTATTGTTGTTTTTCCACTACCCGGGGGTATTTTCGTAATTTGTCCTACAAGGGTATTTTCGTAATTTGTCAAAATAAGGTTCTTTGGTGATTTTGTCACAAAGTATTTTTGGTATTTTAAGTTCCCGGGGTATTTTGGAAAATTTTTGAAATCTGAGGGTATTTCAGAAATTTTTGGACCTTGGGGGTATTTTGGTAATTTTCCCACAAACTGGGGTAAATTGTAAAATTTACTAAATCGGGGATATTTCAGAAGTTGTAAAATTTTGAGGGTTCTTTTGAGAATTTTTTTTTCCAAAGCGATGAAGTTGCAAAAATTTTGGAATTAGGGTCATTTTGGTAATTTTAGTAAGTTAGGAGCAATTTTGTAATTTTCCAAAAATCACGGTATTTTTGATAGTTTGCAAATTAGGGTTTTGGACTTTTATAACATAATGAAATTTTGGCAAAACTATTGAGTAGTTGGACATTTTATAAACCAAGGGCATTTTGTAATTTTACCACTAGGGGTATTTTAGTAAATTTGTAAATCGAGAATATTTCGGAAAATTTATAAAATATTCTTTTCAAATCAAGAGGTAATTTAGAAATTTTAAAATTAGGGTTTCCATAAAATACTGGCTAGTCCCTTTCGGGTTTTAGTTATTGGGTTTAGCAGTGACTAAGTCCTCTTGGTTAGGGTGAGCAGTTACTACGCACTGTAGGATTCGAGTAAAGAGGAGGTGAGTCACTAGGATTGCTTAAATACCAAGCTCTTCTTGAATCCACTCCTAGACATGCGCATAGTTACCACACCCTAGCTCGGTTACTTAATCACGAGGTTTGTCTAGTGTATTAAGTCTTATGTATTTGTGTTTGAGTAGACTAATCCTGGGTTCAAGTTCCTATCATGCTATTCTACGTTCCATTCCTTTTCTACCCTTCTATAATTCACATAATCACATAGATAGATAGGGGTACATACCTGGTGGACTGTGGGTCAGAGACTTAGGTGCCATGCCATCAAACCTGTCAACTTTCAGAAATATTTTCATAAAACTCTTTTGGGCTTGTTTTGAAAACGTTTTGGGCCTTAGGCCACGTGCCTAGAGTTTAAAAGCTGGCTCGATACCAAATCGAAACACCCACCCGGCCCATGAGAATGGACCGGATCCGTATGTTCCTCGAAGTAACCCGGTTCAAATTCTTTTGTTACTTAGGAAAAACTCGAGTGTTTTGAGAGAAAAATTGTTTTGGGTTGGGCTCGAGTTGAAAACAAATTTATCTTATAACAAAAACCCATTTGTTTGGTGACAAAATATTTAAACTTATTTTAAATTAAATGGGCTTATTCTTTGTAAAGCCCTAAATTCATAACATAGTAATTAAAGCGAAATAAAATGTCACGATGGCCTTATTACATAAAATGAAACCCAAAATAAAATTATACAGACTTAAAATAAAATAAAGATTCAAATAAAATTAAACTTCAAGTTTAACATGGCCACCACAAGTTCTCGCCGTCCGATCCATTATTGCTCATCACCTGAAACATGTTCCCACAACGGGGTGAGTCGATAGACTCAATGTCTAACCAACACCCAAACATAATAGAAATAGGCACACCATACATATCATATTCATATAAAAATTCAAGATAATGATGCAAACCCGAACCCAAACCTATATAGCCATCCGCTACACACCACCCGTACCATCCTGCACACCGTGGGGACTACAAAGTCAACCCTCCATCCGCTACACACCATCGAAGGCAGTCGCTGCAGTCGACGTGCTCATCGCCCACTTATAATATTGTGGCATAGCCACCACTTTCAGATAATGTAATCGAAGTTACCACATTCACTTAATGTGACCGAAGTCACCACATTCACTTAGTGAGACCGAAGTCATCACGTTTCACTTAGTGAGACCGAGTCGTCACGTTTCACTTAGTGAGACCAAGTCATCACATTCACTTAGTGAGACCAAGTCATCACATTCACTTCCCTTTCTCAATTAACCCGAATGCCCCAAATTATACATATCATGCATATCATATTTAATTTCACTTTCACATCACTTTGCACATGTTAAATATAACATATTTTGAAATCCTAGTAGGAGTAGGAAAACGTACCTGAGTACTTTGTACCATAATATGGTACTTTAGCCACATTCTTTCACTTTCACATTAATCATAAATATCATATTTAAGCCATAAATCTATTAAGATTAGTGTGGGGTACACACGGTACCTTAGCCATATTCTTACACTTTCATATTAACACATATATCAAGTTTAAGCCATAAATCTATTAAGATTTAGTGTAGGGTACACACCTGTTTCGCTTAAGGTTTCCAATCCAAACCCCGAAAAGCTTGATCTAATGCCTTAGATCTTAAATCTCTACATTTAATCAATCATTTAATACTTAGTAAGCCATTCGGCCAAAAATCCAAATCCTAGTAGGATTAGTACACTAAAAGTTACCTTGGTGCCAAATCCCGAAATCTTCACTATACTCTTTCTTGTATTCGGCAAAGCTTTAAATCACTTTAACAAATTAGTTTCGGCTTTTGAATAAATATGAACTAGATCTAAAACACCAAAAATAGGCCTTGGCCAAATATTCGCATGTCTTACCTTGTGGATTTTAAATCCAAAATTCACCGAATAACTAAGGAACACGCTGCCTATGGTGTACCTTCGGAAAAGAACTTCTCCTTCCTTGTAGTCGACACTTAGTAAATCCCAAATTCACCTTCCATATTTCGATCAATAAAATATAGGAGGATTAGACTAACTTTCGCTTAAAAGAAAGGAATACAATTATAACTATAGATCCTTACCCTTTATATTGAAATCGATGATCCTCCCGACACCACTTGATTGACTTAGAGACTTGATGAACAATTGGCTATGATCCCTTATGTATTCGATTTCAAAGATGAAAGAAGAGAGGAATAATAGGCTTAGAGGAATCGGCTAGGAGGCTAAAAGAAAAGAGGAAAAGAATGGATGCTCAAGAAGAATTTCGGAGGAGAGGAGAAAGAATATTGACAAAAGAAAAGAGAGGGAGAATGAATAATGAATAGTCCTAGTCTCATCCTTTTATAGCCGAAATTACTAGGCCAAGAATCCTTTACTTGGCCATCACTCTTCCCTCATTCTCCTAATTAAAGAATAATTCTTCATTTATCCACCTATTTAGCCTAAATTCTAAAGGGAATAAAACTCTTCTCTTGAGAGTCCCTATTGTCGTCCATTGCTTCCTCTCTAAGTAATTAAATAAAAAATCGCTTAAAGCTTTAGCTAGGTGCCGTCCACCCCCTTCCCTTGATGAGCCGAATTTAAACTTGTTCTTATTGGACTCCTTGTGGCCATACGAGGCCCAATTTATCCACCTAAGTGGCGTCACTCCTTGGGCTTTAAGTGGCATCTTCAGGACACTTTTTCAAGCCTGTTTGTGTGTCAAATTTCACGTACTTTTTCTTTTAAGGCCTCCTTGCCTTAATTACCTCTTTTAAACTTTAAAACTCGACATTTCTAAGTCATTTCTAGGTTTCCAAAAATTTTCGCACGACTCTGTAAACTTGACATTTCTTAGGTTTCCTAAAATGTTTACTTACCTCTTTTAGCTTAGTTTCCAAAATGTTCACTTTCCTATTTTTAATGTAACATTTCCATACATTTCCAAGTTTCCCGAAATGTTTACTTTCCTCTTTTGAATCATTTCCAAATCATTTCCTTATATTTCCTTACATTTCCTCACATTTCCTTTCATTTCCTTTCATTTCATTTCATTTCCTTACATTTCCTTTCATTTCCTTTCATTTCCTTACATTTCCTTACATTTCCTTTTATTTCCATACATTTCCATACATTTCCATACATTTCCTTACATTTCCTTATATTTCCATACATTTCCATATATTTCCTTACATTTCTATACATTTCCTTACATTTCCTTATATTTCCATACATTTCCATACATTTCCTTACATTTCCATACATTTCCATACATTTTCAAGGTTCTAAAAATGCACAAAATGGGATTCGAACCTCTTCCCTCAAAGTACTTCACTTGATGCCATAACCCTTGCACCTTAGGTGGCGTCCCTTGCCACTTTTCCACATCACTTCTTGTTTTTAACTTAAAAACCAATAATTGTCCAAAGCTTTCTCTTTCATCCTAGGACTTTTAAAAACCCTTAATTCACTTCCAAACACTGCCAAAACCTACTACTCATGAATTATGCACAAACGCATAACCCCTAATCTAGGATGTTACAAACATATTAATATACATAATCTAGTTACACGAACTTACCTCTATAAACGTTCGTATACAAGGATCTACTAATTCGATACTTTTTGTTTTCCTCGATCCAACTCCGTACTAGGTCTATCCAGATCTATATAAATGAATTTAAAATCAATTTAATCCATTTCATTATTACTTTAATTCAATTCACATCCTAGGCAAAATTACCATTTTGCCCTTATATTTTTCATAAATGATGATTTCGTCCCTAGGCTTAGAAAATGAAATTAGTGAAATTTAATCCTTATTCCAAGCCTAATAAATTTTTAAATATAACATTTACAGCAAATATATTTCATAAAAATAAAAAATTTTCCATGAATTTTACATCTTTACAATTTAGTCCCTAAATCACAATTTCATGAAAATTCACTTTACAAAAGTTGTTTATCAACAACCTTTCATTTTCTACCATAAATTTCAAAATTTAAGCATATTCATCCATGCAAAAATTTTAATACTTTGATAACTTTACAAATTGATCCCCAAAATAGCTAGATTAGGTTATTCCGATCTCAAAAATATAAAAATTATTAAAAACAGGACAAGATTACTTACCCAATTAGGCTTGCTTGATTTTCCTTCTCTTTCCTAGGGTTTCCATAGAACTTGGGGAAGAAGATGATATAAAATGATAATATTATATATTTATTTATTTATCATTTTTTATTTATTTTAATTTCAATTTAGTCATTTTCTTTTCTAATTTTTCATGGATGAATTATCAAAATATCTTCTAACTTTTCTTAATGGTTTAATTACCATATAAGGACCTCAAGTTTTGAATTCCATAGCTATTTGATACTTATAGCTACTAGAACTCAACTTTTGCATTTTATGCAATTTGGTTCTTTCTATAATTAAACATGTAATCGATAAAATTTTCTTATCGAAATTTTCATACGTTCTTTCCTATCATAATGTAGACCATGCAATATTATTAAAATAACTTTTCTTTCTAACTTAGATTTGTGGTCCCAAAGCCATTATTCCGATTTCACTGAAAACGGGCTGTTACAACTCTCCCCCTTAAAAAATTTTCGTCCTCGAAAATCTTACCAGTAAAGAGGTTCTGGTATTGCTTTCTCATGGTATCCTCCAGTTCCCAGGTAGCTTCTTCAATCCCATGTCGTTGCCAAAGAACTTTCACTAAAGCTACCTTTTTATTTCTTAACTCTTTCATCTTACGTGCTAAAATTTTGATCGGTTCTTCATAGAAAGTCATGTCAGGCTAAATTTCAACTTTTGTCGTAGAAATAACATGTGAAGGATCTGATCGATGCCATCGTAACATAGAAACATGAAAATCATTATGAATTCTGTCAAGCTCTGGTGGTAAAGCCAATCAATATGCAACTGGTCCTATAATAGCCCATTTTTAGTCAGATCGAACAGTGGTTTTGGAACCACAAATTCAAGGTCAAAATAATTATTTTATTATTATTTTAATGTTTAAGTATGACAACATGTTGGTGTGAAAATTTTGTTAAGAAATTTTATCGTTTAATTGCTCAATTTGAGAAAAAGGATTAAATTGCATTAAAGGTAAAACTATTATTCTATTAGCTAAAGGTGTCAAATAGCTTTGGTTTTTAAATATGGTTGCCTTAAATGGTAATTAAACCATTTGAAAGATGAGTGGACAATTTTGGACAACCATTAAATGATTTTTAAGTTATATTAATAAGGTTAGTTTAGTAAATAAGTAAATTAAAGTAAATTTTAATAAAACAAATGAAATATTTCTTTCACTCATCTTCTTGGAATCGAACACTAGGGCTAAGGGATGCCATTTTTGGTGTTCAAGCATTCGGTCACTTCATTTCCTATTTGTAAGTCCATTTTTGCTCGGTTTTTAATGATTTCTATGTTTTTGTGATCGTTGTAGCTAGTACTAGCTAGCCCAGGGACTAATTTGCAAAATTTTTAAAGATTTTGGGAGTTTCAATTGATGAATATGTATGATTTTTTATGTTTAATGATAGATTATGAATATTTGATGTTAGTTAAACAAGTTTTGTTAAGTGATTTTTGATAAAAATGCAAATTAAGGGCTAAATTATGAAATGTGAAAATGTATGGTTAAAATGTGAAATAAATGAAAAATATGGGCTGTTAGGGGTATAATGGTAATTTTTCTAGTATGGTTTAGTCTTGGATTTCATGAATTTGTGATTTTATGAAATAAGGACTAAATTGTAAAAATGTTAAATATATGGGGCAAAAGTGTAAATGTGTTTTAAAGTGTGTTTTGGACTAAATTGAATGAATAGTTGATTAAATAAGCTGATTTTGATTACTTGTAGATCAAGAAAAGAGGAATTCGGACTTAGATCGAGGAAAAGGCAAAGTAATTGAATAGTCGGTCCGTTCTGTTAATTTCTGTGCACGAGGTAAGTTCGTATAATTGAACTTAAATGTGTATTCATTTAATTGATGGATGGTATTGAGATTATATTTATCCTATGGTTAAATGTGAAGAGATTAAATTAAATGTATGGTTTAAGTAGACGAGATGCTGAGTAAGACCATAGCCAGGTATGGCAAATCAAAAAATAAGACCATAACCGGATTATGGCACGAGAATGTAAGACCACGGCAAGGCCATGGAAATGTATGTGTAAGAGCATAGTTGGACTATGGCATCGAAAAATTGATGTATTTGTATCGTAAGCATTTATAAGCTGGAGTGGTTTGATAAGAGAATTGGTGAGAAATAGATAAGTATCGGTACAGGTATGTACAAAAAACTGTTCAAGTAACGAGTTAGAAGAAGTTGAGAACTTATAAGTTACGATGTGGTTAAACTTATTGTTAATTAATTGATTAATGCTTTAAATTCTAATTATGTTATCCATTTTGAAATGCTAATGAATGTTGAGTTTATTTCATATTTAAGTTTATTTCATATTTACATACAAACTTACTAAGCTTTATAGCTTACTTTGTTTATTTTCTTCTATGTTTTATAGTGTTTCAAAGATAGCTCAGATCCGGGAGTCGTCAAGGACTTAATCTCACAATTGGACATCTATTTATGTACTTTTGAAGTTGTGTATGTATGGTATATGGCATGTATAGGCTTGAGTCATTTTGGCATGTTTGATAAACAAGTATTTAGGCCATTTGAGTTGGCTTGTGAGGGTGAATTTGATGATGTTTATAAATGTGCAAATGGTATTATTTTGAGTTTGGTAATTAAACTATATTGTGTGATTGAGGTTGAGTGGATAATGCATGTTTGAAATGGTTTAGTTAATTGAATGGTATATGTTAATTAGGTATGAAATGTGATGGAAAATTATGGTGTATTTGTGATTTGTATTGATGGTAAAGAAATGGTATGATTTGAACTTTGATTGATGGTATTTAGTTGCATATTTGTCTCTTGAATTGGTACCATTTGAGCTTGTTTAGGTATGTGCAAAATGGGTGGCAAAATGGCTTGGTAAATAGCCTATTTTTGTCCACACGGGCAGAGACATGGGCCTGTGTCTCAGCCGTGTGTGACACATGGTCATGTTACACAGTCGTGTGTCCCCTCGTGTTGAATTTGAAATGAAGTCAGTATGCTCCACATGGTCTCACACACGGGCGTGTGATCGGCTATGTGGCACAAGTTAGTATACCCCCCTAATTGGTACACGGCCTAGCACACGGGCGTGTGACTTGGCAGTGTTGCATAAGTCAGTATACCCTACAAGTTTGGCATGGCCTAGCACACGACCTGGCACACACACGAGCATGTGTGGCCACTTCGAAGGGCACACAGGCTAGACACACGGGCGTATGGTTGGCCGTGTGACCCAAGTCATTAACCTCACTTGTTTGGACACGGGGTAAGACATGGGATGGGACACGGCCATGTGTTCCCATTTTGAATGTTCACACGGCCTGTGACACAGGCGTGCCTGGTGGCCGTGTGAGCCACACGGCCTAGCCACACGGCATGTGTCCCCTTTTTTGAGAAAATTTTTCTATGTATGGAAAAATTTCCCGAGTTATTAGTTTAGTCCCGAACCAATCCCAAAGCATGTTTAGGGCCTCGTAAGCTCTTAATAGGGACAAGTTGATTGAGATTGAATGATGAATGGTTGAATTGAGAAAATGTATACTACATGGTTGTTTAATTATTTTGTAAGTTTGGTAATGCTCCGTAACCCTATTACGGCGTTGAATATGGGTGAGGGGTGTTACAGGTCCAATTCTTTCAATAACTTCATATGGTTCGATGAACCATGGACTTAGTTTTCCTTTACGATAAAACTGAAGAACTTTATTCCAATGTGATACTTTCAACCTTATCACCAACTTGAAATTCTATATCTTTTCATTTAAGATTGGCATAAGACTTTTGACAATCAGAGGCTACTTTCAAACTATCCTGAATCACTTTTACCTTTTCCTCAGTTTCACAGATCAAATCAACTCCGTGTATCTTTTTCTCACTGAGCTCTGTCACTACAATAGAGCTCTACGTTTACGACCATACAGAGCCTCATACGGTGCCATTTTAATACTTGACTGATAGCTATTATTGTATGCAAATTCAACTAAAGGCAAATATTATTCCCAGTTACCTTCGAATTCCAACACAAAACACCAAATCATATCTTCTAAAATCTCTATAACACGTTCGGATTTTCCATCAGTCTGAGGATGAAATGCGGTACTAAAATGCAATTGAGTACCCAGAGCTTCTTGCAATTTATTCCAAAATCAGGATGTAAACCAGGGATCTCTATCAGAAATAATAGAGACTGGTACCCCATGTAGTCTAACAATCTCAGAAACATATAACTCAGCCAATCTATCCAAGGAAAAATCCATACTTAACGGAATAAAGTGTGCAGCCTTTGTTAGATGGTCAAAAATTACCCAAATGACATCTTTCTTTTTAAGAGATAGGGGTAATCCCGATACAAAGTCCATAGTGACTCTTTCCCATTTCTATTCTGGTATCGTCACTGGTTGTAATAATCCTGAAGGCACCTGATGTTCGGCTTTAACCTGCTGGCATATTAAGCATTTAGATACAAATTCAGAAATGCCATGTTTCTTTCCCGACCACCAGTACATCTTTTTCAAATCATGATACATTTTGTTACTTCCTGGATGAACATACATATTACCATTATAAGTTTCGTTTAAAATCTTCTGCATCAATTCCAAATTCTTCGGAACACATATTCTGCCTTTGAATAATAGCCAACCATCGGACCCAATCTGAAATTATGATTCAGAATTCAACTCACACTGTACCCGTTTAGCTCGTAATTCATCATCATTTTTCTGAGCTTCAGAAATCTGCTGCAGAAATGTCAGTCTAGCTTTTAACTCAGCTATGACTGTACCATTATCAAACAAAGACAATTGGGTATTCATTTTTGCAAAGAAAATAGGGATTTTCTTCTCAGAGCATCTATAACCACATTAGCTTTTCCCTAATGATAACAATAACTAGATCATAATCTTTCAATAATTCAAGCCACTGCATTGTCTCAAATTCAACTCTTTTTTGTGACATTAGATACTTCAAACTTTTATGGTCGGTGAATATATGACATTTTTCACCAAACAAATATTGTCGCCAAATTTTCAAAGCAAATACAATAGCTGCTAATTCTAGATAATGTATCGGATAGTTCTTTTCATATGGTTTTGGTTGTCTAGAAGCATAGGCTATTACTTTACCTTCTTGCATCAAAACATAGCCTAAATCATTCAATGATGCATCACTGTAAATCACAAATGCTTTGCCTAATTCTGGTTGAATTAACACGGGTGCTTCAGTCAACAAGGCTTTCAATCTATCAAAACTCTGCTGACATTTATCAAACCATTCAAACATCACATCTTTTTGCAACAATCGTGTCATCGGAGAAGCTATCATAGAAAACTCTTGTACAAATATCTAATAATAATCGGCTAATCCCAAAAAACTCCTGACTTCAGACACATTTTTTGATGCCTTCCAATTAACAATAGCTGAAATTTTATTCGAATCCACCCTGATACTTCTATGGATACTATATGTCTAAGAAAACTGACTTCCCGAAGCCAAAATTCACATTTACTAAATTTGGCATACAGTTTTTTTTCACGCAGAGTTTGCAACACAATTCTTAAATGATCAGCATGATCATTTTCATCTCGAGAATATACCAGGATATCATCAATAAGTACCACCACAAATCTGTTCAAGTATGGTCTAAAAATTCTATTTATCAGATCCATAAATACTGCAGGTGCATTTGTCAAGCCAAATGGCATCACAAGGAACTCATAATGTCTGTACCTAGTTCTGAAAGCTGTCTTCAGTACATTTGAGTCTTTCACCCGTAACTGATAATAGCCAGAATGGAGATCAATCTTTGAAAATGCAGTGGCACCTTTCAATTGATCAAACAAATCATCAATACGAGGCAATGGATACTTGTTCTTTATTGTAACTTTGTTGAGCTTTCTGTAATCAATACATAACCTCAACGATCCATCTTTCTTTTTAACAAACAAAACCTGCACAACCCAAGGTGATGAGCTGGGTCGAGCAAAACCTCTATCAGTCAATTCTTGGAACTATGCTTTTAATTCTTTTAATTTTGTAGGAGCCATTCTGTAAGGAGCTATAGATATTGGAGCAGTCCCTGAGCAAGATCTATAGAAAATTCCACCTCTCTGAATAGCGGTAATCCGGGTAATTTTTTCAGGAACACATCAAGAAACTCACAAACAACTGGCACTGACTTAATCTTCGACTCAGATACTTTAGTATCCAACACATATGGAAGATAAGCATCTTACCCTTTTCTAATATATTTATGTGCTGATATAGCTGAGATTACATTGGACAACCCATCCAGTTTATTAGGTTCAATATGAAGCAACTCACCATTCTGACATTTTAACACAATATATTTCTGTTTACAATTTACCACTGCATCATGCTAAGTTAGCCAGTCCATACCCAGAATTATGTCAAATTCATCAAATGGCAACAACATTACATCAGCCGAGAAATAATAACCTCGTACCATTAACGAACAATTTTTACAAACTTTATCCACCTTCACATACTGGCCTAGGGGGTTTGAAACTTTAACCACGAATTCAATGGAATAAACAGGTAAATTTTTAATAGACATTAAATTTGTGCATATGTATGAATGTGTTGAACAGGATCAATTAAAGCAGTAATATCATTATCAAGAAGAGAAAATGTACCAGTAATAACATCAGGTGCAGAAGCATCCTCTCGTGCACATATAGCATATGTTCTCGCCAATTCTCGTGCTTCAGATTAAACTGTTGAATCTTTTGTAGGACCTCGGCTACCATTGACATTGCCAGGGTGACGGGGTGGTCTACCTCTCGAGCCAGGGTTACTTGGCTTTGAAGTCTGGACAGTATCTTTTTCAAGCCTTTCTGGACAATCTTTAAGATAGTGGTCAAGAGAACCACATCTATAACAGGCTCCGCTTCTCATACGGCACTCTCCAAAATGAAATTTACTACAATGTTTACACCTAGGTTTGGGATTACCAACACTTCTAGCACTTGCTACTGATGGGGCCGAAGATCTTGGATTAGAGTGTTGAGAGCCTTGATCTTTTCCAGAATACCCCACAGATGAGACAGAATGATCGTTATATTTCTTTGATTTCTTTGAAGCTGATAACTATGGCTTGCCTATAAATCTTTTACTTGAAGTTCGGGCTTCCATCCCTACCTACTTCTTGTCTTTATTTAATTCTTCAGCTTTATATGCTCGGTCAGCCAGTATAACAAATGCTTTTAATTTAAAAATCCCAACTAACAACTTAATATCTTTATTTAATCCCTCTTCAAACCATTTACACATGGCAACTTCAGTCGAGATACACTCTCTAGCATATTTGCTTAATCTGAAAAATTCCGTCTCGTATTCTGATACAGTCATATTTCCCTATTTAAGCTCTAAAAATTCCTTCTTTTTATGGTCATATTTCCTAGCCCGTGTTCAAATTATGGTAGCTATTGACTTGGGTTACACGGCCAACCACACGCCCGTGTGCTAGGCCATGTGGACAATTTAATTTTCAAAAATTAGGTGCAGGATTCACAAGGCCAAGACACACGCCTGTGTGTTGGGCCGTCTGTTTCACACGACTGAGACACACGCCCGTGTCTCTGCCCATGTGACCAATTCTGAGCATTTTGTTTCTCAATTTTTAAGATGTAGGGGACACACGGCCAAACCACACGCCCGTGCGCATGGCCGTGTGTTTACTCATGTGGACGAAAATAGACCATTTTCATGGCCTCTTTTCTCACCCAAATTGTCTTCAACCTAAATCAATACTTACATACATATTCCAACCAATTCAAGACATTAAAACCAAGCCAATATTAATATTATATAAGATATATCATCACATGTATTCAAACTTACCTTTTGTATATGCTTTCTATAATTCAATCTAACCATTCCAAGCACACATATATTAACCATATTATAACCTCATATATACATTAACTAAACATACCATCATTAGCCATTCCAATGGCTAGATTACAAACAACCATTCATATGCCAACATTGGCCAAGTTAGCCTATACATGCCATTATACCAAAATAAATTTTGTATTTATACCAAAACGAGCTAAAAGATAGTGTGATGGTGCTCCGACCGATTCCAACCTTTACGAGCTCCCGAGCACTATAAAATAGAGGAAAATAAAACAAAGTAAGCATTTAATGCTTAGTAAGTTCAGATAATAGGAATTTAGTTTACCATTTATGTTCAATTTAAGTAATCATGAAAATATCATGCATCCCAACAAATTGACCAATTGCCTAATCACATACACTCAATCAAGCAAGTTAGTCATGAATTTCTAATTACTTTTCAAGTAATAAGATGAGCTCATTATGTAATAACTTTCATACACATACTTTTCTTATCATATTTCCATATAACATATACATTTCTATGATAAATCATCTTAAGTTTAGATTAGCCATAACAGAACTTTGCCCGTTGAATTTATTTGAAATATCGATGGATACACATGTAGTACACTTGAAGTGTACAACACTGTAAACCGTCAACTCATATCCAAGGGTACCCAATTAGGGCACATAATCAGGAAGCACTCTCTCGAGCCATATAACAGAATGCTCATGTAAGCCATGTAATAGGAAGCTTATCCGGGCTATAACAGGAAACTCATAAGAGTTTAGAATAGGAAGTTCATTGAGCTTAACAGGTAACTCCGAAGAGCTATTATCAGGGAGGTCTGGATAGCCATATAACAGGAAGTTCAAGAGAGCCATATCAGGAAGCTCAAGAAGAGCCTATATCAGGACGCTCATAAAGAGTTGTGCTTGTGTCTATAATATATGCAGGATCACAACCGATCATATAACAGGACGCTCACAAAGAGCTGCGGTAGTCTGGAACACATGCAGGATCTCTACCAATCAGGATGCTAGCAAGAACCATATAACGGGAAGCTCAAAAGGGCTTATAACAGGATTCTCTTTCAAGTTATGGTGTGTCTGCAACATATGCAAGACCACAACCAATCGGGAAATCCTGTATCCATCGAATTCCATCTATTCAAACGGGACTTATACTTATCGAGCAATATCAGGCATGTAATTAATTTTATATATTTAACATTTCTACAATTCACACATATTCAACATTCAATTACAAACATATTAATATACATAATCTAGCTACACGAACTTACCTCTATAAACGTTCGTATACAAGGATCTACTAATCCGATACATTTTGTTTTCCTCGATCCAACTCCGTACTAGGTCTATCCGGATCTATATAAATGAATTTAAAATCAATTTAATCCATTTCATTATTATTTTAATTCAATTCACATCCTAGGCAAAATTACCATTTTGCCCTTGTATTTTTCATAAATGACGATTTCGTCCCTAGGCTTAGAAAATAAAATTAGTGAAATTTAATCCTTATTCCAAGCCTAATCGATTTTTACATATAACATTTACAGCAAATATATTTCATAAAAATTAGAAATTTTCCATGAATTTTACATCTTTACAATTTAGTCCCTAAATCACAATTTCATGAAAGTTCACTTTACAAAAGTTGTTTATCTATCAACAACCTTTCATTTTCTACCATAAATTTCAAAATTTCAGCACATTCATCCATGGAAAAGTTTTAATACTTTGATAACGTTACAAATTGATCCTCAAAATAGCTAGATTAGGTTATTCCAATCTCAAAAATATAAAAATTATTAAAAACGGGACAAGATTACTTACCCAAATAAGCTTGCTTGATTTTCTTTCTCTTTCTTAGGGTTTCCATAGAATTTGGGGAAGAAGATGATATAAAATGATAATATTAGATATTTATTTATTTATCATCATTTATTTATTTCAATTTCCAATTTCCAATTTCTAATTTTCCATGGATGAATCATCAAAAATATCTACTAACTTTTCTTAATGGTCTAATTACAATATAAGGACCTCAAGTTTTGAATTCCATAGCTATTTGATACTTATAGCTACTAGAATTGAACTTTTACATTTTATGCAATTTGGTCCTTTCAATAATTAAACATGTAATCGGTAAAATTTTCTTATCGAAATTTTCATATGTCTTTCCTATCATATTGTAGACCATGCAATATTATTAAAATAAAATTTCTTTCTGACTCAAATTTTTGGCCCGAAACCACAATTTCGATTTCACTGAAAATGGGTTGTTACAAATAAAAAATCATCAAGTCCTATCTGATATTCTGAATTAGAAATCGACTCACACTATAAACAGTTAGCTAGCAAATCGTCATCACATTTTTGAGCTTCACAGATCTACTGTAAAACATCGGTCTAGCTTTCAACTTAGCTAAGATCAAACCATCGTTAGATAATGGCAATCGCATATTCATCGCTCACAGAACAAATAAAGACTATCTACTCAGAGCGTCAGCAACTACATTCGCTTTTCCTGAATGATAATCAATGATCAACTCATAATCTTTTAACAGTTTAAGCCACCTACGTTGTCTCAAATTCAAATCTTTCTATGACATTAGATACTTCAAACTTTTATAATCGGTAAATATGACATTTTTCACCTAAAAAATGGTGTACCCAAATTTTCAACGAAAACATAATAGCTGCCAATTCTAGGTTATGTGTCAGATAGTTCTTTTATGTGACTTTAACTTTCTGGAAGCATAAGCTATTACTTTACCTTCCTGCATCAAAACACAGCCTAAACCATTTAAAGATGCATCACTGATAATCACGAATTCTTTACCCAATTCAGGCTGAACCAAAACTGGTGCCTCAGTCAATAGTGCTTTCAACTAATTGAAACTTTGCTGACATTTCTCGGACCATTCAAATTGCACATCTTTTTGTGAAAGCCGCGTCATCAGTGAAGCTATCATTAAGAACCCTTTGACAAATCTTCAGTAAAAAATAGCTAGTCCTAGAAAACTTTTGACCTCAGATATGCTTCTCGGTGGTTTCCAGTCAACAAGTGCTAAAATTTTACTCGAGTCAACTCTGATGCTTCAGTTTATACTATATGTCCCAGAAAATCGGCTTCTCAGAGCCAAAACTCACATTTGCTAAATTTAGCAAAAAATTGTTTATCATGAAGAGTTTTCAACACAATCCCCAAGTGTTCAGCATGCTCGGACTTGTCTCGATAATAGATCAGAATGTCGTCAATAAACACACAATAAATCTATCCAAATACGGTTTGAATATTCTGCTCATCAAATCCATAAATATTGCAGGTGCATTAGTTAAACGAAACGGTATCACAAAAATTCATAGTGTCATCCGATCTTCCACCGTAGGTTACGAATATAGTTTTGATTGTAACCTTTTGAGTACATCTATACAATCTCATCGATCCATCCTTTTTCTTAACGAACAGAACCTGTGCACCCCAAGGTGAAAAATTGGGTTGAGCTAAACCCCTATCATCAACTCTTGCAACTCTCCTTTCAACTCTTTCAACTCAGTAGGAGCCATTTTGTAAGGTGCTATTGATATCAGTGTTGTCCCTGGTACTAGTTCAATAGCAAACTCAACCTCTCTAATCGGCGATAATCACAGTAACTCCTCTAGAAATACATCAGGATACTTACAAACCACTGGTACTAATTTAAGCTCCGACTCATATACTTTAACATCCAAAACATAAGTAAGATACGCATCGGAACCTTTTCTCAAATATTTTTGCACTGACATAGCTGATATAACAACATGCAACTCACTCAGGCTATCTGATACAATACGAAGCGTCTCACCATTTTGACATTTCAATACAATAAGCTTTCATCTACAGTTCACAACAGCATTGTTAGAGTTAACCAATCCATGCCCAAAATCATCAAATTCATCAAACAGTAATAGCATCAAATTAGCCAAAAAATTGTAACCCTAAGTCATCAAAGGACAATTCTTGCAGACTTTATCAACTAGCACATACCGACCTAGGAGGTTCGATACTTTAACCATGAATTCAATGGACTCAATAGGTAAATTCTTACTAAACACTAAATTCGTGCACACATATGAATGAGTTGATCCTAGATCAATGAAAGTAGTAATATCAATACCAAAAAATAGAGAAAGTACTAATAATAACATCCGGTGTAGAAGCATCCTCTCATGCGCGAATAGCATAAGCCCTAACTGGTGCTCGTGCCTCAAATCTCACAGCAGAATCTTTTGTAACACCTCGGCTACCACTCACATTTCCAAGATTACAAGGCGGTCTACCTCTCATAGCAGTATTTCTCAGCCTCGTGGTCCTTGAAACACGTTTCATTTTCCAGTCGATACTCACCATAATGTGGTCTTTTACAGTGCTTGCACTCAGGCCAAACATCTTTAACACTACCCACACTTGCTACAGATGTAGCCTGAGGTTTTGGACTCGAACGTCGGGTACCTTTATCTCTACCAGAATAACCCACAGAAGCTGTAAAACGGTTGTGATACTCTTTTCATTTCTTTGATACTGACTGATATGACTTCCCAGTCAATCTCTTCCTTGAGTCTCTAGCTTTAAAACCAATATGTCTTTTCTTTTTATTCAGCTCCTCAGCTTTATGTGCTCGATCAACCAATACAACGAAATTTTTTAGCTTAAGAATCCAACCAGAAGCTTAATGTCCTCGTTTAAACCTTCTTAAAATATTTTACACATAGTAATCTCGATCAGAATACATTCTCGAGCATATTAGCTCAGTCTAACAAATTCTCGCTCGTACTCTGATACAAATATATTTCCCTATTTGAGCTCAAGAAATTCTTTACATTTCTGATTCGAAAACCTCTAACTAATTTATTTCTTTTGAAACTCAGTTTGGAAGAATTCCCAGATAATTTGCTCTCTTGGCACAACAGAAATTAAAGTGTTCCACAACTAGCAAGTCAAATCTTTCAATAGCGATGCCGTGCATTTAACACACTCAGTCGGTGAACAGGATAGCTCATCAAAAACCCTAATTGTATTCTCTAACCAGAATTCAGTTCTCTCAGGATCATCTTTAGCAGAGTTTTAATTCTTCAAATTTCAGATTTCATTTAATCTAATCGACAAAGTGGCTTAAAAATTTGGATTGGTTCCAAACCTTGAGAAATAACGGAATCGGTTGGGGAGCATAGTGATAGCTCACAGATAGTCGACTAAATCGTAGCTGCTAGCTCATATAAAACAACTCAGACTAAATCAAAACTCGTAATTTTTCGCAACACTATAGGGATCACACTACTGTAATTAGGGACACACGTCAACTATAAACTACACACACAATATTGCACATACCTATAAGCCATAACAAAGGCATCCAAATTAAGCATAAACAAGTCATATACATATGATATAATATCATACAACCAATATGCCCATAGGCACCTCAAATGACGTCTCCAAGTATTCACGAGCTATAAATAACATGGTATACTCTTATGAGCTATAAATTGGTATGCTCTCACGAGCTATGGAGTATCAACAACCAACTATATAGTAACACATGCACGTAAAATAACACCGAGTAAGCTTTTAAGCTTAGTAAGTTTATATACTATAGAATATAACTTACCATTTAGTCACCTCAACCAAATCATGTAAGATACCTATTGACATGTCATTTGTATACTACGGATTCCTAAGGTTCAAACGGGACTCGAGATTTGTCGAACTTCATTGGATATGCAACCATGTAAATTTATAACAATTCACAATTCATAAATAATTCAATATAAAACATATAAACACAATTTAATCACACGAACTTACCGCGACAAGTATTAGTAGATACAGAGGCAATTAATCTGACACTTTCTCTTTGCCCCAATCTAACTCCGTACAAGATCTGACTTGATCTATACGGACAAATATAACTCAATTTAATTTATAACTCATTCAATTTAGTCCAAAGTCATATTCTAAAAAAATTACTATTTTGCTCCTATACTTTTAATTTCTTTGCAATTTAGTCCTTATCTCATAAAAATGGAAATTCATGCAATTTAATACTAACCCATGCTAGCCGAAAATCCAATAAGCCCCTAGCAAGCCCTATATTCCATTTATTTACATGTTTACCATGAACATTTTTCTATTTTTCAATTAAATCCCTAAATGACAAATTCCTCAAAAATTCATTTACATAAGTTGCTTATCTAACAAAAACCAACTATTTTCTTTCATAAAACATCAAAACTCATACATATTGATTCATGGAAAACCCTTACATACATATTAAAAGCCGAATAAAAATGCACTTACATGCACTAAGAATGGTTGGTCAAATGTTGAAGGTTCAACAATGGTGATTTCTTATTTTATTTATTTTGTTTATTTTATTATTAAATTACTTATATAACCTTACTAAATCCCACTAATGATGTCCAAACTTTTCCACTAAAAATTTTAATGGTCTATTTACAACATAAGCTATAGCTATTACATACCTTTAGCTATTAGAACTCAACTTTTGCATTTTATGCGATTTAGTCCTTTTCACGAAATTGAGCATGTAAACGGTAAAATTTCTTAACGAAATTTTTATATGGTAATGCTATCATGTTGTAGACAATAAAATAATAATAAAATAAATTTTTTGACTTCAAATTTGTGGTCCCAAAATCACTATTCTGATTTCATTAAAAACAGGTTGTTACAAGATCAAACATTTTGATACGATTTCAAAAATTTTACGTTTCATTCTCAGCCACCAGTACAACGATTTCAAATCATTATATATTCTTTTGTTGCCCGGATACCTCGTTCAAAATTTCTTGTTTTAGCTCAGAATCATTCGATACACACAATCGATTGCAAAAATACAAGTTCCAATCATTATTAATATTGATCTCAATTGTCTGTTCATTTTCTACCAGTACTCGTATTGGTTGCAACTTTGAATCACTTTTTTGTAACATCTTAATTTTCTAAAGGAACAACGGTTTAGCCCTCATCTTGGCTAGAATAGACCCATCGCATCTCAAGGTTAAATGGGCATTCATAGCTCTCAATGCAAAAAGAGATTTTTGGCTCAACGTATTAGATACAACAATAGCTTTACTTGGGTGGTAATCAATGACCTGATATCTAATTCAATTCTAATAGTCTCATTATTCTGACATTTCAGTTCAATTATCTTTCGTCTAGAATTCACTATAGCATCATGCATCGTTAGCCAATCCATACCCAAAATTACATCAAATTCATCGAATGGAAACAACATCAGATTAGTCGAAAATAGAAATCTCGATTCATTAACGGACTATTCTTGCAGACTTTGTCTACCAAAACACATTTGCCTAAGGGGTTCGATACTCTAATCACAAATTCAGTAGACTCTACAGGCAAAGTCTTACTAGATACTAAATTCATACATATATAAGAATGCGTTGTTCCTGGATCTATCAATGCAATCACATTAGTATCATAGAGAGTGAAAGTATCGGTGATAACATCAGGATATGATGGTTCTTCATGAACGCGAATAGCGTAGGCTCTAGTAGGTGCTCCGGCCTCGGATCTCACAGCTGAATCCTTTGTCGCCCCTCTACTACCACTTACATTTCTGAAAATTCTAGGTGGTCTACCTCTATTCGACATGTTACTTGGTCTCACATTCTGAACTTTTTCTTTCTCATCCAACTTAGGGCAATCTCAGATGAAGTGATCTAGCGAACCATATATGTAACAAGTTTTATTACTTTTATTCCAGAATTTTCCAAAATTTCACCTCCTACACTGCTAACACTCGGGTTTGTTGTGTCTCACACTGTCAACACTCGATACTGATATAGCTTGAGCTTTAAAATCTGAGTATTGTTTTCTACGATCTCAGTTCGAATATTCGTTTGAAGCATTTGGGTGAGCATATGCATCTATGGATTTCTTTGATGAAGATTGATACGGCCAACTCATCGATCTTTTTCTCGAGTCTTTAGCTTCTGAATATGCTTTTATCTTTTCTTTGCTAGGATCTTAGGCTTTACAAGCCCTTTTAACCAGAACGACAAATTCTTTCAACTCTAGAATTCCAACTAGTAGTTGTATATCTTTGTTCAACCCGTCAACAAAACGCTTACACATAATCTCTTCGGTAAAAACATAGTCCTTGGCATACTTACTCAACCGTACAAATTCTCTTTCGTACTCAGTTACAATCATTCGGCCTTGTTTTAATTCTAGAAACTGTGTACTTTTGATTGAGAACTCTTTAACTGATGTATTTCTTTCGAAATTTGGATTGAAAGAACTCCCAAGTAACCCGTTCTTTCGGAACCACAAATATTATGTGTTCCACCATTGATACGCGGTGTCTCTCAACAAAGATACAACACATTTAATACATTCATCAAGAGTAAAAGACAATTCATCGAATACTCGAATCGTATTTTAGAGCCAGAACTCAGCTCTCTCAGCATCATCATCAGTAGTTGCCCGGAACTCTTCAGCCCCATATTTACTAATCTTATCTATTGGCGACTTGTTCAACCGTATTGGATCTATAACTTGAGGAACAATAGGGATTTGTTGAGGAATAGGTGGGGGTAGAGGTTGTTGAGCAGCTGGATTCATTCGAATGAACACCGTGAACCACTCGTTCATCATTTAGAAAAAGGCTTGTTTAACCTCTCCCTCGCGGCTACTCGTTACAGGCCTAGAATCAGATGGAGCTGCCCTTTAAGCGGTAGCGGGGACATTACTCTCTACATCATCAGCTATAGCTCATTTGGGATCCATTACTATACAAAAACACAATTTAATCTATCAAGAATCATTACACTATCGCAGAGTATATATGGCACTATAGCTAAACTCGTACACACGCTACGTTAGTCCTAGAATCGACTAAACCGTAGCTCTCATACCAATAAAATGTAACACCCCAAACCCGTATCCTTCGTCAAAGTAGGGTTTCATGGTATTATCGATTAATACACATCATTTAACATGCATAACCCATACATTTATGCATTCATACTCAAATACCATTTAATCACAAACACATTGTCCCTTGTAAGGGCCTACGAGGCCTTAAACATGCTTTAGAAGTGGTTCGGGACTAAATCGATAACATATGAAAATTTTAGAAACTTAGAAAAAATTTCAAACATGCAGGGGTCACGCCCATGTGAATAGGCCGTGTGCCTCACACGACTCTAGAAACACCCGTGTCTCAGGCTGTGTGGAAACAAGGCATACATACTGACTTGTATCACACGGTCGAGGACACGTCCGTGTGCCAGGCAGTGTGAAAACTGGAGGGTATATTGACTTGGCTACACGCCCATGTGTCTAGACCATGTAACACACTGACTTGATTTCTAAAGCATTATCAGAGGACACACAGCCATGTACCATGACTGCGTGTCGCACATGGCTGAGACACACACCCGTGTGTCTATCTGTGTGGACAAAAATAGGTCATTTGCAAGGCCAATTTGTCACCCCAACTTCAATGTACCTACACAAGGCAAAATGTACAATTTCCATACACAAAGGACAGCCAAATCAATCCCAATTCATGCATAATTCATGCTATACACATACAACAATTTCACTTACTCAAATATATACCACAACAATATGATCTTTAACCTTAATTCATACAATATATATATACCAACTTAATATTCATAACCAAAAACTATCCTCAACTCAATCAATTCATTCATTGTAATACATACTATTTAACTACCAATTTGACATATAAATTCATGCCACAATAAGACCTTTCTCAAGCTTTCATCCACCATAATTCAAATAACCATTTTAACATCCATAATGTCTTGGTTACAACCATGCCAAAACAACCTATCTCACAAGGCATTATAGACATCTTACAAAAGTCATTAACAACCATTTCTAATAGCCAAACACACATCAATATTAACATCATTTACAAGTCAAATCTCATGGCTATAAATCACAACCAAGATACCACATCTAGCCTATACATGCCATATACCATATATGTATAATTCAAAAGTACCAACTTAGATGTTTGATAGTGCGATGATGTTCCTGATGACTCCCAATTCTGAGCTAGCCTTGATTCTCTATAAAACATAGAAAAATAACATGAAGTAAGCTTCATAGCTTAGTAAGCTCGTATGTGAATAACTTAATTCATCGAATAAATGCAAATCAACCAATTACACATTACAAAAACATATACACATTAACTACAAACCTTTCTCATGTCTCAAAACATGATTAAATACAAACTCATCGAACTTTCACTATTTAATACTCGAATTGGTTTTGCACATACCTGTATTGCCTCGTACTAACCTCTTTCTCAACCACATCATTCGTTTACTCGTTGAACCATTTAGAATAGAAATCGAATACTCAAGAGTCTCGACCAATAAGTACCTATACCATGGCCCGTAGCCAAATCAAGGTAACTTATCCGAAGAACTATTATCATGGCCCGAAGCTAAATCATCTGATATGCATGGCCCAAAGCCAAATCGATAAAATAAGCACTCAAAGTGATAATACCATGGCCTAAAGCCAACTCAACGTATCACTTACTGACATGTCAATAGTATTCAAAACTATTCTTAAGGTTCAACCGGTTTTCACACTTTTTGTTTCTATCATCAAATGCATCCGTAGAGTCATTTTCACAATTCATACATTATTCATAATCCTGTTTTAACAATTTATGCAAAATTAAAGCATTATAACATACATTTATAATATAATCATCACATACGAAACTTACCTCATATTTAGAATTGACGGATCAGGTCGACTACTCGATAACCTTAATTTTCACTCGATCTAAATCCGAATTCTTTCTTTCTTGATCTATATGAATTCAAAATTAACTTATTTATTCATCTACTCATTTAATTAATTGAAAAATACACATTTGGGCATTTTTACACATTAGCCCCTAAACTTTCGCATTTAATAAATTTAGTCCCTATTTCACAAATACACAAAATTCACACAATTCAACAAAATTCATGCTTGGCCGAATTATTTATAGGTCCCTAGCAGCCCAAAACTTCCATTTATTTCACTTTTCAACCACTCTTAAATCCCTAAATTGCACTTTCATTAAAAATCGCTTTACAAAACATGAAAATCTATGATCAAAAATTCATATTTCATCTTCAAACACCAAAGAACACATAAACTCATCAATGGAAACTATTAAAATCTTTAATAGTTTTAGAAATGGAGGTACAAGCTACCTAGTACTAGATGCAATGATCACAAAAACACAAAAATCACTAAAATCGAGCTCAAAATTACTTACAATTGGAGCATGCATTAGTCGAACCCTAACAAGCTTCCAACATTTCTTTTTCCTTTGATATTCGATCACCAATGAAGAAGATGAATACAAATTCATGTTTTGATATAATTTAATTAACCTAATTTATCATTTACTTATTTACCCTTAATGAATAAACATAGAAATTTATAATGCATGTCCATTAATGTCCATTAACACAACCAATGGTTTAATATCATCATAAGGACTTTTAATTTATTAAATCATAGCAATTAAACACCTTTAACAAGTAGAATGCAACTTTTACATTTTACGCGATTTAATCCTTTTTATCAAATTAACTAACCAATCGATAAAATTAGCTCACAAAATTTTCACGCATATCAAATAACATTCTGTAAATACCAAAAATAATATTAAGATAATTTTTTTACACTAGATTTGTGGTTTCGAAACCACTATTCTGATTTAGCTAAAACCAGGCTGTTACACTTTACCACTTCAAGGCAAGGTTGTTGTGATGGTTGAGGTAATTAAGTTGTTCTCATGAATTGGTCAAACCATTAACTCATCATTGTGACAAAATCATTACAGAAATCATTTTCGGCCATGCCCAAATCAGCTACAGGACATTATCCTTGCGCCGAAGGTACATGACTTTCAATTTCCTTGCCCATCGTTTCTCTTGAGCTTCCAGACATTATTTTCAGCCAATATTTTGGTTTAGCTAGATCATCTTCAAATCGACTCCGAATTATTTGGCCCCATATTTTCTAACTTTATCAACTGGAATCAATCATCTCACCTCTACAATTGGGGGAGGTGAAGGAATCACAGGTGACACAACAGTGGGTACAAGAAAGGTACAAGAGGGTACAAAATGAGGTACAGCAGAAGATGGAGGTCATGGAGCCATCGGGTTGTTTCTTATGAATTTAGAAAACTATTGCCCCATTATGTTGAAAAACATATTTTTCACTTAATTTTCAGTCATCAGTAGAATGGGTATACTATGACTTCACCAAAGTCAGTAGTTAGAATATTATTGCCTACCTCCTTTGTTTCATATGTTCTATGTCAGATGCATCTTTAATAATATACAAAATCACAGGGGTTAGATCGGATCAATCTGCATTACACTATCACGGTTTTTATGGCATGTAATTTCTAAGTTCTGAATACATATTTCAGTCCAAAAATCAGCTAAACTGGGCTCTGATACCACTAAATGTAACACCTATAACTCATTTTCGTCACCAAAATAGGATTACGCATTATTACATTATTGTACTATACCTTTCAAAATAAATAGTTGTCAATCATTAAATTAAAATAACGAAATTCATATATATTTCAAAATAGAATAGTAATACATTTACGGATCCTAATTCAATTCTTTGATGCCTTAAAAATAGTTTAGAAACAACCAGGGACCAATTTAAGACAAAACATAAAGTTTGGGGCAAAAATGAAAATTTTTAGTACATGGGTCACACAGCCGTATGTCCAGGCCATGTGACAAAGCCTAGACCGTATGGCTCCAGAGATGGCCATTGGATATTCTACAAGCCCGTGTTCAATCTCACACATCCGTGTGTGTAGACCATGTAACTCACTAATTTGGATCACACGATCGTGTCGCAGTCGTGTGCCAACCCGTGTGAAAACTACACCTATTCTATTTTTCTACACACCATGGGCACACGCCCATGTAGCTTGCTCGTGTGCTTTACACGGCCGTGTGACAGCCCTTGTCCCAGGCCGTATGTTCCCAAAAATGACCTATTTCAAGCCCATTCCCCACTTATTTTCACAAGTACATATAGCATAACTTAACATGCATAAACAGGCTTCCAAAAGCACCATATAGTACCAATTTTATGTCATTTCCAATTACCTAAATCATGTTCATCCATTAATTATCAACACAATCCGAACACATTTTCATATATCATCTTGTTTCACCAACACTCATATCTCAACAAATCCTAACTATCCCATACAAAAATCTAGTAAATTCTCTTAGCATTTCATACATATTCATTAGAGTACACAAGTTCATTTATTGCAACCATACACTACTTTAAACATTCAATACCAACCATCAAACATAGTTCAAAATCATATCAACAAAGCATTTTTTTCCTATTACATGCCATATAATCCAAATGATACAAAATCTACCAAAAGACTCTTTGGAATAGTGTGATGTTTTTTCAAGTGATCCGATCTCCTGTCTATAGAATGTTATCTACAAAAATCAAACAAACGAGTAAGTTTCCAAAAGCTTAGTAAGTTCGTCGAGATTTAATACATCTTATCGAACATAAACTAATTCAATAGCAAGATATGAACTGAAATTTCCTGTCAAAATCACGACTTACAGTAGGTGAGACTTTATCAGTTCAATAACTATGATATCGACTAACTTTTTCATTAATCCTCTATCTCGATAATTCAGAACATAGTGAGAAGATCGATAAGAAACTTTAACATGTCGTTTATCCATCCAACACACCGTATGGTCGAATGAGCCATTCTAACCAGCACACCAAATGCTCGTAAGATCCAATCCATCCAACACACCAAAATATCGTATATCGATAAGTCCGCAACAAATGCAGGACCTCGATATGTTCAGTAACATTATAATCTCATGTAATTCATCACTTCCACTTTCCTCACTTCACATTTCCATAACGATGTATTTAAGCGATTTACTAATTTATTTGTATAATCGCACAACATCAAATAAATTAATATACAACAATTTAACTGAACGAACTTATCAAACTAATTTGCAGACACAACAAAAGTACAGAACTAATCAGCTACCTTTTTCTTTCCCCAATTTCTAACACGCTCTTGATATAAAATAATAAACTCATTAAATTAACGAAATCAATAGAAAATTTAAGTTATTTATGTAATTAAGTCCTTCTTCGGCATTTTACAAAATTACCTCAACCTTTCACTTTTATGCAATTTAGTCAACAAGCCCTAATCCTGCAAATAAACCAATTTATTTGGAAACCCATACTAACTGATTATTACTAGCTTCCATTACAGTCCATATTTGTGAAAATTTTCACATCTAGTCCTTAGATTTATTACTTTAGCAATTAAATCCCTAAATAATTAAAACCATCAAAAATTACCTTACAAAATAGTCCTATTTAGCAACTAACATAAATAATCTACCATAAAGTTTCAAAAATAACTCAATTTCATTAATGGAATCTTCCACAACATTTAACAGTTTTACAAATTGATCCTCAAGTAATCTAAATCGAGCTAATACGAACTCAAAAACATAAAAATTACTAAAAATGAACCTCAAATCACTTACAAATTGAAGCTTTGAAATTGAAAGCATGGAACCCTAATCTTTTTCTCCTTTGTACCGTGAAGGAGATGATTATTCTCTTTCTTTTCTTTACTTTAATATATATATCTAGGTTATTTTGTAAATATTTCAAAGTTCCTAATTAAGCACTAATTAATCACAATTAACTCTAATTAACTTATCCCCTTAATTAAATAACCATGTTAATCCATCCACTAAATATTTATTGGCTAATTTATTTATTTAGCCCTTTTAATTTAATAAACTCTACTTTCGTCACTTATACGATTTAACCCTTTTTACTTAATTAACTATCTAAATGATATAATCTCATAACCAAATTTTAATACTACTTTAATGACATCGTAAATATTAAAATACTAAATATTTACTAACTGACACGTCGGATTTGTAGTCCTAAAACCATTGTTTCCAACACCACTGAAAATGGGTTGTTACAACTAGCCTCAGACCCATATCTCAAAAATCAGAATCACATATTAGTCGTATTTATTTTAATTTCATGCCCTTGTTAATTCGAACACATGTTCTCTCGCAAGGTAGAAACGTAATCTGTTAGTCTAGTTTGCAATATAGCTGCCCTACCGGATGCATCACATATGGTACTAGGCTCGTGCAACAAGGAGGGTGTTTTTACAATGGTCATACTCATACAAACATCTAAACACAAACCATCAACTCATTTACAATAAGAGCACCTTACCACACATAACTCACATGTCATGGAAGTTTCATAACTCAAATTAAGTAGGAAGGAACTCACCATCAACTTTAGAATAGAATCTACTCTACTGGTCCTTTGCCTCGATTACTCAGACCTTCTTCTTGAGCTAAATAAGACACGGTTATAACCATTCGACCATTTATCTAATTTAATCATCCTTGCCTAATGCAAAAACATAAATCCATTCAACAACAACCTAAGGGCTTTCCAAAAATTACTAGTAAGCTGGTAGTTAACAAGGGTGTTTTAGCTAACTACTCGAAACCTTCCTCATATTCTCTAACGAAGATACTTTAAAACTTTCCAAAGACTTAGAATAGAACACAAAGAAAAACAAAATTCAAGCATGTCGGCTATCGACACCCTTATATAGCACAAACAGCGGGGACAAGGCTTAGTGGAAAGATCAAAAAATCCCACTATTGCCCCTGAAACTCAAAAATAGGCTTATCTAAACATCTACCAAACAAAACTACTACCACTAATCAGTTTAGTGAGTAGTAAAACGTTTCTTGTACTCTAAAACAAGCCAACAAAATAAGTCACTCAACTACCTAAACACATCAAGCTACCATCTACAGTACTCTAGTTCAATTCCAACTAGGTCTCAACTAAACCCTAACTATCATTTTCACGTTAAAACACAGAAAACAAGTCTATCAGCATGTGAACTAACGAGTTTGTCCCAAATATTTTGGGTTGGCGGATTGTCACACAAAAGAGTTCGTCAAATGGCAAATTCCAGGAAGGCATTCGAAAAATGAGCAAATTTTTGAATCCACGCAAAACGCACCCAGATTTATAACAAATAGTTCACCAATCTAACCTTTTCTACCTTGGATTATTCAACTATACACCATATAGCATATCGATATGGTCTACGCCAAGCAGGCTATTTACAGGGATGTTATCACTATTGAAATATGTAAAAAGTGTTCACTAAAAATATGGAACTGTGAATTTTATGTTGATCTGATGTTATTTTCATTGATAAATTTGATATAGTTCTCAATATGGTAGAAACTTTAAACAGAAGAGAATTGTACTGATGTCAAAATAGTGAACCGGTTAATGTTAGTGTTAACATATTTGAATGTTCCACTAATATCATGATAGTGTTATCTGCTTGAAAACTAATTAGAGACGATCTTGTATTCTAAATACCAGAATACGATATTGAAGATAAAACAAGTTTGATAGTTAATTGATTCTTTACTATGTTCTTAGAAGATTTGTCAGAGTTGTCGCCTAAAAAAATTTGAATTTGTTATTGGAAATTACTTCAATATCTATTACATCGTATAGAATAGCTCCAAAAATATCAAAAGAATTGAAGACTTAGTAGCTAGAGCTATTAAACTAAGAGTTCATTCAATTGAATGTGTCACCTTGGGATGCTTCGGTCCTAATTGTAAAAAAAGAAAGATAAAACTTTGAGATTTTGTATTGGTTACAGACATTTGAATGAAACTACTATAAATAACGAATATTTTTTGTTTTGTACTGATGACATTCTAATTTACTCAAGGAAAAGAAATGAACATGATCAACATTTGAGATTTATACTGCAAACTTTACGAGAAAAATAATTGTATGCAAAGTTTATCTAATGAGAATCCTGACTTCTACAAACAAGATTTCTGGAACATACATAAGCTCATATGGGGCTTGAAAAATATTGTATTTGGTGATTATGAATTGAATTGACTATGAATGTATGATTTATGATTAATTTGTATGCTAATTGGGTACTTATAAGGTAATTCCATGTTTATTTGAAATAATAGATATGAATTGAATGTGTTTTGTTTCGGTAGTGACTGTAGTATTCCGTAACTCAAGTCTGGTGACCGAACCAAGTAAGGGTTGTTGCACTCTCAACTCAAGTATCTTTATGTTTCAAACCTTGTCTCTTTTTTTCTCTCTTTTTTCACAATTTTGACACCCTCAAATGGATTGATTTCTAAGGCTCAATTTCTTTCATGATTTGTTATCTTAGTTAGGAAATTTCAGATTTTTACTAAGTTTTTGTGTCCATTGTGCTGCTTAGATCTGTTTGAGACTTTCTAATTTGATCCTACTCTAACACTTCTAAATCTTCAAATTTTTTATTTCTCAAATGTATTTTTCTTTTTTCTTCTTCTTCTTCTACAATTTTTTTTTTATGTTAGTGCTTAATAGATTAGTAATGATAAAGTGTTGCTAGTCTTTCATATCGATTATTGAGTACATATTTTTTGTCTTTTATTTTATTTTGTAAATTTGGTTAAGAATTTGGATCAAGATTAATTCATACTTTTAAATCCCTTCCATCGATTTTAAATTTGAGTTATTCTATTGGATTTTTCTTTCATATATTAGCTTAAAATATTGTAACACATCTTATTATATAATTATCTATATTGAGGAATTATATTTAATTCTTTTTAATATACATTACAAGTAGTTGTCATTTTTTAATATTGTTTATGGAGTCTTATGATTTCATTGGTGGTGTTCCAAATAGTTTTGTATTTGATATTAGAATTATTTTCATTAGAGCCATATGGTTATTTTATACTAGGAGTACATTAAATAGTCTTTTAATATATGTGTTACAATATTATGTGGACTATGATTTGAAGATAAGTAATAATTTTATATTTTAGAGTAATGGCTCGATTTCCTTTAATAACATAAAGTGAGAGGCGCGAAAGGATTGTAGTTGTATTGTCTGTATGGTTGCAAATGTGTATCAGTGCGAGTTGGTTCTTAACTATGTTGGGTGTCATGTGTGGCCTACAAACTTATAAGCCAAAGGTTAGATCATACATTGCTTAGAGAGATTATGTGAAGCAACTTGTACATGCTCAGAAGTTCATCATTTTATCATGTGAGGGTATGTAACACCCATCAGTTGACCCGATCATCGGGTCTGAAATATAGGATACTACATTCATTGTCGAAGCAACTTCAAACAATATTACAACATTCAACCAATCACAGAAGCAAACAAGTATCATGCACATTCTAAATATGTATCCCAATTATTTACGGGTCCTACATAAGCTTACAAAAGCTAGTTAGTTAACCTGAGCATAAATTAGGACCGAATTGTAAAGTTTTAAAATTCACTGATCGACTCACAACTTTAGAATTTCCATGTCATGACGTCACCAAGTCAGTGAGTCACGTAACAACTTCAAGCTTATCAACGTTGCGATGTCACTCACTTTCGACTTACGTTGAGACGTTAGGAGTTGGTAGTCGTGACGAGGCCCCTATTTTTGGCAAAATATCATTTGGTTCCAACTCAATAACTTGCAACTCAACTTAATTGATTCATACATCCTTTTACAATAAAAAAAATACCAATTCCATACCATTTTATGTCAACAAGATCACATAACCATTACAATCAAGTGTTGAATATATCAACTATCACAAGATCATCAATGGAGTTCTAACTCACCTTTACACCTAAACATACCAATTCTAGCTTATATGTCATCTTGTTATGCCTTAACTACTTCCCTTTCTAGTCCTCAACTTATCAATTCATGCAAATTCATGATCACACACTTTAATAACATCAAACATAGCTAAACATGCATCATCTATGTCATTTATCAACTTAACATCCAACATCAACCAAGTGCAAACACAAACATTATCGAAACTTCTTATTAATACATATATTATGTTCTCAATTCAAGTGACATGTTGATCCTATATGCATGTCACAACACTATAACCAAAATGAACACAACTCTATCGATTTGATGATAGTGTGAGCTTCTCTTCAATCCGGCTCGAGAGTTCCACAAGGTGACAATCTACAAAGGAAGAAAGCAACTAGAGTAAGCATATAGAATGCTTAGTAAAGTTCATTTGAAAGTTACTATACTTACCTTAATATTATGCAAGTATAAATGCAACCTTAGTTTTACATGTTGTTGGCTAAGACATGGCACTCAAACATCAACAAGGCTAGCTTAAACAATGTACAAGATCACCAAATACTATATGTTACTTAAGCATAGCAATTTTGCCACTTTCTTCTACTTATCATAATGACATATTCAATTTACAACTCACAAATCTATATCAAGCATACCTGAATCAAACAATCACCATTCTCCACCATCAACTATTTTAATTCATAAATTATAACCAAATTCTATAAATCTTTTGGTCTTGTTAGGCTTTAGCAATTCAAAACCTCAATGATAGAAGATTTCTATCAGGTTTCAAAGATTTTTTTTTTTCAATTGTTTAAACTTCTAATTTTAGGTCATTCAAATTAATTTTATTTTGACCTCTCACTAGAAAATTTTTTAGTTCTCTGAGCATCATATTTATTATTGAATGCAATCATATCAATTTTATCATGGCAAATTAAATATCATATTTTTCCTTTACCATTTTCGCCTCACAATTTATAATACTGACGATATTAGTTCTTAGACTATATTTTAAGGTAAAATTAATATCATTTTGGTTAGTGTAGAGTCAAGTTCCTAAAATATAATCAAGGATATATGTTTGATAAAAATATATATTAAAAATTATAAATAGGTATGTTGGTCATTTCAAATTTTTAACATTTTAGATATTTTATTTTTAAAATAAAGGCTACATTGGTCATTTAAGTATTTAAACATAGTTGAATATTTTTATAAAAAAATTAAAGGATATATTGTTCATTTTATTCTTTTAGCATTTACGGATATTTTATATTTTTACCTAAGAAATTGTTAAAAGATATATTGGCCATTTGCATATTTTTCTTATGCTATTACAATATTTATTTCTTTGAATCAATCATAGAAATACTATTACAATACTTATTCTATTTCATGCAACCAAACTATTGCAATACTCTTATTCCATTAAAACTCTATTTCTTTCCTACATAATAGTATTCTATTATAACTCTATTCTATTACAGTAAACTAAACATTGTTATAAACAAATAGTTTACTTTTGAGGAACATCAAATTTTCAACCCATTCAACATAAATTCATTTTTATATATTTGCCTACAAGGAGTAAACAAAGAAAGAAACATGTCTAGCTCAAAGTTCCCTAAAGAATATATCCTGTCAGAAGTATAAAAGAAATAATAAATTAAACAATTAATTTGTCTATTTAATTTATGCAACTTGTTAATCAAAAAGCTGGAATCAGCTGAAAATTTGAATGCCAAAGCTGACGTTTTTCATACACCGCTTATCCTATATAATAATTTACCATTCAAGATGAAGCACAAATGGAAAGAAAAATTATAGTACGGGTTGACAGTGTTTCCTTTACCATATGCCTCGAAATTTAGTGAAATTTAAGTTAACTCGTACTATTTGACTGTATTGTAGAGGAGCTATGCCATTTTATCATCACAGAATCTGGAGAATGTGGCAATGGTCTACTCTTCAACAACCCAACATCATCTGCTGAAATATCCATCACTTCTGCCTTTGCTTTATTGTAATCCTCATTTTGTATACCCTTTAGGGCCTCCAACACTTGTGCCATTGTTGGTCTCATCTCTTTCTCGTTTTGCAGGCACTGGAATGCCACCTCTGCTACACCCGTTATCATTTTCCTAACCTTGTAGTCCGATTCGAACCCGAGAGATGGATCCACTAGTTCATGTAATGCTCGGTTTTGAATCTTATTGATAGCCATGTTCGACAAATTGATCTCGTGTCTGTGCCTCGTGATGTCAACGGCTGGTTTTGATGATATTAGCTCAACGAGTACAACCCCAAAGCTAAACACATCACTCTTCTCGGTAAGCTGGTAGCATTGGTGATATTCGGGATCGACATAACCAGGAGTCCCTTGTGGAGCAGTGGAAACATGGGTAACATTAGTTGGAAAAAGACGAGACAGTCCGAAATCGGCAACTTTAACAGTGAAATTGTTGTCGAGGAGGATATTGTTGGTTTTCACATCACGGTGGATGGTTTTAGAAGCATGGAGATAGCTCAGCGCGTCTGCAGTCTCTATGGCTATATCTAAGCGAATGGACCAAGAGAGTGCACCCAGTTTAGCACGTTGTCCATGAAGGTGATCAGCTACAGTGCCATTAGAAACATATTCATATACCAGCAACAGTTCTCTACTGTGACGAGAGGTGCATCCGTAAAGCGATACGAGATTTCTGTGATGCAATTTGGTTAGGATCCAAACTTCATTCATGAATTGCTCAACTCTCTTGTAGTTGTTTTCATATAAACGTTTAATTGCAACAGCACGTCCATCTCGAAGTTTGCCTAGTCAAGGAAGATGGATGAGAATAATAGAACATCGACAATCTAATGATTCGGTTTTGTACCTTTTTCTTACCATAATATACGGTTCCGAAGCCTCCATCACCAAGTTCCTTATTGGAATCAAAGTTGTTGGTAGCTTCTCCAAGTTCTTTATAGGTGAAGAGATGGACACCAGCCAAGCTTTTGACCTTCTCAGGATCCATCATGAAAGAACGATCGGAAAAGCTTTTGCTCCATGCATAAGAAGATTTAAAGAACTCCTTTCCACGGCGATGGCGCAACCAGAAATAGAAAGCGATGGCCGAAATTATTATGCCTCCAGCAGCCGCTCCAAAACCTGCGTTTATTAAAAATTCGTATCAAGTTGGTGGAAGAGAAGATGAAAATGCAGCAACACACTGCCAGAAGAGATGAATGGAACAATACAGGGTAGAATCAGGGAAGTACATTACCGATTGCAAGCTTTTTTGCCAAGTTAAAACCACTCCGGCCTGAAATAGAAAAAAATTCTTTTTTAGAGAAACTAAATGAATATGGTATATGGCAAATGGGAAAATTAATGATAGAAGTTACTATGGAGTTCCCTATACTAAAAGTCGGATTGTAGTGGATGATTTAGGCAGATCAAAGAGTAAATTGATTTTTTTTGTTAAAAATTCCATCCATTTTTATTATTTAAAACTAATTCTTGTATATCAGCATAAAGTACACGTGACTCTAATCATGTATCATTGTCTAGTTATTCCGTTAATCACACCAATTTTTAACGGTACAAATGAATAAAATTTTAATAGAAAAGATTGATTTGTTATTTGATTTAACGTATATAGACTAATTTACCAATTTTTTTAATAGAGATAAGCAAAATATAATCTAAGTAATAATACACAAGTCTCCATGATTCTTTTATTGATAAATAATCCATCAAAGCTCTCAACATTTCTAAAGCCATGTAATCCTAATTCCTACAAAGGGTCAATTATCAGCCGTCTATATCACATTTTATGGTCCCAATTTTCAGCTATGAAACAAGAAACAGAAGCAAAACATGTAACAATCCAAAGAAAATATATTATTAATTTGTTCCTACACTTAAAAAGTTGATTAATGGTATCCTAAACTTGCCTATAATGTTATGCTACCCTATTTCATATCCAAACAGAACAATTTCGAATTATGAATGATGACATGACTAGGTAAGTCCGGATATAGTGCGAGTTTGCATACTAAGGTTGTCAAAAAGATATCAATAATACAAAGAAGTGATCTAAAATATAGCAATAAGGGATGGCATGGAATGGAACAGTCGGATGGTACTATTACCTTGTTGAGTTCATATTATCTTAGCTCTAATGTGATATTGATAGGGATGGGAATTTGGAAAGGAGACAGAGAATAATATTTGAAGCAAAAGCAAAGATATGGTTTGTTCAAGAGATTGGGCATTTTCATATTCAAATAAATGTAGCAGTTTCCTAGATCACAAGCATTCATTTCGGAAAGTCAAAGAATGGGTGGCGCCTAACCTCTACAATTCCAGATCCTCCCAAGTAAAAGATAGCCTAGCTTTAACACCGCACTATCTAATTAGAGGTTGTTTTGTTCTAACTAGCAGAAATGACCTATATCTGCTAATGCTGATGTCATAATGATAGTAATTTATGAAAGATTTGAATCCTCTTCAACTGGGTTTTGTCGTTAGCTTTAAAAAAAAAAGGGGGAAAATCTCCATGACATGAATAAAACAAAGCATAATCATTTATTTCAACCTCCAATTTTACTAAAAAAAAATATTTTAATTTTTATTTAATTTTGTTTTTAAGTTTATCACATGATTCAAAATGAATGAAAAAATTAATGTTTTTAATTTTGCTGATAGTAAATTATAATATGAATGATACATCGACATGTAATTAAATTTTTAAAATTTAAAATTTCAAAATAAATTCTAAAAACTATTTTAAAAATTAAAATTATAAAATATATTTTTAAAATTTTAAAAATTAATAAATATTGATATATCATCTACATGTTATTCACGTGTATATTATCAGAAAAAATTAATAAATATTAATTTCTTTATTCATGATTTGACAAAAAATTACAAACACGTTTAAAATATTATTTTTTAAAATTAGAGGGAAAAAAAAAAGTGATTATGCCTAAAACCAATCTGCACCGACCCAATATTAAATGGGACCATTGAGAAAAGATAGAATAGGAGAGTAATTTAATAGGTGGGGGCACTTGCTCTATATAACCAAAGATTTCGGTGGCTTAATTTAAAGGAGAGAAAAAGAAACATTACTTTGGCCGCACCTTTTCATTGCATTTGAAGGTGGGAAAATGAAATTAAGAAGAGAAGTAGAAGATGAGGTTTGGGCCAAACAAGTTGGGAAGAATAGTCCTTTAACGGGTGATGCTGTCTGGGACCGCTGACCAATTCCAAAGTTAGACCATGAATGGATTTTTCTTAAAGGTCTAATCAATGAAGTAAAAGCTGAAAAGATTGGATAAGTAAGAACCCAAAGCTGGGGTTAATTCTGGGCCATAAATTGCAGAAAAAGACGACTGGATATCAACTGGATTCCATGTTTCTGAACAATGATTCAACAGAGTGTTTTAACGATTCAGGAAGAGTTAAAAGATGCAGGTATACCATACCTTTGTGACATTTAGTTGTATGAGGATGATCACGGCAATAACAGGCAAATGTAGAGGTTTCATTTTGTTTGTATCCACATCTCCCGCCAGAATCCTTGCATTTTTTGCAATAATCATCGTATGCGAAGTATTTAATATCAAAGGCTTCGAGTAAACTTTCATTCACGGTGCTGATTCCCCCAATCAGATCATCAAAGGCCTTTTTCCCAATAGGAATTTCAACTTGTTCACTATTTCCAATACATTCATTTTCATCCTCTTTAAAGAACATGAGGGAAGTTTCTTTTCCACCCTTTCTGCAACTGAAACGATGGTTTGGACCTCCCCTGCTTCGGCAGTCGTAGAACAGAGTAATGTTTTCAGCAGTTTCAGTATAATTAAAAGCATTGTTTATGAAAATCGGCTGAGGACAAGTGTTGTTCAATTCCACTCGTTTGATTGTTAACACACCATGAGACCGATTGAGATGCAGCACATAGAATTCTTGGGAACTGAGCGTCATAACAGGAAGCTGATTCTTCCTGCACTTCAGCTTATACCCTTCATTACCGTAACCGCAATATGAAGGTCGATTAGATTGATCGGTCCAGAAAGGATATGAAACACTAGAAAGGCTTCCACAATCAAATGGAGCGCATGAAGTAAAGTGGAAATCATCTCGGGCGTAAGACAGTTGGAAAATAGTTAAAAGGAATAAGATGGAGAAGGAAGATGGTGAAAAGAAGAAGGCATCCATGGAACAATGAGTGAATAGTTTGTTTAAAGTGAAAAAGGGTTTATATATACATAAAAAACAGAATGGAAGGTAAGATAGAAAGGGAAGAATTGGGGAGACAAAAAATGGGGTTGGGTTGGAAATTTAACAGAAGAGGGAGGAGAGGCGTTAGAAATCTCCAAGAGATACAAGGGTGCTGACCTTGACTTGTGGAAAAGATACTTCAGATGGGGTTGAATGCGAAGTGACGGGTGATAGACGTAATGCCATTTAGTGGCTTATATTTCAAGGACAAACCATTTTCACTCCAAAAATCTCTTTCAAGCTTTTGGCACAGAAGGTTTACCACTCCACTAGGAATTTTTAGTTTTCCACCACTTAAATGACTAGCATCATTCTTAATTTTGAACTTAATAATCAAAATACCATACTATGACAAAAAAAAAAGTGTGATAACTACAACATAAATATAAATATCAATACATATATAATTATATTTATAATATTATTGTCAATTGACATTATTACTATTATTATTATTATTAAAAAATAAAGGGTAAGTACACTTATTTTTTGAAAAGTTTATATATACATACAGAGAAATAATTGAATAAAATAGTGACGCCACGTCATTTGTATCCATTTTCAATAGATTTATGTCATATTAATATTTTTATCCTGAATTTTAATATTTTATCTTAAATTTCAGCATTTTATCTTGGATTTAATTTCTTTCAGGATAAAAATACTGAAGTTCAAGATAAAAATGCTAATGTGGCATAAATCTATTAAAAAGTGATACAAATAACGTGACGTCACTGTTTTATTCAATCCTTTCTCATACAGAAATAAGTATGATATAGAAAAGTAAATATAAAAATATATGAAAAATGAGTTAAAGGAGAGGTAAAGAAGAGAGATGGTTGGATATTGAATTGAAAAGAAGCAACACCCGAAACAACACGTAACTTGGTTATTGAAATGAGGAGCTATGCCTATAATTCAATTTCAATATGTTAAAATTAAATTAGTGTGATTTGTTCTACACCTTTTTCTTCTCTCTTTCTCATTCTTCTCCATGCGTCAACATCGGTTTAATAGTTAAATACCTCTAATTAATTAAACTTTTAAATCAATTGAAAGTAAATAAATTATTAAAAAATTTAAAAATACTATAAAATTTAGTCCAATCAATTTTTAGCTTCATTCACAAGTTAATCAATTTCTTGTCATTTCCGTACTAATTCCCAATCCAAACAATCTAACCAACTAACTAATTCACATGATTCAAACAACACAAGTTTCAAGTGTTATATTCTTATGACTTAGTTCACAAACTAACATTTAACATTTTGATACTTTTTTTTATCTAAACTATTTTCTTTTATAAGTTATTACTTCCGTTAATCAAACCGATAAGTGTTTTTTTTTTTTTTCCAAAGTGAATTAAACTTTATTTAAATTAATTGAGAGACACATTTATTTTTGGTTTATTCCTATTTTTCACTCATTTCCTTGCTAAAGCCCAACAGGCCTAATAAAATAAGTACAGGGCAGAAGATGTGATCCTGGGTAACATACTGCTACTTTCTCTGTCTTATATTCATACCCAACCCTCTGTCTAATAACCAGGGTTTTAATTTTATTTTCAAATCTCATAAATCAGAATCAAAATTTTTATTTGATGTTTGATTGGTTAAAATGATTCTATATTGATTCCAAGTTTTTATATAAATAATATATTACTTTGAATTAGATAGTATCACTGTTTCCAATTCAATCTGAGGTTGGTCTAATCTATTTTTTAACTAATGTTGATACTCTCTAATCCAATATTTTATCTCCTTGCATTAGTTTGTTTATTTTATAAATATTTTAATTAAATAATTGTTTGATAAATTATTAAAAATTAAATTTTTTCAATGGATTTAATTTGATAACCCAAAATTAAAGCAATTTGATAATTTTTTTATAAAAAATATAGAAAATAATAAGTAGATAAGAGCTACTTATCACTTAATGAAGTATATTTTCAGTTATTGCAATTTTACTTTATTTATTTTAATTTTTATATTATCTTATAAAAACTTTAAGTTTAAAATTTTAATTTTGTTTAGAAAAAGGTGGAACGTTTAAAATTAAAAATAAAATGTAGAATATAATTTTTATAATTTAAAATTTATATTTATCAAACAATCTAATTATATTCTGTAATTTTAAATTTAAGTAATATATCAAACAAATTTTATAACTTAAAAGGGTAAACTACACCTACGGTCACTTTTGTTTACTTTAGGTCACATTTTAGTCACTTATGTTTAAAATATTACATTTTAGTCATTTACGTTATCATGTTGTAACATTTTAGTCACTGAGCCGTTAATCGTCGTTAATGGTGTAACGGTAAGCTGACGTGGCACGTTAAATCATCATTTCAAACAAAATTTTAGGTTAAACTATACAATTGATCCCCATATTTTTTTCGTTTTAAGCAATTTAATTTTTTTCTTTTATATTCTTTAAACTTTCCTCTCTTTTTTCCATTCTCTTTTGTTTCTCCCTCTATTTTCATACATTTTTCATTTCTTTTAACATATTAGGAAATCAAATTGGCAGTGAAAAAAAAGTAGGAAGTCGACTGTCATACTTACCTATACCCAAAACCCATAAACCCCATAAACCCATACCATGCTTCTTTCTTCACTACCAATTCGACTTCCTGATATGTTAAAAGAAATAAAGAAGGTAGGAAAATAGAGGGAAAAGCAAAAGAGAATGGAAAATAAAGAAAAAAAAAGTTAAAAGAATATAAAAGAATTAAATTGCTCAAAACGAAAAAATATGGGGACCAATTATATAATTTAACCTAAAGTTTTTGTTTGAAATGATAATTTAACGTGCCACGTCAGCTTACCGTTATACCATTAACGACAATTAACAGCTTAGTAACTAAAATGTTACAACATGATAACGTAAGTGACAAAAATGTAACATTTCAAACATAAGTGACTAAAATGTAATCTAAGGTAAACAAAAGTGACCATGGGTGTAGTTTACCCTAACTTAAATTAAGTACTTAAATTTTCAATACTTAATTGTTCAACACTTATTTTTCAATACTTACTTTTTAATTTATTAAAGAGCACCTAAAATAGAGAGGAATTGTATACGATGTGCACATGATAAAAAATTTATGTTCTTAAAATTGATGACATAACTTTATTCCACTGGCACCTAAAAACTAAAATTTTTAGGTGATACTAATATAATTTATTTCCTAATTATATTATAGGTTAAACATTTTGTTCATAAAAATTCCTCTAAAGAAAATCACAAATATTGTGATGGATATTATAAGTTAGGATAAAATATACTTCAATTTCTTCTTATACTTTCTGCATATTTGGGATTTAATCTTTTTACTTTTATTTTTAAAATTTTAGTTCATTTATTTTACAAATTTAAAATTTAAGTTTAATTGTTAATCTTTATTAAAACTATTTCTTAATCGTTAATGTGATATTATAAAATTTAAAAAATACTCACTTAGTAACCATGTAACAAAAAAATAAAATTTATAATAAAATTAAAAATTTAACAAAAAAAATTAATAGTATTAACTATTGGAAATCTAAGAAGTAAAAGTACTAAAAAAAAAATACTATTCTAACCTATGTTAAACAATTAAAAGTAATAACATCCATTCCTATTATTTCCAAACTTCCTACATAAAATTACCTAGTAATAAATCATATGGGAATATTGTTTAGATTTATTTTAGTTTAAATTTCATATTGGGTAAGTTATAATGTTTTGAATGTTTATTGTATTTATTTCTAACTTTGACATAAATTCTAAGAAAGAAAAATTGGATAAAATATTCTTCCCAAATCTATTTCATATCTCATTTGAACCCGATTTAAATGAATATAAATTATATTAATATCTCACTTTAAGTTAAACTCAATTCAACCCTAGCTAAATCTTAAACCCCTTTCTTCTAAATCCCACCTAAATCATCCTACTCTGTCAACTCACAGTTCAACTACCCTCTTTTTTATTTGGGTTTCATTATGCTAACCATCATTCATCCTCCATAAAAATAACCCACACTAAAATGATGTAATAAATTATGATTTATAATTTGAATACTTAATATAATTTTAAAATTAATTTATATTTTTATAAAATATAAATTTTGAATTCTAAACCAAAAACTTTAAAACATAAATCCTACACTGAAATTTTTCATTTTCTGTCTTGATTTGCTATTCGCTTGATTCCACCTACCAATTTAATATTAAAAAATTTAAAACATTTGTTAATATTTATATAATTTTGAAATTAAATTCAAATAATTAATAGATAAAAAGTAATTTGAGTTAGACTAACCCAAAATTAAAATTACTTTAGAAAAGCAAACTATGTGACTCTTAAGGCAAGTTGAATTTTATAAAAATAAAACATGGTATTAATTGGCGACTCTAGGACCTCAAATATATGAGATAAGGTTTTGTTAGTCTTCATGAAAGTTGCTTTACGACAAGAAATGAAGCTTTGACCCTAAGGCTGCCTTTGAATATGTCGATAGGCTTTCTTTTCAGCTTTCACCCCCCCTTAAGGTTGACATGTTCAAAACTTAAGTGTGGACACAAAATTAAACATAGCAACATTATCCAAACCCTCTTCCTGGTTCTCTCTAGAATATGAGTGGACCCAAGATTATCTTCAACAAATAATTACTATTCTCTTATATCACGGGACTACGTGATTAAGGCTCACAACATTAACCGTTATCACATTTTTGCATTTAAACTAATGTGAACTCGACAACTAAATTAACTTGAGTTTTCGTTTTAAGAGTTATATATGAAAAAGAATGATAGTTTTTGGACCATGAGTTGCATATGTAAAGGATGATGAAGAGTGGGATTTGAAGGAATGTAAGCATACCAGACTTGCAGACAGGATATCGAGATGAATTCATCAAGTTGTCGCATTTCTCTACAAGGTTGTCGCATCTTTCACAGAAAATTGCAGAAAAATCATACTCCACATTAAATCCAAATCTCCACTCTTCAAGCATATATTCATTCCTTTCAGTCTGGAGTTCATCAAAACTGCTCTGACTAACCTGAACTTGAATATTCGTAGCACAAGAGTTGCTAAAGTCTCTATTAGTATCCCTTTCACTTAAATCATCCGCATAAAAGGAAAGTAACTCTGGGGAGCACGGAAATATAATAGGACGTTGGGGTACGTTGGAGCAATTGTAAAACAAAGTAAGGTGTCGATTTGTTGGAGGATTGGTTAAGAAAGAGTCATTTATGGTGATATTGATGGGATTTGAAAGACAACTCTGTTCCCATAAATCGTTTCTAACAATAGTCATTGTAAAAGTGGAGTGATTTAAGTACATGAGTCGGTATTCGTTCCCACCAATATGTATGATAGGCTGGGGATCCTCACATTTGCTCAACACGAAGCCATCTTGGTGACAGAGTTCAGGCCTATCATCCTTGGAAAAAGGAAACATGAGGTTGTCAACGTCTCCACAGCTAAAAGCATCAAAGCATTGGGCAAAATTTTCATCATCTTGGCTATATGATAGTGGGATAAGGAAGAAGATGGCTAAGAAGAAGGTGAAGATGGAAATGGCAAGAGTTGAAAGGCACAATTGATAATGCATTCTTGAAGTTTTTGAAGAGAGATGAATTGGTATACGATATATATGTTTGTTGATTAAAGTAATAAAAGTAGACGACGTGTGATCTTTTTTTTATATTAATACGTAAATGTAGGACTTTTCCATGGAAGAGAAAGGAAGGCATAGCGATGGCTGTTGTTGACTTTGACCTAGGCTATGGTGGATTGATAAACGCGATGCAGTAATTCTAAGACGAGAAATGTCATCCCTGGAGATTAGAAACCAGCTGTATAATGGAGGCTTCCTATTATATCATCATATTACGTCTTACAATCAAACGAAAGACAAGAGTAGAGCTTTCAAATGGGTTTATGCGAGTCTCCAGTACAAGAAAAACATTACCTCAAGCAATACTAATAATCCATTGCAAGTGCCAAGATAGAAAATCATTATATCAAACAGTTCATGAACTTTGCTATGCTTCTCTAAATAGTTGAATAGATAAAAAGTTTAAGAAGAAGCAAACATACCAGAAACCACACAGGATTTAGAGCAAGGGTGGTCGGGGCAAAAGCATAAGAAATCAAGCGATGAACTATTAGATCCACATACTCCACCTGAATTCCTGCATGCCAAACATGAAATCATGTCCTTTTGATACATTACTTCAAACCCTTTATTCCAAGCACCCACTATACTGTCAGTTTCATTCCAGAGTTCATCAAATTCGCTTTGATTAACCGGAACTATGATACTGGTGTCACAATCCGTGAGCTCCGAATGGTGAATTCTGGACAATGATTCATCCAAGTAATAGGCATAGGTGTTGCCGTTGGATGTAGTAGTACCGCAATTAAATCTATGTTGGAAAGGTATATCATCTTCAAGAGGGCAGCCGTAGAATATAGTGAGATTTCGAATGGTTGCAGCAAAATCAAAGAGGTTGTGGTTTAATGAGATGTTATGGAATTGTTGAGGACAAGGATCTTCCCAGGTATCAACAGGTGCAATGGTCATCAGGGGAGGACGAGTAATGTTCAATACATGAAATCTCTGGGTATTAATGGTAATGACAGGGGACTGATTTTGTTGGCAAATGAGCTCGAACCCGTGATGACCGCAGTAACTAGGGCGCAGAGTAGGGCTCCAGAAAGGGTATCCGATGCCTTGTACGGTACCACAATTGAATGTCTGATTGCATTCCAAGAACAGGTCGTGGTCATCGGAATAAGCTACGGGGAGAACAAGTAAGATGAAGAAGAAGAGATGGGTGTCCATTAATGGAAGATGATAGAGTGAGAACAAGTGGAGAAATGAAGGCTGAATAATTGGCAAGTAAAGAAGGATAAAGAAACCATTTTGAAAGAGAGGAGCAAATTAGCAGCACTGGGTAATATGATGGAAACAGGGACATGGGGTAGGGCTGCTTGTATTGACAAACAAAGGCAAAAGCATCTCCGAGGAATGATAGATGATAGAGACGGCTGAGCAATCCCCATTTTCTTATTGTCTAGAAATTCAAAGGTGGGCGAGTTGGAACTGATACAATATCTTAATAAAGCAAACATTTCTCGTAATAAAAATACAATCTTATCTCTCTTAATAATATTATTTTTAAAGTTTAAATTTATATGTAATTTATTAGTAATTAAAATATATTTTTCAAATGATATCTGATATTTCAAAACCTTTAATTTATTAGAATGTTAAATTTGAGTATCAAAACCATTATCAACTTACATATTTATTTATTTTTAACTCCACTGATATTAATATTATTATTAATATAAAAGGATACTTTATTCTTTTATTTTAAAATTGAGAGTTTATAAATAATTTTAAGTTTTTTTTTGCCAAAAATATAATATTTATCTCATATCCAATAAATATTACTCTGTAAATAAGATGAAAATCAAATAATAATATTCAATAACAAGCAAATAGTAAAGGAAATTAAAATTGAAATAAAATTAAATGGTTTCAATTAGAAGTATTATGGATCCTTCTATATTAGAACTCGGATTGTTCTATTGAAAAATAGATAAATTTAATTTCCGTACATTAGACTAAAAAATAAATTGATTATTCTATTAATATTTCATCCAGTTTTATATTTAAGTATTGACGTGCTTGATAGAGAAATTAAGTCTAAAAGTAAATACACGTGACATACCAAGTGTCCGTTTAATTGTTCTTTGATTCATTTCTTTGTCGCGTCATTACTTAACAATAAAATTTGATAAAATTTTTAGTAAAAAAATCGATTTACTCTTTGATCTAAAATATAAAAATTAACTTACTCATATTTTAAATAGAGAAAATAAAATGTAATCAAACTCCAATTTTTTTGTATTTAAAATATATAGATGTGTTATTAATGATGTAGTGTGTAGAGCATAGAAGTGGATATTAGGTAGCATGCCCAAATCAGGTAATAGCCTCCCGGCTTTTTCATGTTTTTCATATTGTAAGGGATGCAGTCCAAATGGGCTATTATTTATTATGGGAATTTAGAACAATTGAGTTTATGTGAGAAGGGGCAGTAAACAATTTTCATTTTATTAATAAAATGGTTTCTCTTTTTGTAAGAACTATAAATGTTGAGGTCTGAAAAGTAGGGTGGTGGATGAGATTAATTAATTGAGTATATTTAAATAAATGGTGGATCCTATTCCTATGAAATGAAGAAGATGATTAATTTGTTCAAAACAATCAACCACCACATTATCATAACAATGGAGGCCCAGCGCCCTGATTTTTAATTTTCTACACCAGGGGAATGGGTCAAACACATGACACTATTTGCTTTGTTGACATGGAAGAGAGGCAGTTTCATCAATCTAAGGTTTAGTTTTGTTTATTTATTTATAAATTAAGAAATGAATAACTGGGACTGATTCGTATAAACTACGAAATAGAAAAAGTAGAGAAAATCGAATATATAATTTTTATGTGAAAAACTCATTCGAAGAAGATAAAAATTATGGGCAAAGGAGATTTCGCTTTTCATCGAGTAAAAAAATGAGAGTAAAATATGGAAAAAAAATAAACTTAAATGTATTAAACATATATTACTCAAAATCCCGAATACAAAGTGTCGAAACCATTTTGTTGTTTGGAAAACGGGCCGACTTTAAAAAGAAAAACGGAGTCGCCACCAATCATTTTTTAAGTGTTATTGGGTCACTTTAGAAAACATTTTGGTCTACGAATTTTAAGAAAACGAGCTCGAGAGTCGATTACACACGAGGAAGGATTAGCACCCTCACAACGCCCAAAATTGGTACCGTATTGATTGATTAATGTCCTTAATATCGAAAATTAAAAAATATTTTAAAATATGGAAAAAATGTTTGGATGACTCTCATTGGATATCGAAACTCTCTTGTTCCGAAAAGCTGAAATACCACATCCAGCACGATAGGACACGATGCTTCAAACCCTCGATACCAAGATCATTTCATGATTTCCAAAATACATGTATTGCAATTTGAAAAGGGTATTTCACCATTTGGCTAAACTAAAACCGAAACCCAAAGACGATTGGGTACGATTCTTTGGATTTCCAATCATGAAATATTGCCTTTATTTAAGAAATACGAAAAAAATCATGAAGGATATCTAGTTGTTTAGATGAGCAAAAATCGAAACCAAAGACGATTGGGCACGAATTTCTTGAACTTCCAAACAAAAACATTGCCTTATTTTCAAAAATACGATTGAAATCTTCAAAGGATATTTAGTGATCTAGACGAACGAAAAATCGAAGCCCAGCACGATTGAGCACGATTTCTCGAACTTCCAAATACACAAAACTACCTTTGTGAAATATTTTTTTTAATTTTTTAAAAGAAACCAAAAATAAATACGTGGAAATGTAGACACGATTAATAGGAAATAACAATAATGCACCCAAAATGAGAAAATAAATAATAATAATAATCGCTAATGTAATATAACACTAATAATAAATAATTAATAATGAATATAAAAGTCATGGTGATAATATTAACCTTAATAAAGAATAATAGTAAAAGAAATAAAGGTATCTTGATAGTAATAAAATAGTAGATATAAAAAATAATATATAAATAAACAATTAAAGCAATCCATGATATATGTGATAATAGATATAATAGTATGTAAAAGAAAATAAAGATAATAAAGAAAGATATTAGTAATAAAGTAATATAATGATAAATAATAATAATAAGTATAGTATAGCAATAATAGTACTAGATAAAAGAATAATAATAATAATCTCAAAATAAACATAATAAGAAAACAATAAAATAATAGTACTAATAAAACAGAGAAGTAAAAGAAAATAAAACATTTGATAATAATAAAAATAAAAAATAAAATATATATAATAGTAAATATAATAGAAATACAATAGTAATATATAATATAGTAGTGATAATAAAATAATAATATAATAGTATATAATAAAATATAAAACAATAAAAGTAATAAATAAAAATGTTAGTAATACAATAGTATAACAATAGATATGATAATACCAAGTATAGTACATAAAAATAACGGTATATTAATAATAAAATAAAAATAGTATTAATAAGAATGAGAATAATAAATATAATTATTAATAATATATAAAATAGGATAATAAAATATTCAAAAATGATTACTTTAAAGGGTGAAATAGTAAAATAATTGGAAAGGGATCAACTTGGATCAAAACAAAAAATTTGGGCCAAATTTAAAAACAAATGAAGGCAAAAGGGCTAAATCATAAAGCACAAACATAGAGGGGCCTGAAACGCAATTATTCCAGATTCCCAAACACTGCATCTGAACACGGACTAAATTGTAATGAGGGCCCAAATTTGGGACCAAATTTAAAAGTAAAAAAAAAAAAGGGAATGAGATGTGATTAAAACAATGGGGCAAACGGGGGGGACCGAAGGCACAATTTTCCCATTAAAGGTGAGAATGCACAAATCCACCTGCATAAGCAAGTGGTCACGTGGGGCCTTCACCCCTTTTAATTTCCAAAACAAAAAAACCATTTTCTTTCATTCTCATCTGTTTCAAAAAATCCAGAACACCCTCTCCTTTTCAAATCTATTAGGTTTCAGCCCTTTTTCTAAAAAAAGGGGTTCCTTTCTCTTCCACTCTCCCTTTGGTCCCTATCCCACCAAGGGTTCCGGTGAACACTACCACCAACGCCGCCGATCGCAGAGCAGGTAATCTTTTATTGCATTTTATACGATTATATAGTTAAAAAAGGTAAAAAAGGAAAAAAATAAGCAAAATAACGAAATAGTTGTTTGAAAATGAAGAAAAGAGAAAAGAGTATAATAACAAAAGAAAACCTTTTCTTTGGTATTGATCTCTATTTTCATCAAAAAAAATGCTCTCTCGCCTCTATATTCTTTTTGTGTAAATCCGTGAAAAAAAAAGTCCTCCCCTTTTCAAATCTATTATTCCCTTTATCCTAAGAAAAACCCCAAAATAGAATAAAATCTAAACTACAATCCCTTCCGTGTTGTATTGCTTCGCTTTGTAGGTTCGACTACTGGAGGAGTGGATGCGCACGATTCGGAAGGCATGGTGACGTGGCTCGATGGATCGCTTTGACGACACGAGGCTACCGTGGCTAGGGTTTTCGATTTACTTTTTTGTGTTTTGGGCTAAAGATTTGGGCCCTTATTTTTCTGATTTGGTTAATTGGTATTGGGCTGCAAAATTGGGCCTTACAGCTGCCCCTCTTTGCTCATTGTCGTGCAACGAGAATAGAGCAAAGACTTTAAAAGGACCAATTTTGCCCCATCTTGTTCGATCTTGACTTCTTGATGCTTCCTTTTTTTCCAGGTAGCTTTATTCCACCCACTGCATTCCAGAGGTATAGAAATTCTGTTTCGATCTGCTCCACTCCTGCTCAGTGGAGATAGGATCTGTTATCTTCAATCTGCTCCACTCCTGCTTAGTGGGGATAAGATCTGTATTCTTCAGTCTGCTCCATTGCCGATACATGGAGATAAGACCTGCTACTTTCGATCTGCTCCACTCCTGCTCAGTGGAGATAAGATCTGTATCTTCAGCCTGCTCCACTCCTGCTCAGTGGAGATAAGGCTTCAGTCTTCCGATCCGCTCTACTCCTGCTCAGTAGAGATAAAATCTGTATTCTTCAGTCTGCTCCATTGCCGATACATGGAGAGAAGACTTACTATCTTTAGCCTGCTCCACTCCTGCTCAGTGAAGATAAGGCTTCAGTCTTTCGATCTGCTCTACTTCTGCTCAGTAGAGATAAAATCTGTTATCTTCAATCCGCTCAACTCCTTCTCAGTGGAGATAGGATCTACTATCTTTAGCCTGCTCCACTCCTACTCAGTAGAGATAAGGCTTCAGTCTTTCGATCCGCTTACTCTCGCCAGAGAGATAAGATCTGTTATCTTCAATCCACTCCACTCCTTCTCGGTGGAGATAGGATCTCTGTCTTTAGCTTTGCTCCACTCCTGCCGGTGAAGATAAGGCTTGATCTTTCGATCTGCTCTACTCACCTTTCGAGAGATAAGATCTGTTATCTTCAATCCGCTCCACTCCTGCTCAGTGGAGATAGGATCTACTATCTTTAGCCTACTCCACTCCTGCTCAGTGGAGATAAGGCTTCAGTCTTTCGATCTGCTCTACTCCTGCTCAGTAGAGATAAGATCTGTTTTCTTCAATTCGCTCCACTCCTGCCCAGTGGAGATAGGATCTACTATCTTTAGCCTGCTCCACTCCTGCTCAATGAAGATAAGGCTTGACCTTTCGATCTGCTCTACTCTCTTTCGGTAGAGATAAGATCTGTTATCTTCAATCCGCTCCACTCCGCCAAGAGAGATAAGATCTGTTATCTTCAATCCGCTCCACTCTGCCGGTAGAGATAAGATCTATTATCTTCAATCCGCTCCACTCTCCTTTCGGTGGAGATAGGATCTACTATCTTTAGCTTTCCACTCCACTCTTGCTCGATCTACTCTACTCCTGCTCAGTAGAGATGAGGCTTTATCTTTCGATCTACTCTACTCTTTACCTCCTTCTCGGCCAAGAGATAAGATCTGTTATCTTCAATCTACTCCACTCCTCGCCAGGAGATAGGATCTACTATCTTTAGCTGGAGATAGGATCTACTATCTTTAGCTCTCCACTCGCCAAAGGAGATAAGGCTTCTGTCTTCGATCCGCTTACTCCCTTTCCAAGAGAGATAAGATTTGTACTCTTCTGAACTCCCATCAACTTTGCTACATTGTCCTCCTGGGAACCTACACGTAGAAGTGATTTCATGGGGTTTATGCTTATGTCAAATGATTAGGATGTCATGAAAGATGCTCCTAACCATATGTATCATGAATGTTATGAATAGATGCAAAATGTCATGAGAATGATCCATTTTAACACTTGGGTGTTATTGCTTGTCGCTTATTAAGGTGACCTCAGCGTATGTCTTCTTTGTTCACTGATACTTTTAACAACTAATCAAGATGTCGCCTCTGCTTAAACCCTTATTTCAAGTCTCCGAGCCCTTTAAGCCTGGTTGGTTCTAAGTAATTGTCCTATTTCAGATTCTTGTATTATTTAGAGACTTTCAGAGTAATACTTAAAACTTTCTTTGTGAAAGTATTATTAGTTCAGTAATCATTACTTCAATGTGAAATGCTTGGAAAAAGACTATAGGAATGAATAAAACTGAAATTTATTTGGGATAAAAACACATGAAGAATGGGTTGAACAAGGAAACAAATTCCATTAAAGTGCAATATGAGTAAGAATGGTATTGATGCCCTTGATATCACAAATCGAGCTTCTCAGATGCACTTCTTGAAAACCACTCGAGTTTAACATGTGTCTAGAAGATCCATGGTACTTTGTAGATGCCCCAAGACGTAACATATCTCCTCATTGTTAATTCAAGTATAAGCGAAACCATCAGTATGCCCCTCACGAGTTGATCATAATTTGAGCCACCTTTTGGGTTTTCAACTCAAAGCCCTTTAGTCTCAAAGCGCCCTTTGGGTTTTCACTTTGGCCTCTCGATTTTTTTTTTTAACTCAAGTCGCCTTTGTGGGTTTTCATCTTGGTCCACTTTCAAGCGAAGTACTTCTTGACTGAGTCTGTGTTAATTGGATTTGGCAGACTTTTGCCGTCCATCTCGGCTAGTATCAAAGCTCCTCCAGAAAAGGCCTTCTTTACAACATAAGGTCATTCCCAATTAGGCATCCACTTTCCCCTGAAGTCCTTTTGCATAGGGATTTCAACACCAAGTCTCCTTCATGGAATACTCTGGGGCGGACTTTCTTATTGTAGGCTCGCATCATCCGCCTCTAGTATAATTGGCCATGGCGAATGGCTCTTAGCCTCTTTTTCTCAATTAGATCCAGTTGATCATATCGAGATTGAACCCATTCTGCTTCATCCAACTTTAGCTCTGACAAAACCCGGAGTGAAGGGATTTTAACTTCGATAGGCAAAACTGCCTCCATCCTATAAACTAACGAGAAAGGAGTTACCCCGGTAGAGGTTCTAACCGATGTTCGATAAGCGTAGAGGGCAAGCGGTAACTTTTCATGCCAGTCCTTGTAGGTCTCAACCATTTTCCCCACAATTCTCTTGATATTTTTATTAGTCGCCTCGACTGCTCCATTCATTTTCGGGTGATATGGCGACGAGTTATGGTGCTTAATGTTGAATCGATCGCAAACTTCCGCTATCGCTTTATTGTTCAAGTTTAGTGCATTGTCGACACCACGATCCTTTCTCGGCATACATGAGCGACATATGATCTCCTTCTTCAAAAACTTGCTAATCTGGTCTTCGTGATATTGGCATATGAAGTTGCCTCTACCCATTTGGTGAAGTAATCAATGACCACGAAAATGAAATGATGTCCATTAGAAGCTTTCGATGAGATCGCCCAATGACATCCATGCCCCACATTGAAAAAGGCCATGGAGAAGTCATAACATGAAGAGGTGAATGAGGCACATGGATCTTGTCTCCATAACCGCACTTATGGCACTTCTTAGCATAACGGATGCGCTCCTTCCATCGTGGACCAATAATACCGAATCTCATGATTTGTCCGCCATCGTAAACCCATTGGCATGTGTTCCACGTACACCCTCATGGACTTCTTCTAGGATTTTCCTAGCTTCAACAGCATCCACACATCTGAGCAACACTTGATCCCTCCTCTTTTTATACAGGATCTCTCCATCTAGGACATAGTCGCTGGCAAGTCTTCTCAATGTTCTCTTATCATTTTCAGTCGCTTGATCGGGATATTCACGGCTCTTCACATATTACAGAATATCATAGTACCAAGGATGATCATCTCTCTCCTCTTCTTCGTCAATATTGAAACAATGAGTGGGAGCCTCGTAAATACTCATTTGGATGGGCTTCATACCCTCCTGCTCATTCACTTTGATCATAGAAGCTAGAGTGGCCAAAGTGTCAGCCATCTGGTTTTCATCATGCGGGAGGTAAAAGAATGTAATATCATCAAACTCCTTCATTAGTTCCAAAACTAACTTTCGATAGCTGATCAGTTTGGGATCTCTTGTTTCCCATTCTCCTTTGAGCTGATATATTACAAGGGCAGTGTCTCTATATACCTCTAGCACCTTAACTTTGTGGTCTATGGCTGCTCGGATCCCCATGATACACGCTTCGTATTCTGCCATATTGTTTGTACAATTGAAGTCTAACTTGCAAGTGAATGGATAATGCTCTCCCTTTGGGGATACCAGTACTGCCCCAATTCCATTACCAATGGCATTTGACGCTCCATCGAAGTTCATCTTCCAATGATGATCTTCTAGGATACCTTCCTCAGTCGCTGTTACAAACATCAACTCTTCATTAGGAAAATCGAAATTTAGGGGCTCATAATCATCTAGCGCCCTACTGGCTAAGAAATCTGCTATTGCACTCCCCTTCACCGCCTTCTGGTTCACATAGACAATGTCAAACTCAGAGAGCAAAATTTGCCATTGGGCCATTCTTCCATTCAGGGCGATCGACTCCATCATATATTTCAAAGGGTCCAATTTTGAGATTAACCAAGTCGTGTGGTATAACATGTACTGCCTCAACCTCCGAGTTGTCCAGACCAATGCACAACACAATTTCTCAATTGGCGAGTATCTCATTTCATACTCGGTGAATTTCTTACTGAGGTAGTATATCACTCTTTCTTTCTTCCCTGTCTCATCGTGTTGGCCTAGCACACATCCCATTGAATTATCGAACACTGTCAGATACAAAATCAAGGGTCTATCAGATCTGGAGGCATTAACACCGGGTGTTGGACAAATATTGTTTAATCTTGTCAAATGCCCTCTGACATTCATCATTCCAAATGCTTGGATTGTGCTTCTTAAGAAGACGAAATATTGGATCACATTTCTCAGTCAATTGCGAAATAAACCGAGCGATGTAATTCAATCTCCCTAGAAAACCTCGGACTTCCTTCTGAGTGCGTGGCGGAGGTAATTTTTGTACGGCCTTGACTTTATCCGGATCTACTTTGATTCCTTTTCCACTAACCACGAAACCCAATAGCTTCCCTGATCGAGCCCCGAAAGTACATTTGGCTGGATTGAGCTTCAGCTGAAATTTCCTCAATCTCAGGAACAGCTTCCTCAAAACTTGCACATACTCCCCTTCCGTTCGAGACTTTGCGATCATGTCATCAACGTAGACCTCAATCTCCTTATGCATCATGTCATGAAACAAGGTTACCATAGCCCTTTGGTATGTTGCTCCCGCATTCTTTAACCCAAATGGCATCACTTGGTAACAAAAAGTCCCCCATAAGGTTATGAAGGTGGTCTTTACCATGTCTTCAGGATGCATCTTTATTTGGTTGTATCCCGAGAAACCGTCCATGAAGGAGAAAAATAAAAACCCCGCCGTGTTATCCACTAAAGTGTCAATGTAAGGTAGTGGGAAGTTGTCTTTCGGGCTGGCCTTATTTAGGTCCCTGTAATCAACACACATCCGGACTTTTCGATCCTTCTTAGGGACAGGAACAATGTTGGCTACCCATTCTGAGTAATTTACTACTCGTAAGAACCCAGCATCAAATTGCTTCTTGACTTCTTCCCTTATCTTTACTGTGACATCGGGTCTCATCCTTCGAAGCTTCTGTTGGACTGGCTTATATTCTCCTTTTATGGGAATACGGTGTACCGCAATATCAGCACTCAACCATAGCATGTCTTGATATGACCACGCAAAGACATCTTTGAACTCTAGCAGGAGTCTAATGAGGTCCTGCCTTATTTCATGGGTTATGCAGGTACCGATTTTCACTTCTTTCCCATCCTCTAAAAGCACATTTTCAATTGTCTCTTTGTGAGGTAGAATCAGCTTCTCTTCCCCCTCTACCATCCTTAACAAATCCGGGGATAAACTATAATCTTCGTCATCTGTAAAGTCCCGTGATCCCTCTGGGCACGTGTCTTACTCATAAGGGAATTCTGAGTTCATAGCAGTGTCACTCATGACGTCGATATCTGGGGACCTATGGTAGGTATAAAAGAATATTCAATGAAAATGAATTTAAGGGTGACTTATTTATGCGTTATGATTATGAATGGAGTGGAACAGAAGTAGAAGAATAATTGCACGGAATGTAACATCCTAAAAATGGGGTTATTCGTATTTGCATTATTTTGCTTGAGTTGAATTGCTGAGATAATATTTATGGGATGATAAGATTTAATTAAGGGCTTTGAGTTGTGACGGAATAGTAGAAAATATTATTAAGCTTTAAAAGGTGAGGAGCCTTAGCGGTAGGGGTTATAAGAATTAATACTGGATTTGTTGTCATAAATGAGCCTAGATTAAGTGGCGAGGGAGGCCACTTGGGAGCTACTTGTAACGCCATGGTGAGCAAGGCGAGCCTTGGTTCGAGTCACTGAGATCCCTTTTGGCATTATGTTTGACGGCACATGTGGGAGAGTCTTCCTCCCTTTAAACTCTTTTATAATTATTAAAAGATAATATGAGCTTTTAAAAGGGATTTTATTTATTTTTATTCTAAGGATAATAGGAGATAAATGAGGATATTACATGGATTATTAAGAGATTATTACTTATTATTAGGAATTAAATCAAATTAGTTTGAATTAAACTAAATGGGTGGCCTAGAGTGAATTGAGGAGTTGAAAGAATTTTGGACTCCTTGTTGAGGAGGAGTGGACGGCAAGGACTAGTTGAAAGGGGGGGTGCCGAATTTCCTTTAGGATATTCTCCATCTTTTGTTTTCTTTTCCTCCAAATTTCAAGTAGCCGAATTCCCATCTTTGATTTTCTCTTTTCTTCACAATCTCTTAAAACCGAAAAAGAAAGACCATTCTCCTTTTTCTTAGACCTTGGCCACTCTCTACACCCTCACCATTAATCTATTTCATTTCTTTTCTCAAAGCTTTTAGTAAAACTTGCTTTCTCCTATTAAATTCACCATTGGCGAATATACTCCTCCTTGGTGTGCCGAGTTTTCTTTCCCTATTTTGGTGTAGTCTTGGCGAATCTCAAACAAAGTGTTCCTCTTTATTTCTTCAATCGGTTCTAAGGTGAGTAGACCAAAGTGCTTTCTTTATTGGTTCTCTTGTACTTGTCGACTTCTAGGGGTAAGGACTGATTTGACACTTGTTGAAAAGGTATTAACTTTCTATGTTGAAACCGATTATGTTTAGGTGCTTGAGATCTTGAAGAAATCGGTTCAAGTTTCCATCAACTAAATATTGGTAAGTTGACGGTAAGTCAAATCTTTCTAAGCCTTTTAGTGGATAATTGGAAAAGTCAAACTAATCTTGTTTGGTACTAAAGGTTGACCGATTGTAGTTTATGAACCAGATTCGTGATTCGGGTGCTGAAGCTAGTATTCAAAGTGAATAGGTAAGGATTCGAGTTCGAAAGATGACCCCTTTAAATTACTTGGATTGGCCGAATAGGCCATAGTACTAATCCCATGGTTGGTCAATATAGGTGCGAGAGAGATCTAGGTGGCACTCCTCCTTTCGGGATTTAGGCGTTCGGTGGTGACAGTGTGTACATACACACTTATAGCAATTAATAACCGTGCTAGATATATGTTGTATGTAAATTTGCTTGATGTAGATACGAGATATAGTACCTTAATGGTACAAGCGAGGATTTCGGTAAGTCTCTTTTAATATGAGATTATTATTATGCTTTTTGGAAGCATGGTTTTATGATACATGTGATAAATGTATGAGATCCGATCATGATTACTTGACTTTTGTGGGTTAAATGAGCGGAGGGCGGTGATATTGTGCCGACGGGCACCAAAGGTGTTTTGGTAACACACTGTGACTACGGTCACCAGAGGTTTGGTACCTCCAGGAGGTTTGGTACCTCATCGCGTCTCGTCCCTGTGGCTTAGCACCACCGTGGGTTGGCCCCACTTTGAGATATGGGATTGACGCCAGTGATTTGGCATCACACGATGGGTTGGCCCCATCAATCGATTGTGTCTATGGACACCGAGGTTTGGCACCTCCGGTGATTTGGCATCACATCTCGTGACTATATGTCACCAGTGGTTTGGCACCACCAAAGGTTTGGTACCATAACGGGGTAGATTGAGGCGCTTGGTTGGCTAGGTTGGGTACATTGTCTTGTGCATATTAATTGTTATAATCTGTATGAGATTGGTTTAAACCGGGGGAAGGGTTACATACTGAGTCTTGGTGACTCACCTTCTCCATTATTTTTTTCAGGTGATGCATAGATCGCGGATATGGAGCCGGAGGGACTCGAGGTGGCCATGCAGTGGACTTGAATTTAATGAACTTTAAACTTAGTTATACTATTTTATTATTGGTTTATTTTTATTTTGGATGTAATAAGGCCTCCGTATACTTTACTTTTGTTATTTCTCATATGATGGATATTTTGTTTTTAACTATAAATTTAAATCACACGTTTTCCAAATTAATACGAAAAATGTTTTATCGTGCCAGCGGGCACATTTGAACTTTGTATAATAACTTGACTCAATTAAATTTCCGAATTTAATCTAAGTATGATTTCAGCAAAATAACCAAAAATGAAAAGTTTTCAACAAAACTCAAGTTGGCTTTAAAATGGGTTCAAAAGTTCTTCTCCAGAATAAACCGTATTCTATCAAGTGTTTGGGTAGGGTTTGAATAATAATACGGAATGAAAAAATGCACTTCTTATTGAAAATAATGATGCGTGAACATGCCTATTTTACAAAAGATTCTTATTATTCCTAGGCTTGAAACAACAAGTGTGTTTTGAACATTACTCTTTTAGTCCTAAAATTACAGAATTTCTTCCGCATCAGCTTGTCCGTAACACTTCCAGTTCGTAAGGCTTAATACCCGCCAAGTTTCCTCTCCTCGAACTTCCTTCAGACACAGTGTTGATGTTCAAAGTTCTCATCATGTCTTCAGCTGTTTCCTCATTCATGTCCTCCTATCCTGAATGAATAATTCCTCCTGACACGAATGTATTAGATATATGGGGAAAAGTCATTGAACCCCACTCAATCTCAACACCATTCAATCGTGCCCTTCTTCTTTCACGTTTCCTCTCAACTCCTCCTTTCTCTATCCGACATCTGGCATATGGCCCAGACCGAAGCGATCCTGCTTGTCAACCAATCCTGGCACTCTGACTGAAACCTGGAGATGTTTTCCAAGTCCCCTCCCGGGCAGTGCTCCTCTCCCTATTGTCAACTGTAGGCCCATCCTTGTTGCTTCAGAGAGTTTGGGCACCGGGATCTTACTTACTTCACTGATGAAAGTTGAATTTACAAATTCCAACGACCTAAAGGAACACTCTATAGCCTCCATATCATTCTCTATGTACGGTGCATTACTGGTAACAGACGCGATAATATCCTCTTCCGCATTTATAGTGATCAAACCGCCTCTATCACCAACTTTACCTTTTGGTGTAACGACGATGGCACCCTCGCTTTGAGTGGATCCGGGCCTCCCTAATAAATGCTTATAGGAAGGCTTGATGTCCATTATGAGGAAGTCTACCTCGACGTGTTTGGCCCGATTAGGAGGGTATCTCAATCCTTCCCATTACTTTTCTCTCAGTACCATCGAATGCTCTCACTATATTTTGGCATGTTTTCATATGAGAGTGTCTCATCGGTAACTTTGTTTAGTGTAGATAGGGGCAAGACATTTAGTGCCGACCCTTTGTCGATCAATATCCCCGGTAATGTATACCCTTTGCATCGGGTAGTAATATGTAAAGCCTTGGTAGACCCCATGCCCCCTTGCGGAATTTCATCATCACTAAAAGAAATGAAATTGTCTGCGCTTATGTTACTAACGAGGTGATCTAGTTTGTTTACCAAAATGTCTTCAGCAACATAAATTTCATTCAACACTCTCATTAGTACGCTGCGATATACCTCTGAGTTTAGAATCAAAGCCAGTACTGATGTGCGTGCCACCGCTTGTGTAATTGTTCTACCATACTGTACTCACTGTGCTTTAGGAACTTCAAAACTCTCTAGCATCACTCTCTGCCACTGGCTCATTAACGAGTGGTCCTGTCTTCTCATCTCCCCTTCTCATCATAGAGGACTCACTTCGGGTGGTGTCTTTGGCGAATTCTCTTTCTCGAAAACAGTCATAGTGCAATTGTAATTCCAAGGTACCCTCTTGTCATTTTTATAAGGAAAAGTCACGGGTTTCTGGATTATAATCCTCGTAGGAGGAGTTATGGGTCTTCTAATTACAACTATCGGTGCACCCGCATAAGGAGAAGTCGTGGGTTTTTTAATGTCAACCATCGGTGCCACCTTCACTCCGGCCTCATCGACCCCTGGCCACGTGATAATCACACGTGGGTGATTGACTTTAGGGATCCTTTCTATTGACCCTCCTTCTGTGGAACATACGTCTTCTCTTTCTACCAAGTCAAAGAACTCCAGCTCTTTATTATCCATTAGCCCTTGTACTAGGGCTCCGAATTCGTTACATTGCTGGATTTCATGGCCTTCCTTATTATGGAACTCACAGTAGTTCCTTGTATCTTGAGATCTGCTCACATTCTCTTGCAGAACTAACCAAATTTTCTGCATTTCTTTCCAAACCTCTCTCAATGGGGTTCTGACCTCAGCAATCTTCTATTTGAACCTTCTCCCCTATTTTCAACTATCTCGTTTACCCTACTATCAACATGACTGGGTAACAAATTTCCTCCACCAGGTGGGTCATTGAAGTCTACCACCCCCGCCTTGATAAGTCGCTCGACTAGTCTTTTGAATGAAGTACGCTTCTCTGTCGAGTGACTCCATACATCCGCATGGCACTCACAATCGAGCGCTTGTGTCATACCACTTAGGATATGGAGGTTGCAAAGCTGCTTCAAGTAAAATAGGGACACGACATGCGCATCAAATAAGGTCTTATACAACTTCTTATACGTCACAGGTATAGGAGTAAATTGGAATCTCTTAGTCTTCTACCTCGTGTTGGGCTCTTGTCTTGGTCGGGCCTGCTGGCCCACAGTTATCACTCTCGGTTGGGTAATAGTAATGGGTTTAGGATAACCCGAGCTTATATTCCCTACTTCAGCTTCCCTTTTCTTCGGCGCTACTCTTCTTGTGCTCTCTCCGGCCTCTATCTTCCCACACCTGATCGCGTTCTCTATCATCTCGCCTGACATCACCATGTCTGTGAAACTCTTAGTCGTGCCTCCTAACATGTGGTTAATGAACAGTGCCTTCAGGGTATTGATGAAGAACATGGTCATTTTCTTTTTTAATAACGATGGCTGGACCTGTGTAGCGACCTCCCTCCATCTTTAGGCGTATTTTCTGAAGCTTTCACTTGACTTTTTCTCTATTTTTGCAACGTGATCCTGTCAGGTGCTATATCGGTCACATGGCCGTAATGCTTGATGAAAGCCTGCGCCAAATCTCTCCACGATCTGATTTGGGTACAACTCAACTGATTGTACCATTTTGCTGCAGCTCCAATCAGACTATCCTAAAAGCAGTGGATCAACAACTGGTCATTGTTGACATATCCTGTCATTCTCTGGCAAAACATCGTAATATGGGCTTCAGGACAGCTAGTCCCGTTGTACCTTTCAAACTCTGGCATCTTGAACTTCGGAGGAAGTACTAAATCTGGGACTAGACTCAGCTTCTTAGCGTCCACTTTGCATTGTTGATCAGCACCTTCCAATGCTCAAAACTTCTCCTCCAGCCATTTGCATCGATCTTCGAACTCTTTTGGAAGCTCTGCTTTTACTTTCTCTCCTTCTGCCGCCTCATCGAAGTCTGGGACCATTGGTTTTACCAAATTAACTTCGGGTTAGAGCTCGAGCCCGCAGGGAAATTTACCAGTGCCGGAGCACCGGATTGGTGCTGAGGTTTGATATTGACCAACACTCTTGGTGGTTGCACTTGGGAACTCGTCGGGGCCAGGCCCGGAGGGCACGTAAAATCTTCATTATCTTCTCCTATATAGACCATAGGCCTTTTTCCGTTTCCAGGCCCTCCAATCAACAACTGTGTTAGCTGGCTCATCATGCTTCTCCGATTCCAGATTTGATCCTCATATCTGTTGGATCTTGGCTAATCGCTTCTTGCATCCGAGCTCGCAGCTTGGTCTTGCATCTCTTTCTGATCCGCTCTAACCTTTCCATCCTTTGATCCATTGCTCTCGTCTTTTTCCGAGTGTAATAGCGGTGTTCCAGGATAACTATAGTATGATTTCTAGTTAATAGGGTTGTCTTATAATATTTAATGCAAATATTGTGATGCAATGCCAATGCATGAAATGTAATGCAAATGAATGAATGCAAAAAATAAAGGAGTCGATTCTGATTCAATTTCTTTTGGAACACTTATTGAAAAAAACAAAATCCTTTACATAAAACAGAGTCACATATACGACCTAGCCCTTATGCCCAAAGTTTTAACTTTCTCAAGAAGTGAAGCTAACCCTCGACCCTGGTTCGACTTTAACTCATAAAATATACTTAACACATCAGCCTGAACCGCTAAAGTTTGTAAATAATCGACTACTTCTCATATTTGAGCCACAGCTTCGCCTATAAGGTAGTCTCTTTCTCTGACTTGGTTCTGAGATCGTTGAAGTTGTTCTTTCCCTCGCTGGTTGTCTGCCTCCAATAGTTGGATCCGGAGCTCACTGCTTTGCAAAGACCGCTTCGAGCTCCACTACCTTTCCTTTCAACTCGTCAATCTGGCTTAGGCTTGATTCCAACTTCACCGTAGAGTTGTGACTTTGACACAATGCCTTCTCTAATTCTGCTACTCGAGCTCTTAACATCCTATTTTCGCTTTGGCTCTCCCCACCTTCTTTTTCAGGGCATCCTTTTGCGCTTGAACCCTATGGAATCTCTTCTTCCACTGGTCGACCTTGGTCTTTTTTTCCTGGACTTCTTGACGCCATTGTTCTGAGGTTTTACCCAGCCCAGCAGTCCTCATCGATAGATGCAACTTCTTGTAATCGGTCTTCAAGCTATCCAAATCTTCTTCGGCCTTCCTTTTTCTTTTCCTCAGCTTCTCAGCCTCTGATTTCTGGATATCAATATCTAACATCAGATTCATTTTTTCCTCTTTCAATTGTTCTATCTTTTCCCTAACTCTGAATTTTTACTTTCAAAGTCCCGCTTCATGATCTCCAACTCGGCGGACTACTTGCGGTATTCTTCTATCGATCGAGCAAAGATCCTCGTAGTACCTGGGATATTATCGTTCACTCTTCTATTCGCCATGTATTATATTCGAGGTTGCCATTGGACCCATAGCAACTCTTTTCATTCGGTGAATCTGCTTCCACGCATCAGAAACTTCTCGAACTCTTTTTTTATAATTATTCCCACTATACGAGAATTCAAACTGAGCTAACCCATGCGTTACCGGTATAAACTATCTCAATTGGTATTGCCTTAGCACGAGCAAAGGAGCATACTCAACAGCTCCCCAGATCCCTAACAGAGGAACCCAATCATAACTCCCACACCGGTAGAGGATTTCATCGGGAACAAACCAAGGAGCTCTCCATTCCACATCTTTTCCCAAGATTCTCAAGAAGCGATCCGCTTCTCTTCGATATGTCATCTCTCCTGGGCACGACGGCCAACTCCTTTAATGGGGAGTAATTCGCAAAAAAGACCTGACAAGAATTTCTATCTACTTTCCAGAAATGGCTATAGAACCACCCCAACAACAATTAGCGCATCCCATGAATCTTCCTCACCGCTTCTCCCAAGACGAGTTCAAAGATCTAAACGTTTGGCGAGAATCACTAGTACCGGCGTAATCCCTTTGTCAAGACGATCGAACAAATCAATAACTGCTTCATCTACATGCCTCAAAGCCTTGGGAAAATTACCAAGCCATAGATACTTAAGGCAAAATGTCGACTTTCCTCTTAACATCTAGGTGTGCCGCCATCAGTCCCTCAAGCTTACCCAAGGAATGCATTTCCCTTCACCCTTCTGCTGAATTCGTGCCATGACCCACTGTTTGCTCATCCCAGTGATACTCATCAGCTTCTTTACAAAAGTTGGTGTATTAACGGCCCTGAGTAAATTTTGTCGACCGAGCCCTTTGATCACAAGCAAAGCCAGATATTTCTCCAAGGTAGGCACCAAGTCCACTTCCCAAACGTAAAACAAATATAAGCGGATTCCAATATTGAGTCATAGCCCGAAACAAGTGTTTGTCCACTCTGATGTCGAGTAAGTAAGGTAGATCACCATAATTAATGTAGAAAAGTTGCCTAGTTGCTTTATCCCAACCAGCCCATATGTCTCTTAGTTCTTGTAGCTCATTCTCTGTCACACTGATGCAAGTGAAGTCCAATAATTCTGATGTGTACCCTTCGGTTAGACTATCCCCTTCTCAAGTCGCGTTTCTCGACCATATACGCACGGCCGCATTATCCTCTACTTTATCAAGGAACTGCTCTCCATAACAAGCATTCTAACTTAGTAATTAAAACAGAATCGACGCCTTTTAAGTATGAAATGACATGCAAATATGACCAAAATAAAACAAGTTAGTATCACATAAAAGTAACCAAAGCAAGTGAAAAAATGTCTAACCACTACATAGGTAGCCACTAAGGTTTAGCATGGCTCTACCTAGGGTGGGCTCTTAAGGTTCACTATATGTGGTTTGGTTCTAAAGAAAGGATACCTGAACCAGCAGATTCCTCAATCCTCACCCATTATGGGCTCATACTAATTGAGTTCAGTTCAGGGGAATACATTTCCCTATGGCCATGCGGAGGTGAAAACCTCACGGAACCATAGGTACGGATGTATCCCGGAAGCAGTCCCCTAGCCCATGCGGAGGTGAAAACCTCACGAAGGCATAGATTTTTGCTCCCACTAAAGGGGGTGACCACAACGGTCATGCAATATGAATGCAAAATATTCTATGTGTCTCAAACCAAAACAGATATATGACGCGACACAGACCCTATGCAAATGAAAAATGGAAAAAAAAATTATTCTTGATAAAAAGGACATTAATCAACCAATTTTACGGCTTGACTCTCTTAATGGTCCCCAGTGGAGTCGCCAAGCTGTCGAAACCATTTTATTGTTTGGAAAACGGGCCGACTTTAAAAAGAAAAATGGAGTCGCCACCAATCATTTTTGAAGTGTGATTGGGTCACTTTAGAAAACATTTTGGTCTATGAATTTTAAGAAAACGAGCTCGGGAGTCGGTTACGCACGAGGAAGGATTAGCACCCTCGCAACGCCCAAAATTGGTACCGTATTGATTGATTAATGTCCTTAATATCGAAAATTAAAAAATATTTTAAAATATGGAAAAAATGTTTGGATGACTCTCATTGGATATCGAAACTCTCTTATTCCGAAAAGCTGAAATACCACATCCAGCACGATAGGACACGATGCTTCAAACCCTCGATACCAAGATCATTTCATGATTTCCAAAATACATGTATTGCAATTTGAAAAGGGTATTTCACCATTTGGCTAAACTAAAAACCGAAACCCAGCACGATTGGGTACGATTCTTTGGATTTCCAATCATGAAATATTGCCTTTATTTAAGAAATACGAAAAAAATCTGTGAAGGATATCTAGTTGTTTAGATGAACAGAAAATCGAAACCCAGCACGATTGGACACGAATTTCTTGAACTTCCAAACACGAAACATTGCCTTATTTTCAAAAAATACGATTGAAATCTTCAAAGGATATATAGTGATCTAGACGAACGAAAAAATCTAAGCCCAGCACGATTGAGCACGATTTCTCGAACTTCCAAATACACAAAACTACCTTTGTGAAATATTTTTTTAATTTTTTAAAAGAAACCAAAAATAAATACATGGAAATGTAGACACGATTAATAGGAAATAACAATAATGCACCCAAAAGGAGAAAATAAATAATAATAATACTGCTAATGTAATATAACACTAATAATAAATAATTAATAATGAATATAAAAGTCATGGTGATAATATTAACCTTAATAAAGAATAATAGTAAAAGAAATAAAGGTATACCGATAGTAATAAAATAGTAGATATAAAAAATAATATATAAATAAACAATTAAAGCAATCCATGATATATGTGATAATAGATATAATAGTATGTAAAAGAAAATAAAGATAATAAAGAAAGATATTAGTAATAAAGTAATATAATGATAAATAATAATAATAAGTATAGTATAGCAATAATAGTACTAGATAAAAAGAATAATAATAATCCCAAAATAAACATAATAAGAAAACAATAAAATAATAGTACTAATAAAACAAAGAGAAGTAAAAGAAAATAAAACATTTGATAATAATAAAAATAAAAAATAAAATATATATAATAGTAAATATAATAGAAATACAATAGTAATATATAATATAGTAGTGATAATAAAATAATAATATAATAGTATATAATAAAATATAAAACAATAAAAGTAATAAATAAAAATGTTAGTAATACAATAGTATAACAATAGATATGATAATACCAAGTATAGTACATAAAAATAACGGTATATTAATAATAAAATAAAAATAGTATTAATAAGAATGAGAATAATAAATATAATTATTAATAATATATAAAATAGGATAATAAAATATTCAAAATGATTACTTTAAAGGGTGAAATAGTAAAATAATTGGAAAGGATCAACTTGATCAAAACAAAAATTTGGGCCAAATTTAAAAACAAATGAAGGCAAAAGGGCTAAATCATAAGGCGCGCGCAACATAGAGGGGCCTAAAACGCAATTATTCCAGATTCCCAAACACTGCACCTGAACACGGACTAAATTGTAATGAGGGCCCAAATTTGGGACCAAATTTAAAAGTATAAAAAAAGGAATGAGATGTGATTAAAATAATGGCGCAAACGGGGAGACCGAAGGCGCAATTTTCCCATTAAAGGTGAGAATGCACAAATCCACCTGCATAAGCAAGTGGTCACGTGGGGCCTTCACCCCTTTTAATTTCCAAAACAAAAAAACCATTTTCTTTCATTCTCATCTGTTTCAAAAAAACCAGAACACCCCTTCCTTTTCAAATCTATTAGGGTTTCAGCCCTTTTTCTAAAGGGTTCCTTTCTCTTCCACTCTCCCCTTTCGGTCTTATCCGACCAAGGGTTTCGGTGAACACTACCACCGACACCGTCGATCGCAGAATAGGTAATCTTTTTATCGCATTTTATACAGATTATATAGTTAAAAAAAAAGGTAAAAAAAGGAAAAAAAAAAGCAAAATAACGAAATAGTTGTTTGAAAATGAAGAAAAGAGAAAGAGTATAATAACAAAAGAAAACCTTTTCTTTGGTATTGATCTCTATTTTCAGTCAAAAAAAAATGCTCTACTGCCTCTATATTCTTTTTGTGTAAATCCTGTGAAAAAAAAAAAGTCCTCCCCCCTTTTCAAATCTATTATTCCCCTTTTATCCTAAGAAAAAACCCCCTAAAAATAGAATAAAATCTAAACTACAATCCCCTTCCGTGTTGTATTGCTTCCTGCTTTGTAGGTTCGACTACCGGAGGAGTGGATGCGCACGATTCGGAAGGCGTGGTGACGTGGCTCGATGGACTATTTGACGGCGCGAGGCTACTGTGGCTAGGGTTTCCGATTTCTGTTTTTCAGGTTTTGGGCTAAAGATTTGGGCTCTTATTTTTCTGATTTGGTTAATTGGTATTGGGCTGCAAAATTGGGCCTTATACAAAGCTTTAACTCTCTTAGAGTTCTCTTCAAATGAGTGCAAAATTCTCCCTAGTTTTCACCAAAACTAATCCTGATTACATTTTGACCTCCTCCCCCAAAAGTTCTATAGTACTACATCTTTAATTGCCTTTTAATTGGTCTCCTCTCAAAACAGGGATACAAGGCCCTTTTAAATAAACTAAGATTAAAAGTCTAATCATATTAAAATATCGCCAGAGAAATTAAAATTTAACTGGTGATAACACTTCGTATATGGAGAGCAGAGGGACTGAAATGCAAAAAGAAGAGACTTTGCTTTATCAAATTCTATTTTAAATTATATTAGGATAATTAATATTAGGATAATTATCTAGGATTATTTAATTTCTTTATTTATCTTTATTTATCTTTAATTAAATTGTAATTATCTTTGGGAGTTTGAGTAGAATTAGACTATCTACCTTAAGCACTATAAATAGGGGATGGAGTAACTCATTTGGGTGTTCATCTTTTTCTGTACACTCCTCCCCCATAATTCTTTTGTGTTTCATTTATTTTTCTTTCAATAAAATTCCCTTTTTCCATACTTTTATATTTACTTTCTTTCCCACCACAATTATGAACCACTAAAGTTCCATCTAGTCAAGGTTGTTGAATTCCCAAGGGTTCTTGAGGCTTAGAATCCGCTTAACTTTCTCACTTTCGGGTATTCATTGTTTCTCCTGCAATACGGGCGACGCTTTCGCTCGTGCCCCTTTAAAAGTAACCTTTCAACGATGCAAAGGCGGCCGCTTTGTGTGTTTTGGAAGGATTGCACCGTCGGTTCGTGAGCTTCTCGCACGGAGGTTAGCGAGCCCAAGAGACAAAATGGCGTGGGATTCGCCATTGAGAAACATTGATCTAGCGTAAATGGCTCCACAAGAGCAACAAAGAAGCAGAGTCGGGCTCCCTAAATTCGTAAGGTAAAACTCTTGGAGTTGGTGGTCGTAGGCGTCCTCTTTCACTATAACTGGCTTACTCGGGCAGAGAAGGGTCATCCAAAAGCCGAAGATTGAACCCAAGGAGGAACGAGACAATCGGAGGCTAGAATTTCGCCAAATAAGAAAACTCATATTCTTTAAACTCTCTTATTTTCCTTTCTATTTTCGCAATTACTTTCACAATTTCAATTTATTTAATATTCTGTTTTTATTATTATTTTTCCAGATCGAAAATTATTAATTCTGTTTTTTTAATTTTTCAGGAACGCAGGTTTTCTTGGGCACGATTCTGCCTAGGATCTCGAAAAACAGACATTTGTATAATCCGATCCCTGTGGATTCGACCCTACTTCCCCTTTACTGTTATTTTCATTATTTTACAGGGAGTAGGATATATTTTGGTGCATTCAACGACGCATCAAATTTTGGCGCCGTTGTCGGGATCGATAACGCATTAATCCTATTTTTCTTTTCTATGACCGATCCGCTCCTGCATTCTTGCGCTTTGATTTGGAGATCGAAAAGATCGAAAGCTAATCGAAAAGAAACTAAGTTGAAGAAAAGGTTCGGTGGTGGTAGTGACTCGAAGCAATCCACCACCGTAAATTAGGACCGATTTATTGAAGCGGAATCTAGGGTTAACGAAAACCCTACTCAAACGCTTGAAAGTAAAGCGAAGAAGTCGATCCATTTGAAGAAGTGTTCAACGCTAGGTTGACGAAAACCCTAATTTGGTACAAGAACCAATGGCTCAAACGATTCGCAACTAGCAAGTTCTCAACGGAATAATCGCCATCGTGCATCGTGATATCCTACCATGGATACCGACTTTGAACTGAAATCGTGGTTAATTCATTGTCTGCCAACTTTTCGAGGGTTACAAAATGAAAACCCCCACAAACACTTAAAGGAGTTTCATATGGTTTGTCTGAGTATGAAACCTCAAGGCGAATCGAGGATCGATTAAATTGCGCTTTTCCTTTTCCCTAGCAGATTCACTTAGGAATGGTTATTTTATTTACCTCTGGATCTATAACTACTTGGTGATCTATCTCGCTTGTTTCTCAATGTGTTTTTTCAAAGATCTAGAGCGGTGAGCTAAGAAGGGAGATCGTAGGGATTAGGCGAGAAAGCGGAGACTCTATATGATTATTGGGAGCGGTTCAAGAAGTTGTGTGCAAGCTGCCCACAACACGGTATAACAGAGCAATCTCTTCTCCAAGATTTTTATGAAGGGTTGAAACCGATGGAGATGAATATGGTGACGCTGCTAGTGGAGGAGTTGGTTAACATGACCCCCAACAAGCAAGGGACTTGATTTCCACAATGGCTGCAAATTCTCGCAGCCTCAAGCCAATCCTGAACCTCCTGTAAGGGTTCACCACCTAAGTAATTCTTCCATAGAAGATAGAATTGATAAACTTACTAATATGATGAATACTCTTCTTGTAGAAAAACAAAAAAAGCTTGGTTATGTGAAATATGTGCTACACCTAAGCACACAACTGATACATGTCCCAGTTTGTATGATGACTCTATGGCTCACTTAGGTGCAAGGGAAATTTTCCTGCCCACCACAGAGGCGATACGACCCTTACTCTAATACCTACAACCTGGGATGGAGGGATCACCCTAACTTAGGTTATGGGCCAACCCACAATATAACCACCATACCGAACCGAAGTTTCACAAAGACCACAAGATTCGTGTAATTCTCTAAAAACTTTGGTCAATAAATTAGCGCTAATATGCTTGATTTTCAATAAAAACCGAGGCATCTATAAGAGAATTGACCATATCGGTTGAGAAATTGAACTCTCAAGGAAGTCATGCCGTCACAAATGAACCAAACCCAAGGCAAAACGCAAATGCGGTGATGTCGCGAAGTGGAAAGGTAATCGGAATCGATTCCCAATGTAAATCATGCCCAAGAAATCGCCAGGAAAAACCCAAAAAGACTAACAGTCCGAACGAAACCCCATTGCCCATAATTCAACCTCTATTTCCGAACGATTCCACCAAAGGTTTAAAAGGTAAGGTGACAAGGAAATCCTCGAAACATTTAGGAACGTCAAATCAACATTCCACCGTTGGATGCCATCAAGCAAATACCTGTGCACGCTTAAATTTCTTAAAGAGCTTTGCACCAACAAACGAAAGTTAACAGGTAATGAAAGGGTGAATGTTGGTGAAAATGTGTCTGCAGTGTTACAGCGAAAAATGCCGGCAAAATGTAAGGATAGGGCATGTTTGCAATACCATGCAAAATAGGTCATTTGGGAATTAAAAGGCTATGTGTGATCTAGAGCCTCCATAAATGTAATGCCCTATTCTATTTATGAATCACTTAACGGGTTTTTGACAAAACAGTGTTAGCATTCAATTGGCGACAGTCCGTTGTGCATCCCCAAGGAGTCCTCGAGGACGTGTTGGTAAAAGTTAACGAACTTATTTTTCCCGCAGATTTCACGTGATAAAAATAGAGAGGAGGAAGGTCTCGGATCTTCAAATCTCTTGTTGGGACGACCATTCCTTAGTACAAATTAGTACTAAAATTGACGTCGGGTGGAACTCTCACGATGGAGTTTGATGGGGAGATCGTGAAATTTAACGCTCACGATGCCATTAGCCAACCCAAGGAAATTTTGAACTTGAATTGTGTTGATATAATTGACTCATTAGTGGAAGAAAATTTTGAATCCATTTATGATTTTAAATTTGACTTTGATAAATTTGAACTGTTAATGAGTTGTTATCCCTGTGTACTAAGCTTTTACCTTCTCATTATGCAGAGCTAGATCCAAAATTAAAACCACCTCTCGGCGGCCTCAAATTCACATTTTTGGAGGATGATGAGACCATTGTCGACTTAAAAGGGATTGACCCCTTGGAGGAAAATATGAAACCGATGAAAAGGCGCAAGGACAATTAAACCCAAATATGGTGGATGTGATAAAAAACGAGAAATTCCAAGCTCACACGATTAAAAAGATTTATTTTGAGCCACCGTAGAACCATTTAAGTCGTCGAGCTAATGACGTTAAACAAGCGCTTGTTGGGAGGCAACCCAATCTTTATTTTTCTTTTATTATTTATTTTTATTTTATTATTTATTTTTATTTATTTTATTTTATTTTCTTTTCTTTTTAATTTCTTTTATTTAAATATCAATAAATTTCTCTTCTTTGCTTAGCTAAAATGGAGCGTTGAGGTTCGACTCAACACTTTTGGCCAAGCAACTCACCGAACTCATTCCTATCCTCCGCATTCGACAAGAGCTACACGGGAGTTTTTCTAAACTTTTCTTCTTATTTATTTGTTTTGCGTCCACATTGAGGACAATGTGCTTTAAGTAGGGGAGGTACTCTTCAGACATCAGCATATTCTGCTGAGATTTGTGTTTGTTGCTTGAGGCTCTTTTAGGTTGTCCATATTTTTTTTTAGAACATTCTGTCGCTAATCATGCCCAAGAATTTGCCTCACGACTTGCCAACTATTTGACCCGTGCATGATTCTTGGCCACCGAGTAAATTCGATTCATTCTGCTTGATTTTATCTCCATTGTTTTATTCTTATTAGGCTAAAAATAATTATGATTAATAAGTTAATTATATCTTGCTTTTCGTAAAATTGATCAAGTTTAATATCAAGTGGACACTTAATATATTTGCATGCCTAAGTTATGTTCATGACTATTAGGTGGTTACTAAAACTTATTTTGACACTTCATTATTTCTCTTAGGTCCTCTTGAAGTTTATATTTTCGTGAAAATTGTGATTAATAAATATTTCCAAGGTTATGAGTACGACTTAGAACGTGATCTGATCGAGTAACCGGGTAGGTGCTTGGTTGTCATTCTACTTGCGTCAAAAGGTTTTGTGACGTAATAGGTAAACTCCGCTAGCCAAGGTTATGAGTATGGCTCTAACGTGATCGGTTGAGTAACCGGGGTAGGTGCTTGCTTGCCATTCTACTTCGCGTCAAAAGGTTTTGTGACGTGATTTAGTAAAACTCATCAACCGGAAATAAAAAATTTTAAGAGTATGTTGAAATGAGTAACCGGGTGGGATGCTTGGGTTGTCATCTCTCTTCAGCGTAAAAGGTTCGATATATTCAAGTAAATAAAAATAAGAAAAAAAAGAAAAGAAAAGAAAAATAGTACTAATAAAATTACGCTTGGGGACTAAGGAGGAAATAAATAAAGTGTCTTGGTAGGTTTGGTAATTTACCTAAATTGCATGAAATAATTCAAGACGATTTTAATTTTGTGTGTGTTAATTAGAAAACTTTTTCTATTTTACTTAAAGCAAGCTTAGAAGTTCTCTTATTTTTCATATGCATTTTTGACTAATCTTTATAAAACTTTGGAGTAGAATTTCTTTGGGATCTAATTTTCACGTGGATAGGAACCATACTTGAGGGCAAGCATGGGCTAAGTAGGGGATTTGATAACACTTTAGAACGACATGTTTTATGTTCTAATTATATATTAATTTCGAATGTGACTCTACTAATTTGGGTTATTTATGGACTTTATTCTCATAGGGACTAAATTGGAGACCAATGCAAAATTGAGGCCAAAATCGTGAAATTAAAGATAAAAATGGACCAATGTGCAACAAAGGAAAAGATGGTGCCAAAAGTGCAGACATGGAGAGCAGAGGGGACTGAAATGCAAAAAGAAGAGACTTTGCTTTATCAAATTCTATTTTAAATTATATTAGGATAATTAATATTAGGATAATTATCTAGGATTATTTAATTTCTTTATTTATCTTTATTTATCTTTAATTAAATTGTAATTATCTTTGGGAGTTTGAGTAGAATTAGACTATCTACCTTAAGCACTATAAATAGGGGATGGAGTAACTCATTTGGGTGTTCATCTTTTTCTGTACACTCCTCCCCCATAATTCTTTTGTGTTTCATTTATTTTTCTTTCAATAAAAATCCCTTTTTCCATACTTTTATATTTACTTTCTTTCCCACCACAATTATGAACCACTAAAGTTCCATCTAGCTGAAGGTTGTTGAATTCCCCAAGGGGTTCTTGAGGCTTAGAATCCGCGCTTAACTTTCTCACTCGGGTATTCATTGTTTCTCTGAATACTGGTCGACGCTCCCCTGTGCCCTTTAAAAGTAACCCTTTCAACGCATGCAAAGGCGGCTTTGTGTGTTTTGGAAGGATTGCATCGTCGGTTCGTGAGCTTATCGCCGAGGTTAGCGAGCCCAAGAGACAAAATGGCGTGGATTCGCCATTGAGAAACGTTGATCTAGCGTAAATGGCTCCACAAGAGCAACGACAAGTGAGAGCCTGGCCCTAAATTGTAAGGTAAAACTCTTGGAGTTGGTGGTCGAGGCGCCCTCTTCCACTATAACCGGCTTACTCGGCAGAGAAGGGTCATCCAAAAGTCAAGATTGAACCCAAGGAGGAACGAGACAATCGGAGGCTAGAATTTCGCCAAATAAGAAAACTCATATTCTTTAAACTCTCTTATTTTCCTTTCTATTTTCGCAATTACTTTCACAATTTCAATTTATTTAATATTCTGCTTTTATTATTATTTTCCAGATCGAAAATTATTAATTTGTTTTTTAATTTTTCAGAACGCAGTTTTCTTGGGCACGATTCGCCTAGGATCTCGAAAAATGACATTTGTATAATCCGATCCTGGATTCGACCCTACTTCCCTTTATCGTTATTTTCATTATTTTACAGTGGAGTAGGATATATTTTGTGTATTCAACGACGCATCAAATTCTTCATAAAAAGGTTCGATATATTCAAGTAAATAAAAAATAAGAAAAGAAAAGAAAAGAAAAGAAAATAGTACTAATAAAATTACGATTGGGGACTAAGGAGGAAATAAATAAAGTGTCTTGGTAGGTTTGGTAATTTACCTAAATTGCATGAAATAATTCAAGACGATTTTAATTTTTTGTGTGTTAATTAGAAAACTTTTTCTATTTTACTTAAAGCAAGCTTAGAAGTTCTCTTATTTTTCATATGCATTTTTGACTAATCTTTATAAAACTTTGGAGTAGAATTTCTTTCGTGGATCTAATTTTCACAAGGATAGGAACCATACTTGAGGGCAAGCATGGGCTAAGTAGGGGAATTTGATAACACTTTAGAACGACATGTTTTTATGTTCTAATTATATATTAATTTCAATGTGACTCTACTAATTTGGGTTATTTATGGACTTTATTCTCATAGGGACTAAATTGGAGACCAATGCAAAATTGAGGGCCAAAATCGTGAAATTAAAGATAAAATGGACCAATGTGCAACAAAGGAAAAGATGGTGCCAAAAGTGCAGATATGGAGAGCAGAGGGATGAAATGCAAAAAGAAGAGACTTTGCTTTATCAAATTCTATTTTAAATTATATTAGGATAATTAATATTAGGATAATTATCTAGGATTATTTAATTTCTTTATTTATCTTTATTTATCTTTAATTAAATTGTAATTATCTTTGGGAGTTTGAGTAGAATTAGACTATCTACCTTAAGCACTATAAATAGGGGATGGAGTAACTCAGTAATAAAGTAATATAATGATAAATAATAATAATAAGTATAGTATAGCAATAATAGTACTAGATAAAAGAATAATAATAATCCCAAAATAAACATAATAAGAAAACAATAAAATAATAGTACTAATAAAAGCAGGTAGAAGTAAAAAGAAAATAAAACATTTGATAATAATAAAAAATAAAAAAATAAAATATATATAATAGTAAATATAATAGAAATACAATAGTAATATATAATATAGTAGTGATAATAAAATAATAATATAATAGTATATAATAAAATATAAAACAATAAAAGTAATAAATAAAAATGTTAGTAATACAATAGTATAACAATAGATATGATAATACCAAGTATAGTACATAAAAATAACGGTATATTAATAATAAAATAAAAATAGTATTAATAAGAATGAGAATAATAAATATAATTATTAATAATATATAAAATAGGGATAATAAAATATTCAAAATGATTACTTTAAAGGGTGAAATAGTAAAATAATTGGAAAGGATCAACTTGGATCAAAACAAAAATTTGGGCCAAATTTAAAAACAAATGAAGGCAAAAGGCTAAATCATAAAGTAGCAGCAACATAGAGGGGCCTAAAGCGCAATTATTCCAGATTCCCAAACAACTGCACTTTGAACGGACTAAATTGTAATGAGGGCCCAAATTTGGGACCAAATTTAAAAGTATAAAAAAGGAATGAGATGTGATTAAAATAATGGCGTAAGCAGGGACCAAGGCGCAATTTTCCCATTAAAGGTGAGAATGCACAATCCACCTGCATAAGCAAGTGGTCACGTGGGGCCTTCACCCTTTTAATTTCCAAAACAAAAAACCATTTTCTTTCATTCTCATCTGTTTCAAAAAACCAGAACACCCTTCCTTTTCAAATCTATTAGGGTTTCAGCCCTTTTCTAAAGGGTTCCTTTCTCTCCACTCTCCCTTTCGGTCTTATCCACCAAGGGTTTCGGTGAACACTACCAAGCGCCGTCTGGAAAAAGATAGCATCGCTTAACTAGGAGAAGAAACTGATTTATGTTAGAAACACATTGTCATGTCCCTATTCACGTTGTCCCTCGTCACAATGTCAAGAAGTTTCTCGTCATGACGTCGTCTTCTATTTGACCGAAAATACGAGGTACACCCCACAATTATAATAATTTTTTTTAGTATCAAGCAAGGTTTTTAAAGTTGGATTAGTGGTTAATTTGATCATATCATCAGTTCGTTGGTTTGATTAGTTCAACAAGTCCAAACGATGACATTGACTATCACTGTACATCTGAGTTAACAAGCAAGTATGAATCAAAGATTTATGTATTTTTTGTATACATTTATGTATAACCCTATATACATTACTATGTATTATTTTCTAACATTGTTTGTATATTGTCATATGTATTTTTATGTACATTTTGATGTATATAATTATGTATGTTTTTCACTTAAAACCAATTCATTTATTCAAGTTGACTCTAAAAATCGAACAATTCAACTTGAATGACTCGAGTTTCTGATAATTAAAAAATTAGAAAATAATTTTGATAATTTGATACAAAATTAAAAAAATAAAATAAAATGATATGTCTCTGCTTGGAGTGGAATAGTGGGAGTTTGTGGCAACTCATCCTTGATGGATTTTTGTAAAAGCCTTTGGTGTTTGTCTCAATTCAATACCCAAACTGATGTTCAAACACTGATTGAAACTAGGGAAGTTAATTAACAAATTTTAAAGAGAGTAAAGTAGATATATAATAAATGGTACACACAATTTATTATAGTAATTCATATACTACTTTTGCTCTTGTTCAATGATGATTTTATTCAAAAATCCTATTGACTAAATTACAATAGATAATTGTAACCCAACAAAAAAAAAAAAAAAAACCTTCAAAGTTACAATCACACTCACCCCAAAAACATCACTTACAAACAAAGTTTACTATCTGCAGAATACTTAGGATACAAGAGTACAACAATACACAAATTAATAGATTTGGAAATCACAAAACAAGCTTTCACATAGTTTAAATTCAATCCTTTATCTATAATTTGAATTTTGAATGCTAGCTTTCAGCTCCAAACAAATTCAAAATAGATGTATCACCAAGTCAAACAAGATAAATATAAAGCCTACTATCAATAAAATACTCCTCTTCCTTCTCCCATGCAAAACTAAATTATCTAGTTAATCATTTAAAACAAATATATTTCATAAAAGCTGTTAATCATTTACTTTTGAGTTTTGAATTTTGATTATTAGGCTTGTGTTATCTGTGACATGTGTATACCCTAACTTATGTAAGTGTAAGATTAATTATACAACGAAATCCACCAAATACATAAAGCTAAGCCCTCTAAGAGATAAACAGCACAAGAAGGGAAAGGATATGTACTTCAAGGAAACTAGGAAAGACTTCTGAAATATTACCATATGCATTTAGCTTGTGTCATCAAGTTGAAATTACTTAAGTGCCTCACATCAACAAAAATGGTTCATAGAGTAGAAACACTTTAGATGAAACAAGTCAGATGATGCTAAACATTTTAATAGGATAAGCCATTCAAACAATAACAAGCAGGAGACAAAGATCTTGCAACTGAAGACAGAGAAACACACCTGTTTCTCAAGCTCCCTAGCTCTAGTTTCTGCTTCCTCACGTCTTTCTTCAGCAGAACGAAGCTGCACAGTTTCAAATGAAAAATGTCGTGTATCAAAAAAAACTGTAACATGAACATAATTATTTATTTACGACATGTGAAAAGTAGATAGCCTTTTCCTTGTGAATTATGATCCATAAATACAATTTTCAAACTGTAGGCAGTGATAGAAGGAATGCAAGTTCCAGAAAGATCAAGATAAGAGAACGGTGGTAGTGATTTTTTATGGTTTAACAATTAACAAGCATGAAGGTAATTATATTATAAAGTATATATATATATAAAGCTAGTTATCCTTCAAATTATATCAAGGAAAAATAAATGAATACAAGAGCAAAACCCCCCAAAATAGTTCTCATACTGAGCTTGAGATGATGTTAAAACTAAAATCTATCTGAGTAATGTATATATGTCGAGAATATCACAAGTCCTTAATTTAAATGTTCAAAAACATGTTGTTGTTTCATTCAAATTTTATGGATTAATGCTTTGATAGGCCTTCTTTCATGTTTACTATTGTTTAATTTCCATTTTTTGCCTACAGTCTGAAACTTGGTACTAATTCTCATGCTTCCTACGAGCCAGCCAGCCCCATGGACAATTAAACATGAGAAAAGATGAAATAAGGCGAAATATAAACCAATGTACAATAGTTCATAGATGAGGGTGCTTGTGATTTATGTTAGTTGTATTATCATAAGTTTATTATCATAAGTATAAATCTTAAGCTTGTTCACTAAACAAATTCAACCAACTTTCAGAGTTTATTATCTTAAGTATAAATCTTTAGCTTATTATACACACAAGCACGTACTCATCTAGACTAATAGATATAAAAAAATGCACGCACATGCACGTTGCACCTTATTTCACTCGAGCAAAAGCGCTTTTCTTTAGCGCTTCGTGCTTTAGCCAATACAAGGGTTCGAACGCGTAGAGTGCACACCTTGCCCTTAACAAAACCACCTTTTCCATCCATCAATTTGTAAAACCAATCAAACATGGATACTATTAACAGAGTTCTCTATGTTCTAAGCTAAGAGCCAATACTTTCTTCCTTATATACACACACACACAAACAATCAACATTCAAACAAAAGACCAACATTCAAAAACATCTAATTACATCAAAAACATAAGTTTGGAATGAATAGTACGCGTTGTTCAAACAAATGTCATCACCTTTCTTTTTTTTTTTTTTTTTTTTTTTGAATTTAACGATGAGAATCCAAAATTAGCAGATGAACAAGGAAAACTTTTAAAAATCGAATTTATTTTATAGAATTCTAAATTATTTACTCCATTTCAAAGAAATCAAATGCGGGAAAATTGAATCCTAACCTATAAATATCAAAACTGAACTCTCTGTAGAAGATGTCCGGGAACTCCTCTCTCAAGGTCTGAATAGCGTAACCCATATTCACGTAATAATCCTGCTTCTCCTCTTCCTCTTTGCTGGGCTTCGATCCTCACTTCACCAGAGCCGAAAATTGTACGTACAACATCAAGTTTTGGCTCAAACCCGAAACCGTACTACCGGCATCTTTAACACCGACCCTAGCGTTGGTCTTTGACCAAACTTTCTCGTCATCGTTCTTCGAAATCGCGCAGCTCTTGAGGAATTTAGGGCGGGGATAAGGTACCTGGCAAATTTGCTAAGAGATTAAAAAAAAAGATAGATAACAAAAATCAGAATGATCGAAGAGATAAAAATGAGTAGACTAGAGAGAATATAAAGGAGGGTGCCTAGTAATGGCACTAATTTTGCAACCCAAGGGAAAGGGGAAGGGGAAGGGGAAAGGGGAGAAGAACGCGTCATTTTTCGAAAATGTCTTATCGAAAAAAAAGTGTAAGAAGAACGCCTTATTTTCCCGTGTTTTGGAAAAGTTTTTATAGGGGAATTTATTTTCCACCAAACAAACGGTGAAAAATAATGAAAATATTTTTCAAAAAAATTTTTACAACCAAACAAACAGAGTTAAAGATATATATACAATAATATTAACCTCAATAATTTTCAAAAAAATAATATTAACCTCAATATATTTATAAAAATACACATAAAATTATCATGGTTATTATTCTAAAGAAAAAATTTGCCATCATAAATCATTATCCTATATGTATATCATGCATTATATAAATAAGAGTTTTATGTTGTATATCATGTATTGTTCGTTGATATATATTTGTTTCATTTAAAATAAATTTTATGAAATATTTTCAAGAAATTTACTAAATAATAAAAATATTTTACATGATTCATTTAAACACTAAAAATAAATTATTTTTAAAAAAATAAATTATTTTTTAAAAATTATTTTACTGATAAACAAACGGAACCTAAATTACTTTTGTATCTAAAAACAAAACCCGACGGTAGTATTGACAAGCATAAAGCTTACATTGTTGCAAAAGGCTTCACGCAAAGGGCTAACATTGACTATCACTGTACATCAGTCTAGTAATCAAACCTATGACTATTCGTTTAGTTCTTGCAATTACTGTAGAACATAGTTGGAAGACGCAACAACTTAACATCAACAATGCATTTCTACATAGCCGCCTACAATGAGAAGAATATATGGCCAGCCACCGGGACTTGTAGAGTCGGATTTGCCTCATCTTGTATGTCCACTAAAGAAGGCTATCTATAGGCTAAAACAAGCCCCACGTGCATGTATGATGAATTTAAATAGTTTCTAATTACCATTGGGTTCAAATGGTCAGCTTCAGGTACATCTTTATTTATTTATCCTCAGCAAGATACCATCAGCTATATTCTAGTTTATGTTGATGATATAATGACCACTGGCAATGAATCCCAACTTATTAATCAGGTTATTCATCGCCTTACCATTTAATTTTCTTTGAAGGACCTGGATTTTGTCAACTACTTTTTAGGTGTTGAAGTTGTTCAATACACTGATGGAATTATCTTCTCACAAGCAAAGTCTTAAAGATATTCTTACAAAGTATAATATAAGAGTTTGCTAAGGCTTAAACACACCTATGTGCTCTATTGTTTCCCTTCAACTAAAGGATGAAAGTCCACCGACAGATGCTATTCGCTACCAGAAAGTCATTAGTAAACTTCAATATCTAAGTTTTACTCGAGATATTAGCTTTGCTGTCAACAAGCTATCTCAGTTCATGCATGCCCCAACTTAGACACATTGGCAACCCTTAAAAAAGGTATTGCAATATTTAAAACGCACATGAAATATGATTTTCAAATCACTAAGATAACAAATAAAGCCTTATTCGTATGCTCAGATGCTAACTGGGCAAGAGGCATCAATGATCAAATCTTCACATTAGATATTGTGTACTTTTGATCGAACCCCATCAGCTAGCCTCTAAAAAACAAAGACCAGTAGCTCGCTCATCCAGTGAAGCTAAATATAGAGCAGTAGCCACTGCTTTATCTTAAAGGAAAGAGATGATAAATCTTTAGAAATTTCATGCTCAAATTCCCCTACTCATCGATTCTTAAATAGAATGATAAACATATTTTAGACCGCTCAAACTTACGTCCTCCTAATAACAATATTAGTGCCAATCAAACTAATACTCAATTATAACAGAATTTATCTTTTCATTTTTACAACAACAATAATTGAATCTTTCTCCAATATTTTAGGAGAGGTAGTTCTGATTCACCTTTTCTTCTAAATCCAATGTACTTTTACCAATGAGTCTTTCTCTGATAATTTGAAGTCTACAACTTAATTTGTTTCCATGGGAAATATTATGTCTCTTTTTAATCAAAAGTTTTCCCTCCTCACTGAACATGGTTAAAGCAAGCCTATAGTTCTTTTCCTTTATTCCATGCTAAGTAGTAGGTTGCAGAGACCTAGCTGCTTGCTTTGTTATCACGAGGCTTTATAATTGGCTTAGTTTAAATGAGGATTTGCAGGACATTTTCTCTTGGTCAGAGTTAAAACTTTCCATCCATAAATTAAGAAGATTATTTGCACAGTGAATAACTCGAAAAGGTGTACTGAATGACCTCTCAAAGACTGTCTTATTGTTGTGCCAGATGCTCCAAACTGTTGACACCATTATGATTACCAGGTTCTGATTCCCACTCGAATTCCTTATACAAAGGATAATATAATCCAAACTCAGATAATTAATCCTTAAGCCAAGAGAGCTACCAAACAATGGTTTCTCTACAAGATAAGCTTCTTGTCGAAACCTTTTTAGAAATGTACCTTTTATTTTAAAACGAAAATAGAGTGACCACCAATCCTTTTTAATTAGGTGTGATCAGATCACCTCAAAGTTTTGTCATTTCAATAAAATGTTAGATCTACTAAAATTATTTTTGGTCTACAAAAATCAGGGAACTGGGTTCGGGAGTCGGTTATATACGAGGAAGGATTAACACCCTCATAACGCCTAAAATTGGTACCTAATTGATTAATTGATGTCTTAGCGTCGAGAATTGAAAATTTGAAGAGAATTTAAAACACGATCCCTCTTTGTATGACGTTATTTGATTAAAATAACACTCAACTAAATTAAATTTTATGGAAAACGGCTTATTTTGAGTTAATCGAGAAGGAAAGATCATACCCCGTAAGTTAGGCACAATCCTTCAAATTCTCGAAAACCGGAATAATCGCCATTTGATCATGACCTAAATCTCCTTTTTTTGTTATTTTAGATAGAATATTCGATTATTTCGGTTCTAGGAAGATGTCATACTTCATAAGTTAGGAGCACGACTTCCTCGAATCTCAAAAATAATGAATATTGCATCGGTTTTAAGTATTTTCTATACATTAGATAAAACGAAGGTAACCTTTTTTTAAAAAAAAAAACGATATGCATTAAAAAAACCGGATGAATGTGTTGTAATATGACATGTGAAATGATAATAGCAAAATAAAATGAGATAGCCATGTAGGTAAAAATGAAACGACAATATTAGGGTAATAAATAAAAGATATAATAAGATAAAATAAATAAATAAATAAATAAAACATGTTAATAAATGACGATAACAATGCAACTATAATAGTAATGAGAATATCGATTTATAATAATAATAACACTAATCATATCATAATTATTATCATAAGAATTAAATGAATAAATATAGTAATGATAATAATAATGAAAAAGGTAAAATAAAAATAAAATGTATAAATGAAAGGAAATGTAAATAACATAAATTTAAGTATTAAAATAAATGACATAGTAAATAAAGTGGAAAAATTAACCTCATCGAGGATTAAATTGAAATTTAAATGAACATTTAATTATAAATTGCAAAATAAATAAAGCAAAGGGGAAAATAAAGGACTAAATTGAAAGTCTAATGAAATCTGATGTCTGAATTTAAAAAAAAATCATAAAGGACTAAATTAAAATGCAATGCAAAAGCTCAAGGACTCCGAGGACAATTAATCAAAAAAATACACGCGTCATTCCTCGAGGGATCAGCGGTCTGAAGACGCATAATTTCTAAAAAGAAAGAATATTGAAATTAGGACCAAATTAAAATAACTCAAAAAGCGGAAGGACTAAAGCTGGAAATATCTCCCCTAAAAAAACATATGGATCCTAGGGGTGATTCGGGTCTGGCAATCGGGTCTTGCTTCAAATCGATGCCGCCAAACCAAAACGACATCATACCAAGGCCCTATATAATTTAAAATTTTCCAAAAATTTAATTTCCCCTTTGTTTAAAAAAAGAAATTGCTTTCTCCTTTTTTTTTTTCTCTCCAACGCACATTGGGTCCGGCCATAGGGCCACCGTGGCCCATCGTGGCCACTGGTCATTGGCGACGGTAGCCAAAAAAGTACCCTTTTTAGCCTTTTTTAAAAAAAATTTAACCACTTTTGACCCCGATCTGAAGGCTAAGCCTTCCGTTCATAAAAAAAAACTTTCAGCTTTTTTTTCCTAGCCAACGCACACTGTTCATGCTTCCATCGAAGCCCAGCCGAACCTATTAGGGGTTCTTGGTGCCGGATAAAACCTTCGATGACAGAGGGAGGCGAAATGACTCAAGTAAAACGGATTTTATTTCTTATATATTATATTTTTTGAAAATAAAAAAAAAAACAAAACAATCACCTTTGTTTTTTCTTTTAACGTTTTTTGTTCTTTGTATTTTCTTCACTGTGTTCATTACAAACTGTTTATTCGACTTTTATAGCCAATTGATTACAAATATTCTTTTTTCTTTTTTTGTTTTTCTACTTATGTCTTATTTCTTTCTTCTTTGCAGGTGGTGGTGGAGGGTCAACGGCGATGACGAGAGTGGCGCCTTTGCTATTTTGGTGCAACGGTGGCAGAGCGACAGACCTCGGGGTGTAGAGTCTTCGGGAGAAGTGCCCGCTGACTTGGCAAGGAGCGGCGGCTCATAGGGTTTAGGGTTTTTAATTTTTCTATAAGTTGTGGGCCTTAGGGTTTTTGTGCTATTGGACTTGTAATTTGGGTATGTATTGGGCCATATTTTTTTGTAAATGGACTTTTTTTTTTGTTTTGTTTATTGCGCCGGATAAAATTGCCTGTTACAGCTGCCCCTCTTTTCTCATTGACGTGTAACGAGAATGGAGCAAAGACTTTAAGAAAGGCCAATTTTGTCTGGTCCTATCAAATCTCAACTTCTTTGGTGCTCCTCTTTTTCAAGTAGCTCACTCTTCTAATCCATTGGTTACTCCACTTCACTGTATCTACTTCGCTATAACTTTAGGAAGATAGAGTTTAGTGTTATAGTTTCATCTTGCTCCATTGCAACTTTAAGGAGATAAGATTTGTTATTGTAGTTTCAATCCAATCCACTGTAAGTTTAAAGATAGGATTTGTAACCTCATCTTGCTCTACTAAAACTTCAAGGAGATAAGATTTGCGACTGTAACTTCATTTTGCACCACTGCAACTTTAGGGGCATAGGATTAGTAGCTTCATCTTATTCCATTGCAACTTCAGGGAGATAAGACTTGTAGCTTCAATCTGCTCCACTGCAACTTCAGGGAGATAAGATTTGTAGCTTTAATCTACTTCACTGCAATTTTAGGGAGATAAGACTTGTAGCTTTAATCTGTTCCACTACAACTTCAAGGAGATAAGATTCGTTATGGTAGATTCAATCTGTCCCACTACGACTTCAGGGGTGTTGGATTTGTAGCTTAAATCTGCTCCACTGCAACTTCAATGAGATAAGATTTGTAGCTTTAATCTGTTCCACCGTAACTTCAGGGAGATAAGATTCGTTATGGTAGATTCAATCTAACCCAATGCAACTTTAGGGGTATAGGATTTGTGGTTGATTTGTTTCACCGTTCTCTAGAAAAATGACTTGTAGAATCTATTTCATAGGCCTATATTTATGCCAACTGATTAGGATGTTATGATCAGAATGAATCAAATGCTCCTAACTAGATGGCTATGAATGATATTTGTATGAACGCAAAATGTCATTTTCGAGAATGATCCTCTTTTTAGTGCTTAGGTTGACATTGCTCGTTGTTCGTCAATGTTCTATCACTGATGTATTACCATGCCTTCTTGTTCAGATCTGGTATCTTTGACAAAAACCCAAAGAGGTGATCACAATTTGGAGTATTCGTTCCCAAATATTTCCAACCCTTAGATGTGGTTAGTTCTAACTAGTGGTCATGTTTCAGGTCCTCGTACTATTTAGAAACCTTTCAGAGAAATATACAAAAATCCTTTTACTTGAATATTGTTAGTCTATTAATCGTTATTTCAATGTAAAAATGCTTGAAAAAGGTCGTAACAATAGAAAAGATTGAAATTTATTGGGAGCAAAGCTCAAAAAAGATTAATCAAAATAACAAGCATTGCTAAAACACAAAGTGAGTAAAATAAAATTAGGTACCCCAAATATAGCAGCATGAGCTTCCCTACACAAACTTCTTGAGGTCCATTTTCAGCCTGATATGTGTTTAGAAGATCTAGAGTACTTTATTGATTCCCTAAGATGTAACATTTCTCCTTCGAGAAGGCACGACTACCACATGCCCACTCTTCGATCCAAATTTGAGTTACCCTTTCTCTGGTTTTCAACTCAAAACCCTCTGGTCTCAAGGTGTTCTTTGTGAGTTTTCGCCTTGGCCTCTCCTTTTTTTTAGGTAAAGTATTTCTTGACTGAATCCAAATTCACAGGATTGGGCAAGTTCTTGCCATCCATCTCGGTGAGAATCAATGCTCTCCCAGAAAAAGCTTTCTTTACCGCATAAGGTTCTTCCCAATTTGGCATCCATTTTCCTCTGAAGTCATTTTGTATTGGGAGGATGTTTTTCAATATCAGGTCTCCTTCATGGAATTCCATAGGGCGAACCTTTTTGTCATAAGCTCGAATCATTCATTTTTGGTACATTTGACTATGACGGATAGCTTTCATCCTATTCTCTTCAATCAAGTTCAACTGATCATATCGAGATGGGATTCATTCTGCTTCATCTAACTTTAACTCTGACAAAACTCGGAGAGAAGAAATTTTGACTTCAATAGGCAAAACCGCCTCCATTCCATAAACCAATAAGAAAATCGTTGCCCTAGTGGATGTTCTAACAAATGTTCGATAAGCATAGAGGGAAAATAGTAACTTCTCATGCCAATCTTTATAAGTCTCTGTCATTTTCCCCACGATCTTCTTAATGTTCTCATTGGCTGCCTCCACTGCACTATTCATTTTTGGGCGATATGGTGATGAGTTGTGATGTTTGATCTTGAATTGACTACAGAACTCCACTATCGTACTATTGTTTAAATTCAATGCATTGTTAGATATAATCCTTTATGGCATCCTATACTGATATATGATCTCTTTCTTCAAGAATTTACTGACTATCGACTTCGTGACGTTGGCGTAAAAAGTGGCTTCTACCCACTTGGTGAAGTAGTCGATGACCATAAAGATGAATCGATGCCCACTGAAAGCTTTTGGCTAGATCAGTCCAATGACATCCATGCTCCATATAAAGAAAGACCATAGAGAAGTCATAACATGAAAAGGTGAAGGAGGCACATTAATTTTGTCTCCATAAATTTGATACTTATGATATCTCTTGGCATAACTGATACAATTCCCTTCCATGGTAGACCAATAATATCTGAATCTCATGATTTGCCTAGCCATTGTAAAACCATTAGCATGTGTTCCACAAACACCCTCATGAGCTTCTTCCAAATTTTCTTGACCTTAACGGTGTCCACACATCTTAGTAGCACATGATCTTTTCTTCTTTTATATAGGATCTCCCTATCTAAGACATATTCATTGGCCAGTTTCCTCAGCGTCCTTTTATCATTCTTGGTTGCTTGATCGGGTTATTCACAATTCTTTACATATCACAGTGTATCATGGTACCAAGTGTGATCATCCTTTTCTTCTTTCTCGATGTTGTAACAATGGGCCAGAGCCTTATAAATACTCATCTAGATAGGTTTTACATCTTCTTGTCTTTTCACTTCAACCATGAAAGCTAAAGTAGCCAGGACGTCAGCCATCTAATTTTTATCTCGCGAGAGTTAGTAGAAGGTGATGTCATCAAACTCCTTAATTAACTCAAGGACTAGCCTTCGATAATTGGTCAACTTTTTGTCTCTCGTCTCTCTTTCTCCTTTGAGTTGGTAGATCACTAGTGCATAATCCCCATATACCTCTGGTACCTTGATCTTGCATTCTATGGCTGCACGGATACCCATGATGTATGCTTCGTATTCTACCATATTATTCATGCAATCAAAATTCAATTTACTAGTAAAAGGATAATGATCTCCGTTTGGGGATACAAGCAATGCCCCGATTCTGTTACCCATAGCGTTTGAGGCTCCATCAAAATTTAGTTTCCAATGATGTTCTTCTTGAGCACCTTCTTCAGTGGTCGCAACATACATCAGATCCTCATTTGAAAAATCAAAATTTAAAGGCTCGTAATCCTCTAGAGCTCTGCTAGCTAGGAAATCTGCTATTGCTCTTCCATTTACTGCCTTTTGGTTTACATAGATTATATCAAATTCAGATAACAGAATTTTCTATCGAGTCATTCTTCTATTTAACGCAGTCGACTCCATCATGTACTTTAAAGGATCCATTTTTGAGAGAGCCAAGATGCATGGTACAACATGTATTGTCTCGGTCTTCGGGTTATCTAAATTAAGGCGCAACACAACTTCTCAATTGGCGAATATTTTGTCTCACATTCAGTAAACTTCTTACTGAGGTAATATATCGCTTTTTTTTCCTTCCTGACTCATCATGTTGGCCAATGGCGTATCTCATAAAATTCTCAAATACTGCCAAGTACAATATCAGTGGCATATCTGGGTTAGGTGGCATCAGCACTAGGGCATTGGACAATTAATGTTTGACCTTGTCGAAAGTCTTTTGGCATTCCTCATCCTATACACCTAGATTATGTTTCTTAAGGAGATGGAATATAAGGTCGCATTTCTCGGTTAGTTGTAAAATTTAAAGGCTCGTAATCCTCTAGAGCTCTGCTAGCTAGGAAATCTGCTATTGCTCTTCCATTTACTGCCTTTTGGTTTACATAGATTATATCAAATTCAGATAGCAGAATTTTCTATCGAGTCATTCTTCTATTTAACGCAGTCGACTCCATCATGTACTTTAAAGGATCCATTTTTGAGAGAGCCAAGATGCATGGTACAACATGTATTGTCTCGGTCTTCGGGTTATCTAAATTAAGGCGCAACACAACTTCTCAATTGGCGAATATTTTGTCTCACATTCAGTAAACTTCTTCGAGGTAATATATCGCTTTTTTTTCCTTCCTGACTCATCATGTTGGCCAATGGCGTATCTCATAAAATTCTCAAATACTGCCAAGTACAATATCAGTGGCATATCTGGGTTAGGTGGCATCAGCACTAGGGCATTGGACAATTAATGTTTGACCTTGTCGAAAGTCTTTTGGCATTCCTCATCCTATACACCTAGATTATGTTTCTTAAGGAGATGGAATATAAGGTCGCATTTCTCGGTTAGTTGTAAAATAAACCGAGCGATGTAATTTAATCTCCCTAAGGAACTCCGGACCTCCTTTTGAGTGCGTGACAGAGGCAACTCCTGTATAGCCCTGACTTTATTTGGGTTGATCTCGATCCTCTTTTTGCTGACTACAAATCTTAGCAATTTTCTCGACCTAGCCCTAAGGTACATATTGCTGGATTGAGCTTTAGCTAGAATTTTCTCAACCTTAAAAACAGTTTCCTCAAGACTTGTACATGCTCCTTTTCTGTTAAGGATTTTGCGATCATATATCATCGACATAAACTTTAATTTCTTTGTGCATCATATCATGAAACAAAGTTACCATGACTCTTTGATATGTCGCTCTCTCATTTTTCAGTCTGAATGGCATCACATTATAGCAAAATGTTCCCCACATAGTTACGAATGTAGTCTTTTCCATGTATTTAGGATGCATCTTTATCTGGTTGTATCCGGAGAAGCCATCCATGAAGGAGAACAGTGAATAACCTGCCGTGTTGTCCACTAAGGTGTCGATGTGAGGCAACAGGAAATTGTCCTTCAGGCTGGTTTTGTTTAAATCTCTGTAGTTTATACACATTCGTACTTTCTCATCTTCCTTAAGGACGGGGACTATATTGGCTACCCACTCCGAGTATTTAAACACTTATATGAAACCAGTGTCGAATTACTTCTTAACCTCTTTTTTTATTTTCGCCAGGACATCGGGCCTCATCCTTTGGAGTTTCTGTTGAACTAGCTTGCCTTCTTCCTTTATGGGAAGCCGGTGTACCACGATATCGGTACTTAGACTAGGCATGTCTTGATACGACCATGCGAAGACATCTTTGAATTATTTGAATAATTTAATGACGTCTGGTTTTGTCTCTGAAGTGATGCAATATAACAGCCCAATTTTCAATGATGTTACGTTCGAGACCACTAAAATCTGACAAGTGAGCTTATAAATTATTATTTAGTATTTATGAGCCAATTGTGAATTTAGGAAGGCTTATGAATTAGTGATTTGTGCTTTAAAAAGATTTATCAAATTAATTAGTTTTGAAACCGAGGTATCGAGACCTCGATTTGTAAACCGAGCCGTAAATATTTTTATAAATATTTTCAGAGTGTCATTGACTTAATAGTAAAGTTTCGTTAGGAAATTTTAACATTTTGATAGTTAATTAATTAAAAGGGATCAAATTAAAAAAATGCATTCTCGAGACTCAGTTCTCACAAATCGGATTCATAGAAATTATTGTACGTCAAATAACATCAACAGTATTGGTTTCAGAAGATGGAATGTCTAATGTTTTTTACCCGGAACCGATTGGATTATTGTGAGCGAACGAGCAGGCGTGCTTTAGAAGAAGTGATTTGTTATTAAGCCGTTTTATTGGGAATAACGAGCATCTCGAACACTCAAAGTTTTATATCTGAAGCAAGTTTTGAAACTGCTCGAGTTTTAGGAAAAGTCGCTCTCCGGTCGTATTGATTGGTTGAAAGGCACGAAAGAAAACGTTGTGCTTGGGGGCATGATACCCGTCGATATCGGATTCAAAGGATTAGTGCACCGTCACGGCAACACAACAACATTTTTTTGGAGACAAAAAAAAAGAAGAATTTCTTCGGGGGAGAAATGAGAGATATTTTCTTCCACCACCGAGAATTATTTGACTCTTGCATTTCAAACAATTTAATAAATATTTACGAAACTAGTTGTGTAGTTAATTAGGTTTCGGTTAAGTGAATTTGCTTGAATTAAAAATAATTAGGTATAAGGACTAAATTGCATATAGGATGGAAGTTGAATTATAGATTAAAGAAAAATTAAAGGGGCTAAATAAGCAATTATGCCATTGCTCATAAATGAGCTCGCATAAGAAAGATTTTTTGAATTTAATATATATATTACATTAAAATATCTTTTACTTAACATATAAGTATAAATATATATTATATTATATTATATATAATAAAACAAATAAAGAAAGAATAAATAAATGGAAATAGAAATAGAAAGCCAAAGTAGAAACGAAATAGAGAAGGAAAGAAAGAAAAGAAAAAGAGAAAGAAAGGAGAAAAAGTTAGGATTTTCAAGGGTTCCAAGCTTAATTGGTAAGTTAATTTAGTCCAATTTTTTGTAATTTTTATGTTTTTGGAATCCTGTTATTAAATACTACCCGACCCATGTCAAAATTTTAGAAATTAATGAGTTTTTAGATGTTGTTCATGTTGGATAAATTTAAGTGTAAGGGATAAATTGATAGATTTTCAAGTTAGAAATGAAAAAGGATTGAATTATAGAATAAATTATAAATTTTGAGTAATAGAGACTAAATTGTAAAAATTTTAAAATTTAGGAATTTATGTGAAAATTGAGAGTTGAATTTAGTCTAAAGTGAAATTTGCATGAAAAATAAAGAATCAAATGTGAAGAATAAATGTTAGTCTCGGTTTAGGGACTAAATTGAAATTTAGGTAAATATTGAGTAAAAATTAAAATTTTTTAATATGAAATTAAATTGTGTTGTATTGATGAATTTTAATTGTTTTAATTCCGTAGCTAACATCGTACCGGAATCCTCGACTAAAAAACAAAAAGAAAGATAAAGTCGACGTAGAATAGCTCGAAATTTCTGGTTTGTATTTCTATAATCAGAAACTACTTATTAATTGTTATATTTTTTATTTAATGTATATTGTAAGTGTTAAGGTGAGAATTATTGTGTTTTGCAATTGAGATGGATTGATTTAGAATGTGATGAATTTATTGAATTAATATTGATTGAATTGGTGTATATATATTGAATATATATTGATTATTTGAATTGAAATAAATATTGGTTGTATTGGAAAAGTGAATTATATATTGAATGGATTGATTTTTGAATTGAAATGGTTGTATGTGTAATGATGTGATTATATGAAAAAAAAAATATATATTTAGTTGAGATTTATGTGAATTTGAGATTATGTATTTGAAAATGTGAATTGAATACCCTATTAACTATATCGGGCTAAGTCGAATATAGTTGGCATGCCATAGGATTGGAATAGTTCAGGGACACTTCAACCTTGAGTCGATGAGGCACCATGTGTGTCGTATTGATACTTGGATAAATCCGATGAGGTACTAAGTACCGTATTGTTTTACTTCGGCTTGGCCGATGAGGCACTATGTACCGTGCTATTATGTTTGGGTTGGATCCGTGTATCCGTCCAAGTCCGAGTCCGAGTCCGAGTCATGTTAATAGGGATAAATAAATTAATTGAATTGAGACATGAAAATAAAATGTATGAACCATGTGTTCATGGAATAGTTATTGAATGAGATAGTGCTATGATTGAAATCGAAAAATGAATTGAAATGTGATTTGAGACACATAATTGTGTCATATAGTGAAAGCTATCTGGAATAGCAAATTGATTAAATAGAATGAGTACAAATGCTTTATCTATGAAATGATTATTTGTAAAACTATGTCTACCGTATGATTAAATGTGTATGTTTTATAATATTATTTCCTCTAAAGTATTCGGATTATAGAAATACCATTGAGTTTTATACTCAGCGTACAGTTTGTTTCCGTGCACAGGTTGGGTTAAAGTCGAATTGCTGAATCAGCATCCAAGGCCAATCTCGAACTCATTGTGGTGAAGTACATATCTTTTTGGTAATGGCATGTACCTAGGACATTTGTGTTTGTCATTTTAAAAAGTATTGCAAAATATGTTATAAAATGTTATTGGATACATATATATATATAAGTTTATATACTATATTAAGATTATAAATAGTATGTTTTGGTATGAAAATTAGATTTGATTTTAATGAAGTAATTGAATTGATTAGGATATTATATAAGAAGTAATATGTTTCTTAGATAATTATGTAATGTTCATATTTGATTCGAAATGTCCGGTAATGCTCCATAACTCTATTCCGGCGACGGATATGGGTTAAGGGTGTTACATGCAAGCTTCGATCTTCACCTTTCTTTTTTCTTGTTTGTCTCCTAAGCTCACAATTTCTACTGACTATTTGTGAGGTATAATCTGTTTCTCATATTGTTCTACTATCCTTAACAAATCAGGAGATAGGTTACAATCTCTATCATCTTCAAAGTCCTGAGGTTCCTTTGGACACATATCCTGCTCAAAAGGAGACTTTGAGTTAGCAGCAGTCGTCGCTCGTATCATTGATATTTGGAGACCTATTATAAGAATAAAGGAAGACCCAAAGAACAAATGAATCTAAGAATAATTATTTGTGTAGTATGAGTATGACTGAAATGGAAAAAATAAAAGAATGATTTTCCAAATGAGACACAAAGATGCATTTTATTGAAATAATAATAGTGGGCATATCCTTTTTCACAAAAAGGATTTCTATTGCTCTCAGGTTTAGAGCAATAAGCGTGATTTGAACATTACTCTGAATTAGTTCTAAAAATTACAAGGATCTCTTTCACAGTCCAATTGTTCAGAACACTTCTAGGATATAAGGACAAATGCCTGATAAGTTTTCTTCCCCAATTCCTTCTTCGGATATGGTACCATAGTTTTGGTTAATAGGCTCTCTTTTTCTGACATCTTTTGTTCAGGATAAATAATTTACCTTGACACAAACGTTTTAGATATATAGGGAAAGATCATCGGTTCCCATTTGACCTCTCCCCTACTTAGTCGTACTCTTCTTCTTTCTTACTTCTTTTCCAACTCTTTCTTCTTTTGTCTCGCGTCTAGCTTGTACCCTAAGCCAAAGTGGTCTTGTTTGTCCATCAGCATTGGCACCTCGACTCTTCCTTGAAGGTATTTTTTGAGTTCTCTTCCAAGCAAGGCTCCTTTCCCAACCATCAACTGCAGACCTATCCTCGTGGTTTTGGATATTTTTGGCAATGTGATCTTGTTTCCTTTAACAATGAAAGTTGCATTAACAAATTCCAGTGAACGAAAAGAATATTCTATTGCCTCTTCATCCGTTCGTATATATGGTGCATCACTAGTTACGGATGCAATGATATCCTCTTCAACGTTTATTGTTACTAGTCGACCCTCTGTTACCAGATTCAGGTTTTGGTGCAATGATGACAGTATTACCCCAACCGAATGAATCCAAGGCCTACCCAACAAGCAGTTATAAGAGGGTTTGATATCCATTACCAAAAATTCTACCTCATATGTGTTTGGACCAATTACGAGAGGTATTTCAGTCCTTTCTATCACCCTCTTTTTGTACCATCAAATGCTCTCACTATATTTTGGCACGTCTTCATATGAGAGCTATCCACTGGCAACCTATTAAGTGTAGATAGAGGCAAGATGTTTAGCACGGATCCGTTGTCGATTAACACTCCCAGCAATGTATATCCTTTGCAACGGGTAGTAATGTGTAGAGCCTTCGTAAATCCCATGCCCCATGAAGGTATTTCATCATTATTGAAAAAGATGAAATTTTCGGCACTCAGATTGTTAACCAAACGATCTATCTTGTTTGCAGAGATATTATCAGTGACATAAGTTTCATTAACACATTCATCAACGCGCTACAATGTGTCTCTAAGCTCAAGAGCAATGCTAATATTGATATGCGAGCTGGTTGTTTGTGTAGCTATTCTACAACACTATACTTGTTATGCTTCAATAATTTCAAGAATTCTTTAACCTCGTTCTCAATTACTAGCTCATTAACAGGTGATTTAAGTTTAGCCGTATGTTCTTTTTTATGCTCAACTGCTAGGGTTTTTCCTTTAATGGGCTCGATTCTTGCACATGCAGGTCATAGCGCTTCCCACTGCGCGTGAAGAAACCAATATCTTGGCCCTCTTCTGAAATACCAATCGAGTTCTCCTCTCATGAGATCATCACGTTGCCATCGTAATTCCATGGAACTCTTTTACTATCCTTGTAGGGAAAAGCCACTAGTTTTTTAATTATGACTCTTGGTGTAGCTTGTGTTCTCGCTTTATTACTTTTTGGCCGGGAAATAATTACCACTGGGTGATTGACCTTGTGAACTTTCTCCATGGATCCTTCCTCTGAGGCACAAACATCTCCTCATTCCAAGCTTTTGACATCTTCGAAGAATTCCAATTTCTTGTTATCCATCAGACTTTGCGCTAAAGCTATGAACTTAGCGCACTCCTGGATTTCATGATCTTTTTTAGCGTGGACCTCATAGTAGCTCCTCACTCCTTTAGACATCCCTTCTGAATCTTGAATGATTAATTCAATGTCTATCATTTTTTTTCCAAACCCATTTTAGTGGGGACTTCACTTCGCAACATCGACTTTAGTCATGTTTCCTCTACTCTCGATTATCGCTTTTACCCCTTGATCAGAATGACTAGGCAATGGATTCCCTGCCATATTAGGTCTTGAAAGATCATCGAACCTTACAATCCCATCTTAATAAACCTTTCGATCAACTTCTTAAATGCAATGCAGTTCTCAATCAAGTGTCCTATAATTACTGCGTGGTACTCGCATTGAGCATTCGCATCATACCACTTTGGAAACGGAGGTTGCATAGGTTTTAAGTAAAATGAGGATACCACATGCGCTTCAAACAAATTCTGATATAACTCTCTATATGTCATCGGGATAGGTGTGAATTAGAGTTTTTTTGTATTTGGCCTTGAGTTAGATTCTTGCCTCGAAGGGCCTTGATGGCTAGTTGTTATGGTCCTCGATTGGCCTACAGTGTCTGTTTTGAATAGCTCTTATTATACACACTCACGGTTCATTTTCATTTTTTCTTGGGGTAGCCCTTTTAGCGTTTCTCCCGCATCTGTTTTTCCACTCCTTACTTCATTCTCAATCATTTCTTTGGACATTACTATACTTGAGAAGCTCTTGATAGCACTTCCCAGCATATGGCTAATGAACGGGGCTTTTAGAGTGTTTATGAAAAGCATTATTGTCTCCTTCTCCAGAAGAGGTGGCTGAACTTGTGTTGCCACCTCTCTCCATCTTTGAGCATATTACCTAAAGCTTTCATTTTGCTTCTTTTCTATGTTTTACAGTGTAATTCTATCGGGTGTCATGTCGGTCATATGGCTGTATTATTTTATGAAAGCATATGCCAAGTCTTTCCATGAGTTGATTTTGGCACGGCTTCATTGATTGTACTATTTGGTAACTGACCCGATCAAACTATCCTGGAAGCAATGGATTAACGATTGGTCGTTATTGACGTATCCCATTATCCTTCGACAGAACATTGTGATATGGGCTTTAGGACAACTAGTCCCATTGTATTTTTTGAATTCTGGAGTTTTGAATTTTGATGGGAGCACTAAACCTGGGACTAAACTCAATTCCTTAGCATCGACCCTGCAAAGGTAGTCAGCACTCTCCAAAGCTCTGAATTTCTCTTCCAACAACTTGCACTGATCTTCTAACTCTTTTGGCAATTTTACTCTTACTCTATTCATTTTATCCATGTCTTCTAAATCTAGAACAACAGGATTGGTCGGCTTATCTCTAGGATTGGAACCCGAACCCATTGGGTAATTCACCGATGCTGAGGTGTCGGCCTGGTGTTATTATGGTCTTATGGTAATAGGTACCTTTTGTGGATATGTATCTAGTTGGGCTTGGACATTCACTGGGGTAAAGCCTAAGAGGTATGTAGGGTCTTCATTATCATCCCCAGAGTTAATCACAGTACTTTTCCCTTTTTCTATCCCTCCGGCCAATACCTGGGTCAACTGGCTTATCATGCCTCGTTGGAACTCTTGTATTTGATCCCTTATGTCTTGTTGTACATTTGCTAATTGGTCCTACAACTGCGCTTGCAACTAATCTTGCATGTCTTTTTGAATTTGTTCTAGTCTCTCTAACCTTTGATCCATGGCTTTAGTTTTACCGCGAGTACTGTAATGATATTTGATTGGCAGATTCTTATTAGTTTCCAGGGTAATTGCCATAATTTCGATTAATTAGGTCATTTTTATGAAATTTAATACATATGATGAA